>PVHT020000026.1:5645128-5797022 GCA_004024745.2 Catagonus wagneri
TAAATCTAGGTATTTTAAATAGTTTGGTCCAAGATGGTTTAACATGCACACACACACAAATATATATAAAACAAGCCAAAAAAAAATTTAAGAACTCAGGGTAGAGAGAAGATTCCTTCCCCCAAAAGCAATTTCTGGTAGACATTCTTTTCTCTATTCCTCTTGTTAAGTACAAATACAAACCCTGGACATTATATATAAAATAAATATAAGAGGATTTCCTGTCATGGCTCAGTGGTTAACGAACCCAGCTAAATTTAGACGTGGGTCTGATCTCTGGCCTTACTCAGTGGGTTAAGGATCCAGCATTGCCATGAGCTGTGGTGTAGGTCTCAGATGCTGCTTGAATCCTGCATTACTGTGGCCATGGAGTAGGCCAGCAGCTACAGCTCTGATTCAACATTAGCCTGGGAAGCTCCATATGCCGTGGGTGTGGCCCTAAAAAGACAGAAGACAATAAAATAAAATAAAATAAAATAAAATAAAATATAAAAATGAGAATCTGAAAAATGAAAAGAAGGCAAACAGCTAGGGTCCCTGAGGCCAAAAGGAAGACATTTTGATGAGTTCTCTGGGTTCTCTTTTGCCTCATATATCCCAGACTTGGAACTGAAGCTAGAAACCCCAAATTGCCAAATGGTGCTTTAAAAAGCCCAGTAACGCCTGATCTCCCTAGCAACAGATCAGGAAGGAGCATCTTTAACAAGGCAGAAACTTTTTATATAATAACTGCTCTACTTTAGTCAAACATCACCGAAAAGAACTGTGGCTCCCCACTCCTTATCCATACCAAAAAAAAAGCGAGGTGGAGAACACAGTAGTCTCATGAGGTTGTAACACAACATTCATGCTTGGGTGGTGTTCAAGAGGTCCAAGTATATAAAAGAAATTCTCATCTATGCCAGTCAGCAATAAAACCATCCATCTCCACGATATCAATGGAGACCATGTAGAGAGTCTGGACTTCAGCCCTATGCAGCACAACATTATTTTTCCCTTCTGGGGAGATACCAGAGGAAGAGCAGAGAGTAAAAAATTTCACCATCACCTCATGGTACTATGGCACTCCCATTACACTATAACTGTAGACTGTGAGAGGAGCCAGAACTCCCACTCCTTCCTGCTCAGCAGTGAAAAATAAGCTCCCATCCTTGGATGGTAATGAGGCCAAATAGGGAACGTGGAATTCTACCCACACCTGGAAGTAATAGGGTGTTAGCCCTCCTTATCCTGCCAAAGAGGTATCAGAAAAAAAAAAAAAAAAACAGACAAAGCAGAAGATTAATATAACACCTGGAGTATAAAAACATAATACAAAAAATGTCCAGGTTTCAATTGAAAACCACTTGTCATACCAAGAACAAGGAGGACTTCAAACTGAAAAAGGGAAATAAAAAAAGTGTGTCAACACTGAGATGACATAGGAGATTGGATTAAGATTGCAGAATAGAAGGACTGGAGCTCAACTTCTCTCCCTAAAAAACAGCAAAACTACAACCAAATGCCGAGCAGCCTTCAACCAAATGGACTGTAAACTTCCAAAAAAGATATTCTACTCCAGAAGACAAAGAGGAGACCACATCAAGAGGTAGGAGGGGCGATTATGCCATAGAAGCAACCCCAATACCTCCTGGGTGGGAAGCTCCACAGACTGGAAAGTGCCTGCATCACAGAGACTCCGCTACAGGACTGAGAGTTTTGAGCTCCACGTCAAAAGCCCACGCCTGAGGATCAGGCACAGGGAGAAAGAGCCCCCGGAGCATCTGGCATTGAAGGCCAGCGGGGCTTGTGTGCAGGAGCTCCATGGGACTGGGGGAAACAGACCCCATCCTTGAAAGGCACACAGACTTTTGCGTGCACTGGGTCTCAGGGCAAAGCAGTCTCCATAGGAATCTGGGTGGAACCTGACTGCAATAGTTGGAGGATCTCCTGGGAAAATAGGGGTGACTGTGGCTTGTGGTGGGGGAAAGGCATTGGAGGCAAAGCTCTCAGGAACATTCACCAGCCTGCATTTCTCTGGAGGGGGCCATTTCTGGGAAAATCTGGTCCCTCCCATCAATGCTGAGAAGCCCCAGGCCAAACAATAATCCAGGTGGGATCACAGCCCCACCCATTAGTAAACAGGCTGCCTAAAGACCCCTCAGGCACACAGCCAGCCTCTAATCTCATCCAGAGACAAAGCCCCACCCATCAGAGGGATAGGAATCAACCCCACTAACCAGTGGGCAGGCATCACTCCCTCCCATCCGGAAGCCAACAGCAAGCCCCGCCCATACCAACTTTAGCCACAGGGGAGGCAAACGCCAGAACTAAGAGAGGCTACAACTCTATCATTGGCAAAAAGATCACCACACCAAAAACCTATAGAAATGAAAAGACAGAAAACTGTAACTCAGATAAGGGAGAAAGAGAAAAACCCAGCAAAACAGCTCAGTGATGAGGAGATTATCAGCCTCCCAGAAAGAGACTTTAGACTGTTGATGCTGAAGATGATGCAAGGCATTGGAAATAAACTGGAGGCAAAGACTGATCATTTACAGGAAACACTGAGCAAAGAAATACAAGCTGTAAAAATTAAACAAGAAGAGATGCAAAATACAATAACAGAAATAAAAAAATTCATTAGAAGCAGCCAACAGTAGAATACAGGAGGCAGAAGAACGAATCAGAGAGGTGGAGGACAGTTTAGTGGACATCTCTAATGTGGAAGAGAAAAGAGATAAAAAATTGAAAGGAAATGAGCTGAGTCTCAGAGAACTCTGGGATAATGTTAAACGCACCAACATCCGTATTATAGGGGTGCCAGAGGGAGAAGCGAGAGAGAAGGGGACAGAAAAAATATTTGAAGAGATAATAGCCGAAAACTTCCCTAATATGGGAAAGGAACCACTCAGTTAAATCCAGGAAGCACAACGAGTAACATATAAAATAAACCCAAGGAGGAACACCCCCAGACACATATTAATCAAAATGACCAAAATTAAAGACAAAGAGAAAATTTTGAAAGCAGCTAGGGAAACGAAACAAATGACATACAAGGAACCCCGTTAAGGTTATCAGCAGATTTTTCATCTGAAACTCTGCAGGCCAGAAGGGAGTGGCATGATATACTTAATGTGATGAAAGGGAAAAACTTCCAACCAAGATTGCTTTACCCTGCAAGGCTCATATTCAGATTTGAAGGAGACATCAAAACCTTTACAGAAAAGCAAAAGCTAAGAGATTTCTGCAACACTGAACCAGCTTTACAACAAATCTATAAGGAACTTCTCTAGTCAGAAAAGCAAAGGCCACAACCAGAAACAAAAACACCACAAATGACAAGGCTCACCAGGAAAGGCATATATACAGTAAAGATACTAAATCATCCATGCACAACTATGCTACCTAAATCAGAAATCGTGAGAAGAGAGCACAAATGCATGTCACTGGAGATGCACGTGCAATTAAGAAACCAACAACTTAAAACAATCTCATTTGTATATAGACTCCTATATCAAAACTTCAGGGTGAAAAAAAAAAAAAGCAACAATAACCCCAAACAGTTAATACAATGGCAATAAGAACATATATATCAGTAATTATCTTAAATGTTAATGGATTGAATGCCCCAACCAAAAGACATAGACCAGCCGAATGGATACAAAAACAAGGAAACAACCAATGGATCACTGAAGAAATCACAGAGGAAAGTAAAAAATACCTAGAAGCAAATGACAACAAAGACATGACACTCCAAAACCTCTGGGATGCAGCAAAAGCAGTTCTAAGATGAAAGTATATAGCAATACAAGCCTACTTCAGGACACAAGATAAAGCTCAAATAAACAACCTAACTTTACATCTAAAGCAGCTAGAGAGGGAAGAAGCCAGGTCATGGAAACAACCTAAATGCCCATCAACAGAGGAGTGGATAGGGAAGATATGGTACATACACACAATGGAATATTACTCAGCCATTAAAAGGAACGGAATAGCAACATTTATAGCAACATGGATGAAGCTAGAAATTATCATGCGAAGTGAAACCAGTCAGACAATTAGACAGCAACACCCAATGCTACCGCTACATGTGGAAACTAAAGAGACACAATGAACTTCTTTGAAGAACAGACAATGACTCACAGATTTTGGAAAACCTTGGTTTTTCAAGAAGATAGTCTGGGGGGTGAGGGGATGCACTGTGGGTTTGGGACACAAAATCTATCGAATTAACTTATGATCTTTGTACAACTATAACTGAAATAAAATTCATTGTTAATTAAAAAAGAAAGAAAGAAAGAATTATCAACCAAGAATACTATACTCAGCAAAGCTGTCTTTCAGAAATGAAAGGAAGATAAAGACTTACAGACAAACAAAAGTTGACAGAATTTATCACCATCAGTCCTGACTTAAAAGAGATCCTAAAGGGAGTTCTTCAAGTTAAAACAAAAGAATGCCAATTAGTATAAATTCATTGGTAAAAGTAAATACATAGTCAAATTCAAAATACTGTAATATTGAAATGGTAGTGTGTAAATCACTTTGAACTCTATTATACAGGTTAAAAGAAAAAAGTGTTGGCGTTCCCATTGTGGCTTACTGGGTTAAGAACCTGACATACTGCCCATGAGGATGCAGGTTTGATCCCTGGCCTTGCCCAATGGGTTAAGGATCTGGCACTGCTGCAACCTGTGGCATAGGTGATAGATACAGATGGGATCCAGCATTGCTATGGCTGTTGCTGTGGCTGTGGCTGACAGCTGCAGCTCTGATTTGATCCCTAGCCCAGGAATTTCCATATGCCACAGGTGTGGCTTTTAAAAAAAGAAAAAAGACAAAAGAGTTAACTACAATATTTTTGTTCATAAATAAACAATATAAAAATATATAAATCGTGGAGTGCCCTGGAGGCACAGTAGGTTTTCTTTTTTTTTTTTTTTTGTCTTTTTGCCTTATCTAGGGGGGCACCCGCAGCATATGGAGGTTCCCAGGCTAGGGGTTTAACAGGAGCTGTAGCCGCCCACCTACGCCACAGCCACAGCAACACAGGATCCGAGTCGTGTCTGCAATCTATACAACAGCTCACGGCAACGCCGGATCCTTAACCCACTGCGCAAGGCCAGGGATCGAACCTGCAACCTCATGGTTCCTAGTCGGATTCGTTAACCACTGAGCCACGACAGGAACTCCCACAGTAGATTAAGGATCTGGCATTGTCACTACTGTGGCTTTGGTTGTTGCTGTGGTACAGGTTCAATCCCTGACCTCGGAACTTCTGCATGCTACAGGTGTGACCAAAAGGAAAAAAAAAAGAAAGTTCTCACACCAAAAATGGGGGGAGGGAAGTAAATGTGTAGAATTTTTGTATGTAATTGAATTTATATCTAAACAAAAACCTGCACAGAGATGTTTATAGCAGCTTTATTCATAATTGCTAAAACTTGGAATCAATAAAGGTATCCTTCACTAGGTGAATGGTAAATCAACTGTGGTACATCCAGATAATGGAATATCATTCAGTTCTAAAAAATGAACTATCAAGCCATGAAAAGACATAGAAGAAACCTTAAATGAATATTACTAAGTGAAAGAGGCCAATCTGAAAATCCTACATACTATATGATTCCAACTATATAATATTTGAGAAAAGACAAAACCACAGAGATAATACAAAGACCAGTGTTTGCTAGGGGCTAGGGGCAAGTGAGTAGGCAGAACACATGATTTTTAGGGTAGTAAAAATACTCTGCATCATAATGATGGATACTTCTCCAAACTCATGAATATATTTATCCAAAATCATATACTGTATCAGAGTGAAGCCTAATGTAAACTATAGACTTTGGATGATTATGATGTATCAATGTAGGTTCATCAACTGTTAAAAATATACCACTCTGGTGGTGGATGTTGATCATAAGGGAGGCTACGCATGTGTGGGGGCAGGGTGTACATGTGAGGTCATTGTACCTTCCTCTCAATTTTCCTGTCAACCTAAAACTCCTCTTAAAAAATGAAAAAAAAATCCTATTGAGGATATGAAAGTTAAGTCAAGAACTCACCACAGATTGCACCCATGTTACCTAAGAAAATTCTTTCTTCCAGAGGTCCCCAAAATATCTAAAATGTCCTGGGCCTGCCAGAAAGTGACCTTCTGTATTTACCTGGAAGACTGGAAACTGTAAGTCAGGTTCTAAGGCAGTTTTTCCTAAGGCCGTAGGCAGTGGTTCCATTAGGTCAGCCTTTATTTATATCCTTTGGTCAAATCTGATTAAAGTTTGGTCAAATATGATTAAATGAGCACTGGTTTCAAATATGACATTTTAGGGAAGGCCTTGTTTGCAAAACCAATGTTTACAAGTATGTACTGTTAACAAGGAGTCGTCTTTGAACCTATGCAAGTATATATTCTGCCATAAAAATAATAGTACTCAAGAGTTTCTGAATTAGGGAGGGGTCAGGCAAGGAGAAAACATAAATTGTTCATTTCTGTTTATAAAAACACAATATACAATTCATTTTAATTTACAGATAGCTTAAGAAAAAAAGAGTTCCTTAAATCCAAAAAAAGAACATTAAACGTCAACAATATTCTAAAATAATACAAATAAAAGCCACAACCACCCTTCATCAGTTAATTCCGTTTTAGTAATGAATTCTTGTTCTCATCAGTCTTAGGTTAGTGGTTTTCATGCTACCTACTTCTTGACAGAGTTCTGAAAACCCTGATACATTCCACAAGTACAGGTTCAATGATGCTTTCAGAAGCCTGAGCCAAATACACCTGGCATACGTAGTCCTTTCCACAGGGCTGAGACGGTTCTTCAGTTGAACAGAAAACACTCAGGCCTGTATCTGATTACAAGACTGTTCAAAGAAGCATCAGAGAAAGCCAAGACTACCTGTAGAAACAAAAGTCTTAAAGAGGCTTTGAGAAATTATTACTAATAATTTTCAAAAGTGAAGATCTATGGAGAGCTCATTAAAAGAATAATACAACTGACAAGGAACTTTAGATTTTTTGGGTTTTTTTGTCTTTTTGCCTTATCTAGGGCTGCACTCGCGGCATATGGAGATTCCCAGGCTAGGGGTCTAACAGGAGCTGTAGCCGCTGGCCTTCTCCACAGCCACAGCAACGCGGGATCCGAGCTGCGTCTGCAACCTACACCACAGCTCACGGCAACACCGGATCCTTAACCCACTGAGCAAGGCCAGGGATCGAACCTGCAACCTCTTGGTTCCTAGTCGGATCCGTTAACCACTGAGCCATGACAGGAACTCCCAGGAACTTTAGTTTTTGTGTAGCATGCAAAACAAGATAATAAAGACAATTTTTAAAGCCTTAGAAATCTATAAACATACTGATTAGACAGTATGGTACTGGCATAAAAACAGACAGATAGATCAATGGAACAGGATAGAAAGCCCAGAAATAAACCCACAGACATATGGTCAACTAATCTATGACAAAGGAGGCAAGAATATACATGGAGAAAAGAAAGTCTCTTCAATAAGTGGTGCTGGGAAAACTGGATAGCTTCAAGTAAGAGAAGGAAATTAGAACACTCTCTAACACTATACACAAAAATAAACTCAAAATGGATTAAAGATCTAAAAATTAGACCAGATACTATAAAACTCCTAGAGGAAAATGTAGGCAGAACACACTTTGGCATAAATCACAGCACTATCTTTTTTGATCCACCTCCTAGAGTAATGAAAATAAAAACAAAAATAAACAAATGGGACTAATTAAACTTAAAAGCTTCTGCACAGCAAAAAAACCATTAACAAAACAAAAAGATAACTCACAGAATGGGAAAAAAATAATCTTTGCAAATGAAGTGACTGACAATGGATTAATCTCCAAAATATACAAACATTTCATATAGCTTTATATATAAGAAAAAAACCCAAGCAACCCAATTTAAAAAAACGGTCAGAAGATTTAAACACACATTTCTCCAAAGAAGGCAGATAGTTGGCAAAATCACATGAAAATATGCTCAACATCACTAATTACTACAGAAATGCAAATCAAAACTACAGTGAGTCAGAATGGCCATCAATCAAAAAGTCTATAAACAATAAATTCTGTAAAAGGTGTGGAGAAAAGGGAACCCTCCTACACTGTTGGTGGGAATATAAGCTGGTGCAACCACTATGGAGAACACTATGGAGGTTCCTTAAAAACTAAACACAGAACTACCATATGATCCAGCAATCCCACCACTGGGCATATGTCTGAAGAAAACCATAATTCGAAAAGATACATGCACCTCAATGTTCATTGCAGCACTGTTTACAATAGTCAAGACATGGAAGCAACCTAAGTGTCCATCAACAGAGGAATGGATAAAGAAAATGTGGTACATACATACAATGTAATATTACTCAGCCACAAAAAGAATGATATAATGCCATTGGCAGCAACATGGATGGACCTGGAAGTTATCATACTAAGTGAAGTAAGTCAGACAGAGAAAGACAAATGTCATATGATATCACTCACATGTGGAATCTAATAGAAATGAAACAATAGACCTTACAAAACAGAAGCAGACTCAAAGATTTTGAAACCAATCTAATATTTACCAAAGAAATGTGGGGGGATGATAAATTACAGGTTTGGTTTAATATAAACACACCACTATATACAGAGTAGATGGGTAACGGTGACCTACTGTATAGCACAGGGAAATTTACTCAGTACTCTGTGGTAACCTATGTGGGAAAAGAATCTGAAAAGAAATGTGTGTGTGTGTATATATATATGTATATATATATGTATATATATAATTGATTTACTTTGCTATATGCCTGAAATTAACACAACTTTGTAACTCAACTATATTCCAATAAAATTTTTAAAAATATGATTAGCCCAACTTTCAAAGATTGAACATTATATCTGATTAATAAATAACCATAATTTTTCTTTGAAAAATTTTGAAATATATAATAATCCTGATATATCACGAACACACCTAGAGTACAACTAGCATATACCAAGATTAGCAAATAAAGTGCTTCTGTAAGTCTGATATAGGTTCTAAATATCTGCATATTAATAAAACTCCATAAAACAAGAATCCCTAATGTAAAAATGCTGGTCTTGAATACTGTAGATTCAAATTTAAAAAAATAAAGTAGTGGAGTTCCTGTCGTGGCTCAGCGGTTAACAAACCCGACTAGCATCCATGAAGACGTGGGTTTAATCCCTGGCCTTGCTCAGTGGGTTAAGGATCTGGCATTGCCGTGAGCTGTGGTGTAGGTCGCAGATGCGGCTTGGATCATGCATAGCTGTAGCTCTGGTGTAGGCCGGCAGCTATAGCTCCAATTCAGCTCCTAGCCTCGGAACCTCCATATGCTGAAGGTGCAGCCTTAAAGAGACAAAAAGACAAAATAATAATAATAAAGTTGTGACCAAGTTAACATTTAAAACAGTAACTGAAAGAGTGACTATAAAAATATGCTGTAGTTGTCTAATATTAGGAAAAGCAGTACCAGAACAGTAACAAATAGAAATATATCACAGTCAGTAAGGGGCAATGATAAGTCTCCAAAAAAATAGAAATTAAAAATTTATTTAAAAAAAAATTTTTTTTTGTCTTTTTGCCTTTATGTAGAGCTGCACCCGTGGCATATGGAGGTTCCCAGGCTAGGGGTCTAACAGGAGCTGTAGCTGCCGGCCTTCGCCACAGCCACAGCAACACGGGATCCGAGCCGCATCTTCAACCTTCACCACAGCTCACGCCAATGCTGGACCCTTAACCCACTGAGCAAGGCCAGAGATCAAACCCACAACCTCATGGTTCTTAGATTCGTTAACCACTGAGCCACGAAGGGAACTCCTTAAAATTTTTTTAAATAGAAATTTTCCAAATAGCATATAATTTTAGAAATATATATTAATGATATTTTACCTACACCAAATTAACCTAGGGAATACTAAATATTTCTTATGAGTTAACAATGATTCCCACGCAACTCATCAACTATAACATATATAATTATTGACAACACTTCTCTTTATTTTATTTTATTTATTTATTTCTGCTTTTTAGGGCCATACCCACAGTATACGGAGGTTCCCAGGCTAGGGGTCAAATTAGAGCTGTAGCTGCTGGCCTATGCCACAGCCACAGCAACACAGGATCCGAGCCACATCTGCAACTTATACCAGAGCTCAGAACAATGCTGGATCCTTAATCCACTAAGCAAGGCCAGGGATCGAACCTGTATACTCACGGATTCTCACACTTCTCTTTTTAAAGATAAAAGACCAATTATTTTTGCCTTTCTACAGGCATTCTAAGAAAACTCTAAGATAGTTCTAGGTATAAAAGGTATCATTTAGGATTCAGTTCTAATTTGGGGAAGCTATACTAGTTTCACAGCTCTGCCATAACAATGTACCAAACGCTTAAGCAACAAAAAATTATTTCTTCGGAATTCCAGAGACTAGAAATCCAAGATCAATGTATCAGCAGCATTTATTTCTCCTGAAGTTCTCTCTCCTAGGCTTGTAAGTGGCCTTCCTCTCCCTGTGTCTTCACATGGCCTGCCCTGTGTGCGTTTCTGTGTTCTAATCTTCTCTTCTTATAAGGTCACCAATCATATTGACTTGGATCCCACTCCATTTAACCTTAATAATCTATTTAAAGATTCCATCTCCAAGTAGTGTCACATTCTGTGGTACTGAGGTTTAGGAATTAAACATACTAAGTTTGGAGGAACAAAACTCAGCCCATAACAGAAAGCACAATATCAAAAGTTGTCAGAAGAATTGAACACATGATTAAAATAGGGTTACTGGAAACATTATTTGACCAAAGCGACAATAAAAGGAAATACAGGTGATAACAAAATGGAAAAGAAATTTAGCTCTTTCACATATGAAAAGATGATAATGTCACCAAAAGTGTAAATGTAGAGAACTGAAAAATTCCATCCCTTCACTCTAGCAATGATTAAGTTGCAAACAATCACCAGAATCAACTTTTTCAGAACCATGGAATCTAATTTAAAAATTTGCAACACTCAGAGTTCCTGTTGTCACGCAGTGGTTAACGAATCTGACTAGGAACCATGAGGATGCGGGTTTGATCCCTGGCCTTACTCAATGGGTTAACGATCCAGCGTTGCAGTGAGCTGTGGTTTAGGCCGCAGACACAGCTTGGATGTGGTGTTGCTGTGGCTTTGGCATAGGCTGCCAGCAACAGCTCCAATTAGACCCCTAACCTGGGAACCTCCATATGCCGCGACTGTAGCCCTAGAAAAGACAAAAAAAAAAAAAAATACAACACTCTAATGCTAAATGAAGAAAAAAACCTATTAAATTTTATAAGAGAGTACCATGGTATTTTAATGTAACTATGTACAATCACTCATTCCCCAACTCAGTGATAGCGGCCTACATTCATGGAAATTTTTACTGGTGCCAGAAGGGAAAATATGGATCATTCTCTGAAAGAACTCTGATTGTATGTTTTGATCTGTCTAGTGGCTCCATAAAGGACGGTTTCAGGGACTTGCTTTTGTTTTCCCCAACACAGAACTTTCTCAGGGCTAGAGTAATCACATGGGAAGTGTTGTCAAAAGAATTTAAAGGCAAATATACTATCCACAAACATTTTGGGCAAGTGACAACCAAACAGGGGAAGCAACAGACAGAAATGCCAGACAGGAAGATGCTTAGGGAAAGATATACATTGGGTAATAAGGGATGTGAAAAGCTCTCACATACACTAGAGAATCTAGACATTCACAAACACACTGAGTTTGATGTATGCTCAGAAAATACATGAGAAGACCCACAGCTTTCACCTCTTGCTGATATTTAGGCTTTGTGAAAGAAGAAAGTGAAGACAAAGCAGAGTTTTAAATTGTATGGATAAGCATTGAAAGAGTTTGCTAACTGAGAGCTGATCTGCAAAATCTAAGAAAGTTTTTGGGGGCTTTAGGCACTTAAGTAAATATATGTCAACTCAGTAGCTGAGTTTTGGAAATAAATAGTATTAATGGTTACATAAATCTGAAAAAGTAATCAATGGCACTGAACTGTACATTTAAAAATGGTTAAAATGGCAAATTATGTTATGTACATTTTACCAAAATAGAAACATTTTTAGTTACCCCCTGACAATAGATGCAAACTGTTGAATTTGGAATGGATAAGCAATGAGCTCCTGCTGTACAGCACTGAGAACTGTATCTAGTCACTTATAGTGGAGCATGATAATGTGAGAAAAAGAATGTATATATGTATGTGTGACTGGGTCACCTTGCTGTACAGCAGAAAATTGACAGAATACTGTAAACCAGCTATGATGGAAAAAATAAAAATCATTTAAAAAAAAAGTTACCTCCTGACCATTAACCTAAGGGAGTAAATATGTTAGTGAGCACATATGACAAAGAGTATAGTCTTTACAAAGGTAGTTTAGAAAAATCTCTAAAAAGAAACAATAATGGAGTTCCTGTTGTGGCTTAACAATAACAAACCCGACTAGCATCCATGAGGATGTGGGTTTGATTCCTGGCCTTGCTCAGTAGGTTAAGGATCTGGCACTGCCACGAGCTGTGGTGTAGGTCACAGACAAAGCTTGGATCCCATGTTGCTGTGGCTGTGGCTGTGGTGTAGGCTGGAAACTGTAGCTCCAATTTGACCCCTAGCCTGGGAACTTCCATATGCCACAGGTGTGGCCCTAAAAAGCAAAAAAGGGAAAGAAAAGAAACAATCACAACACACAGCAAGTAGCAGCAACAAATGCTGGAAAGGGGAAAAAAAGATCATTTCCAGACTTGCTGTATTATAATATACAAAATGCTCAGTTTTCAACAAAAATTTGAAGGTATATAAAGAAACAGGAAGTATGACCTATTCACAAGAAAAAAAAAATCAATAAAAACTGTCCTGAGGAAACCCAGACATTGGACTTAGTACACAAAGACACTGAATTAACTATCTTAAATATGTTCAAAGACATTTCCAAAAAAACCCACAGATAAAGGATGAAAGGAAACCATCAAACACAAGAATACAAAAAGGAACAAAATAAAAGTTTGGAAATGAAATGTATAATAAACAGAATGAAAAATATACTAGATGGTTTTAATAGGATAATTACACAAGCAGAACAAAGAACTAGTAAATATAAAGATAGATCCATTGAAGTTATCCAGGTTGAGGAACAGAAAGGAAACAAAATAAAGAAAAATAAACAGAGCCCTAAAGACCTATGGGAAACCATAAAGGATACCAATTATGCATAATGTGATTCTCAGAATAAGAGAAGAAAAAGAATAGGAAGACTATTTGAAGAAACACTGGCTAAAATCTCCCCAAATTTGATAAAAGACAAATCTACATATCCAAGAATGTCAATAAACGCTAGGTAGAGTAAACTCAAACAGATTCACAGTGAGATATTTTCCAATCAACCTGTTGAAAGCCAAAGATAAATATAAAATCTTGAATGCAGAAAGAAAAAAGTGATTCATCACTTAGGATCCTCAATAAGATTAATGACTGAGTACTCATCGGAAAACATAGAAGACAGAAAGCAGTGTGATACTAAATTTAAAGTGCCAAAAAAATACTGTCAAATAAGAATTCTATATCAGATAAAACTATCTTCCCAAAATGAAGGAAAAATTAGAGTACTCCCAGATAAACAAAATCTGAGGGAGTCTGTTATTAGTAAACCTGCCCAATAAGATATGGTAAGGGGAATCCTTAGCTGAAATGAAAGGTTTACTAGATAGTAATGCAAATATATATGAAGAACATTATCCAGGATAGAAAGAAAATTAGGCCACAAGTCTCTTCTCCAACTACAAAGGAATAAAATGTGAAATAAACAACAGAAAGAAAACTAATGAATTCCCTAATATAATATTAAAAAACACATCCTCAAACAAACTAAGGGTAAAAAAAAAATCAGAGAAGAAGTAAGAAAATACCATGAGAGGAGTTCCCATTATGGCTCAGTGAGTTAAGAACCCAACGTAGTATCCATGAGGATGTAGGTTCGATCCCTGGCCTAAGTGGGTTCAGGATCCAGCATTGCCACAAGCTGTGGTATAGGTCACAGATGCAGCTCAGATCCTGCAGTGCTGAAGCTGTAGAGGTAGGATGGCAGCTGAAGCTCCAACTGCCCCCCCACACACACACACACATATGCCACTTGTGCAGCTGTAAAAAGGTAAAAAATAAAAATAAAAGAAAATAAAGAAGAAAATACTGTGAGAATAATGAAAACCAAAATACAATATATACCAAAACTAATGGCACGCAGTAAAAACAGTCCTCAGAAGAAAAATAATATCTTAAAAAAACTACATTAAACAAGAAGAAAGATCTCTAATCAGTAACCTAATTTTGTACCTGAAAGGATAGAAAAGGAAGAATAAGCTGGAGTTCCCACTGTGGCTCCGTGGTAAGAAACATGACTAGTATCCATGAGGATGTAGGTCTGATCACTGGCCCTGCTCATGACCTTGGTGCCCTAAGCTGTAGTGTAGGTCACAGATGTGGCTCAGATCCCGCATCACTGTGGCTGTGGCATAGGTCAACAGCTGCAGCTCCGATTTGATCTCTAGCCTGAGAACTTCCATATGCTATGGGGGCAGCCCCCAAAAAGAAAAAAAAGAAAGAAGTTAAACACAAAACTAGCAGAAGGAAGAAAATAAAAAGGATCAGAGAAGAGATAAACAAAACAGAGAGTAAAAATAAAGAAAATATACCCCTCCAATCCAAAAGCTGTTTTTTTCAAAAGATCCACAAAATCGACAAACATTCTGCTAGATCGTTTAAGGGAAAAAGGAAGAAGACTCAAATTACTAAAATCAGGAATAAAAGAGGGACTATTACTAATCATTTCACAGAAATAAAAAGAATTATGTATATAACAAAACAACTTAAAATCAACAGATAACCTAGATGAAAGACAAATTCCTAGAATCACACAAACTACTAAAAATGCCCCCAAAAGAAACAGAAAACCTAACAGAGTCATAAAAAGATACTTAATGAGTAAACAATAACTTCCTAACAGGAAAACCCAAGTACCAGATGGAATCACTAGTGAAGTCTACCAAATATTTGAAGAAGAATTAACACTAATCCTTCTCAAACTCTTCCAAAAAAATAGAAGAGGACAGAGTATTTCTTAACTCATTCTATGAGTCTAGAATCACCCTGATACCAAAAGCAGACAAAAACATCAGAAGAAAACTACAGACTAATCAGAAACATATTAAAAGGATTATATCCCATTACCAGATGGTATTTATCCCAGAAATGAAAAAGTAGTTTAGCATTTGAAAATTGGTCATTGTAATATCCTATATTAATAAAATGAGAAAACAAAGCACGATCATCTAAATTCATGGTGGGAAAGCAATTAACAATATCCAACACCCATATATGAATTTACAAAAAAAACGCCCAGAGTTACATGGTGGCTCAGCAGGTTGAAGATCTGGCATTGTCACTGCTGTGACCCTGGTTACTGTCGTAACGCAGGTTCAGTCCCGGGCCCAGGAACTTCTGCATGCCATGGATGCAGCCAAAAGAAACAAACAAAAAACCCCACACTCAGCAAAGTAAGAATAGAAGGGAACCTCTTCAACAATCTCAAAGGCATTTTATAAAAATCCACAACTAACTTACTTGATGATGAAAGACAAAAAGTTTTCCCCATAAGTTCAGAAAAGGACAAGGAAGCCCATGTTCACAATTTCCTTTCAAACTTTCACTGAAAATTACAGAGTTCCTTTGTGGCACAATGGGTTTAGGATTCAGCATTGTCACTGTAGAAGTTCAGGTCACTGCTGTGCCACGGGTTCAATCCCTGGCCTGGGTAACTTCTGCATGCCATGGGCATGGCTAAAAAAATTTTTTCACTGAAAATTAAGTTAGGCAAGAAAATGAAATAAAATGCATCCATATTTGAAAGGAATAAACAATTTAACTACCTCTTCACAGATAACATGATACTATATTTAGAAAATCCTAAATAATCTGCACAAAAATAATAATAGAGCTAATAAATAAATTCAGTAAAGTTGCTGATTTCAAGATTAACACACAAAAATCATTTGTATTTATTTACAATAGCAATGAAAACTCTGAAAGAAATTAAGGAAACAATTCTACTGACAAGAGCACTTAAAAGAATAAAATATTGAGGAATAAATTTAATCAAGGAAGTGTAAGTCTGTTCTGCTGAAAACTATAAAACTTTTTTTTTTGTCTTTTGTCATTATAGGGCCACGCCCGAGGCATGTGGAGGTTCCCAGGCTAGGGGTCTAATCGGAGCTACAGCTGCAAGCCTATTCCACAACCACAGCCACGGCCACGCCAGATCCGAGTCACATCTGCTACCTACACCACAGCTCACGGCAACGCCGGATCCTTAACCCACTAAGTGAGGCCAGGAATAGAATCCACAACCTCATGGTTCCTAGTCTGATTCATTTCTGCTGAGCCACAATGGGAACTTCGCTGTGAAACATTTTTGAAAGAAATTACAGAAGATCTAAATAGATGAGAAAACACCCTATCAAAAGCCCAATGGCCTTTTTTTGTTTTTTTGGCAGAAATTGAAAAACTGATCCTGAAATTCATATGGAATTGCAAGGAACCCCAAAAACCAAAATTTAAAAAGAAGAACAAAATTGGTGGACTTAGATTTACTGATTTTCAAACTTAATATAGAGTAATCAAAATGGTGTGGTACTGGCATAAGGATAAATCTATAAAGCAATGGGATAGTGTTGAAAATCTAGAAATAAATATATACATCTATGTATTGATTTTAGACAGGGTACCAAGACTACTCAATGGGGGGAAATAGTCTCTACAACAAATGGTGCTGGGAAACTGGATAACCATATGCAAAAAAAGGAAGTTGGAGCATTACTAAACACCATATACAAAAACTAACTAAATATGGATTAAAGACCTAAATATAAAAGCTAAAACTATAAAATTATTAAGAAAAAACATAGAGGTAAGTCTTCTATGGCACTGGCTTCTTAGATGACACTAAAAGCAGAAGCAACAAATGAAAAAACTGAAAATCGGACTTCGTTAAAATTAAAGAACTTTTGCATCAAAGATCACTATCAATAAAGTGAAAAGACACTTCACAGAAAGGAAGAAAAAAATATTTGTAATCACATAACTTACAGGGATCTACTATCCAGAATATATTTAAAAACTCTCAAAATTCAACAACAAAAAGAGATACAACCCAATTTAAAAATGGCAAAAGACTTGAACAAATGTTTACCAGGAGAAGATAATAAAAATGCCTAAAAAGCACATGAAAAGATGCTCAGTATCTAATCCTTAGGGAAAGGCAAATCAAAACCACATTGAGATACTGGTCCACACACACTAAGACAGCTCTATAGAGAAAAAATAAGGAAGATAATGTGTTAGCAAGGACGTTGAAAAAATGGAAAACTTTATAATGCTGGTGGCAATGTAAAATGGTTTAACACAGGAGTTCCTTGGTGGCCTAGCAGTTAAGGACTTGGCATTATCCCTGCTGTGGCCTGGGTTTGATTCCTGGCATGGGAACTTCCGCATGCTCTGGACATGGCCAAATAAATAAAAAATAAAGTTAAACACGGAATTATTCCATGACCCAGCAATTCCACTCTTAGTTATCTAGCAAAAAGAACTGAAAATGAGTTCAAACAAAAACTTGAACATAAATGTTCACAGTGGAGTTCCCGTCGTGGCTCAGTGGTGAACGAATCCAACTAGGAACCATGAGGTTGCAGGTTCGATCCCTGGCCTTGCTCAGTAGGTTAAGAATCCAGCGTTGCAATGAGCTGTGGTGTAGGTTGCAGACACGGCTCAAATCCAACACTGCTGTGGCTGTGATGTCAGCCGGCATATACAGCTCCGATTAGACCCCTAGCCTGGGATCCTCCACATGCCGTGAGTGCGGCCCTAGAAAAGGCAAAAAAAAAAAAAAAAAAAGGTTCGCAGTAGCACTATGTACAACAGCCAAAGATGAAAACATCACAAATGTCCTCCACAGATGAGTGGTAAAATATGTGGAATATACATATTCAGCTATAAAGAATATTCAGCCAAAACAAGGAATGAAGTACTGATACATTAATAAAATATCGATGAACCTTGAAAATTTAAGTAAAAGCCAAGCAGAAAAGGCTACATAATTCATGACTCCATTTAAAAAAAATATCCAAAAAAGGCAAGTCCATAATAGAGTAGTTGCCAAGAGTTGGGGGGAGAAATGGAGTATGAGGGTTTTTTTGTGTGTCAATGACAGTGTTCCGGAACTTCGTAGTGGTAATGGTTGCACAACCTCACGAACTAAATTACACTAAATTTCTCACTTTTAAAAATGTAAATTAGAATAGAGTCAGCTAATACTTCAAGAAAATTTTGTTTTAGCAGAAAGAAAACAAAACTCTAGATTTGCATCAATATATTATTTGATGCTAAAATTCTTTTTGAAAACATTTTAAATAAACCTATCAAATGCTATCCAATTCGGACATTACAAATAAAATTCCCTTTCCATGAAGCTTCTACAATACTCTACACCTGTAAACCATCTTCTTAGTACATCATCTGAAAGTGGCAAAAATGAACATTTTCATTAAGAACTATATATATATGTATATGTAAATGTATATTGCATGACATAGTGTTATATACATGTCTATATAACATATATATATATCATACATATACATGGTAAATGATATATAGGTGCAAAGTGTAAATAAAACTGAAATTAAGCATAGTAATTGAAGTTTCAGTATTATGTCTGTCTTACAAATTACCTAGTTATCTGAGTGCCCATTGTGGCTCAGCAGATTAAGAATCTGACAAGTATCCATGAAGAGTGTGTTCAATAGCTGGCCTTGCTCAGTGAGTTAAGGATCCAGTGTTGCCACAAACTGTGGTGTAGGTCACAGATAAAAAGTAAAAATTACCTAATTATCCAATATATTTATATGTTATTTAAATAAATTTACCATTAGTTTAAGGTCTTAAATTACCTCAGGATTTGGGTTTTTTGTTTTGTTTTGTTTTTAGGGCTGCTCCTGTGGCACATGGAAGTTCCCAGGCCAGGGATCAAATCAGAGCTGCAGCTGCCAGCCTATGCCACAACCAGAGAAACGCGGGATACAAACTGCATTTGCGACCTACACCACAGATCACAGCAACACCAGATCCTTAATCCACTGAGTTAGGTCAGAGATTGAACCCATATCCTCATAGATATTACTCAGGTTCATTTCCACTGAGCCACAGTGGGAACTTCTACCTCAGAAATTTGGAGATCATCTTCAAGCTGACATACTAAAATATTTATTTCAACATACTGTTGAAATAAATGTCAGAATTTATTAATTCAATTTTGTCATTACAAATTTACATATTTTATAATCTTAGTAAGTATAAGCAATGCCAGATTATTCAATCAGTAAATCCAAACTGGTTTAAAAGAACATAACCAAGTAGGAAAAAAATGTATGAAAAAGTATTCCTTTTTTTTTTGTCTTTTTGCCATTTCTAGGGCCGCACTCGTGGCATATGGAGGTTCCCAGGCTAGGGGTCTAATCGGAGCTGTAACCGCCAGCCAACGCCACAGCCACAGCAACAAGGGATCTGAGCCATGTCTGCGACCTACACCACAGCTCAAGGCCAGGGGTCGAACCTGCAACCTCATGGTTCCTAGTCAGATTGGTTAACCACTGAACCATGATGTGAAGTCCTAAAAAGTATGCATTTTAAAAAAAACTGAGATACATGAAACAGAATAGAGCCCAGGTATAAACCCATGTACCTATGGTCATTTAGTTTATGACAGAGGAGTCAAGAATATACAATGAGGAAAGGACAGTCTCTTCATTAAATGGCATTGGCAAAACTGGACAACTACATACAAAAAATAAAACTAGATTTCTATCCTACCTACACAGCATGCAACAATATGAATGGATCTTGAGGGCATTATGCTAAGTGAAATAAATCAGAGAGAGACAAATATCATATGATCTCATTTATATGTGGAATTAAATATATAACAACAACAAGAAAAATTCATAGATACAGAGAAAAGATTGATGGTTGCCAGAGCTAGGGGTAGGGGGTTGGGAGAAATGGATAAAGAGGGTCAAAAGCTACAAACTTCCAATTAAAAAATAAGTCATAAGCATGTAATGTACAGCATTGTGGCTATAGTTAATAATACAGTATTGTGTGCTTGAAAATTGCTAGGAGTGTAGATCTTAAAAGTCTTTATAAGAAAAAAAATTATAAGTCCCATTTACTTTTCTTTTTATTGTCATTACTCTGACAGGTGGATCTGAGAAGATGTTGCTATCATTTATGTCAGAGAGTGTTTGGCCTATGTTTTCCTCTAAGAGTTTCATAGTATCTGGTCTTATATCTAGATCTTTTATCCATTTTGAGTTTATTTTTGTGCATGGTATTAGGAAGTGCTCTAGTTTCATTTTTTTTTTTTACATGTGGCTGTCCAGTTTTCCCAGCACCACTTATTGAAGAGTCTGTCTTTTCTCCACTGTATATTCTTGCCTCCTTTGTCATAGAAGATGCGTGGGTTTAATTCTGGGCTTTCTATCCTGTTCCACTGATCTGTATTTCTGTCTTTGTGCCAGTACCATATGGTTTTGATGACTATAGCTTTGTAGTATAATCTGAAATCAGGGAGCCTGATTCCTCCAGCTCCATTTTTCTTTTTCAGGATGTATTTGGCTATTCTGGGTTTTTTGTGCTTCCAAACAAATTTTAAAATATTTAGTTCTAGTTCTGTGAAAAATGTCCTTGGTAATTAGATAGGGATTGCACTGAATCTGTAGATTGTCTTGGGTAGTATGCTGATTTTGATAATATTGACCCTTCCAATCCAAAAGCATGGTATGTCTTTCCATCTGTTCATGTCATCCTTGATTTCTTTCATCAGCGTCTTATAGTTTTCAGCATATAGGTCTTTTGTCTCTTTAGGTAGGTTTATTCCTAAGTATTTGATTCTTTTTGATGCAATGGTAGACGGGATTGCTCCCCTAATTTCTCTTTCTGATCTTTCATTGTTAGTATATAGAAATGCAGTTGATTTCTGTGTATTAATTTTGTATCCTGCAACTTTGCCAAATTCATTGATGAGCTCTAACAGTTTTCTGGTAGAGTCTTTAGGATTCTCTAGATATAGTATCATGTCATCTGCAAACAGTGATAGTTTTACTTCTTCCTTTCCAGTTTGGATTCCTTTTATTTCTTTTACTTTCTGATTGCTGTGGCTAGGACTTCCAAAACTGTGTTGAATAGTAGTGGCGAGAGTGGACATCCTTGTCTTGTTCCTGATCTCAGCGGGAATTCTTTCAGCTTGTCACCATCAACTACACTATATTTAAACATGACTGCCTAGCTATACATTTCCTAGCAATCCTGGCAGTTATTTTGTGGCTGTGTGACTGCGCTCTAGACCACTGGCAAATTGTGCAAACACTGTGAAAAACAGTATGGAGATTCCTCAGAAAACTAAAAATAGAATTACCATTTGATCCAGCAATCCCACTCCTGGGCATCTAACCAGAGGAAACCATGACTTGAAAAGACACATGTACTCCAGTGTTCACTGCAGCACTCTATACAATAGCCAAGTCATGGAAACAACCTAAATGCCCATCGACAGAAGAGTGGGTAGGGAAGATATGGTACATACACACAATGGAATATCACTCAGACATTAAAAGGAATAAAATAACATTTATAGCAACATGGATGGACCTAGAAATTATCATGCAAAGTGAAACTAGTCAGACAATTAGACAGCAACATCCAATGCTACTGCTTACATGTGGAAACTATAAAAAGGACACAATGAACTTCTTCGCAGAGCAGATAATGACTCACAGACTTTAAAAAACCTATGGTTTCCAAATAAGACAATCTGGGGAGTGGGGGGATGCACTGAGGGTTTGGGACGGAAATGCTATCAAATTGAGTTGTGATGATTTTTGTACACCTATAATTGTAATAAAATTCATTAAGTAATGAAAAAAAAGAAAAAAATTGTAAGCATGGTGGAGGATAATGTCAGAAAAAGAATATGTATATATAGTTGGGTCACTTTGTGCAGCAATTGACAGAACCTTGTAAATCCACTATAATAATTGTTTTTAAATGTAACTATATATATGATGGATGCTAACTAGAATTAATGTGGTGGTCATTTCTCAGTATATATATATATATATATATATATATATATATATATATATATATCAATCAAATCATTATGTCATACACCTAAAACTAATATGTTACATTTCAATTATACTTCAATTAAATATTTGTACTTGAGGTGAAACCGACATAACATTGTGTAAGTTTGAGGTGTACAAGTATATTGGTTTGATACATTTATATACTGCAATATGATTACTACAATACCATTAGCTAACACCTTTATGTCATATAATTATTTCATTTTGCTTTGAGAACAGTTTTTAGTCTCTTAGCAAATTTGAAAATTATAATAAAGGGTATCATTGGCCATAATTACTGCTCCATGCGTTAGTGCTCCAGAACTCATTTGTCTGTGAGTTTGTACTCTTCTTCCCAATTCCCACCTCCTAGGCCCTGGTAAGTACCACTGTACTCTCTGTTTTTACAACTTTTGTTTTTTTATAATTCCATATATAATTCCATATATATATCATTCAGTATTTGTCTTTGTCTGACTTATCTCACTTAGCATAATGCCCTCAGGGTCCATCCAATCCTGCCACATTGTTGCAAGTGGCAGGATTTCCTTCTTTCACATGGCTGAATATACACGCCATCTTCTCTATCCATTCATCACTTAGGTTGTTTCCATTTGTTGGCAAAAACGAATATTGCAAGAAACAATGATAGATCCTTGAAATACTGAAATCAATCCCTTCATATGTATACTCAGGGATAGGATCATTCAGTCATATGGTAGTTCTATTTTTAATATTTTGAGAAATTTCCATACTGTTTTCCACAATGGCTATACCTATTTACACTTCCACCAACAATGTATAAGGGTTTACTTTTCTCCACATCCTTGCCAATCTTTTTTATCACTTGTTTTTTGATAATAGTCATTCTAACAGGTATGAGGTGATATTTCATTGTTGTCTTGATTTGCATTTCCCTGACAATTACTGATTCATATACATGTTGGCCATTTTTATATCATCTTTGGAAAAATGTCTATTCAGGTCCCTTGCCCATGTTTAATTGGATTTTTTACTATTGAGTTGTAGTAGTCCTTTATACATTTTGGATATTAGTTCTTTATCAGATATAGGATTGGCAAATATTTTCTCCTAATCTGTAGATTGTCTTTTCAATTTATTCATCCTTCCTTTGCTGTGCAGCTCTTTTGTTTAATGTAATCCCACTTATTTTTTTGTCTTTTGTCATTTTTTTAGGGCCACACCCACAGCATGTGGAGGATCCCAGGCTAGGGCTTTAATCGGAGCTACAGCTGCCAGCCTATGCCACAGTTACAGCAACTCCAGAACCGAGCCGTGTCTGCAAACTACACCACAGTTCACGGCAATGCTGGATCCTTAACCCACTGAGCAAGGCCAGGGATCAAACCTGCAACCTTATGGTTCCTAGTCGGATTAGTTTTCACTGAGCCACAACGGGAACTCCTTATTTTTAATGTCTGTGCTTTTCGTGACTTAACCAAGAAATCATTGCCTACACTAACATCAACTATCTTTTCCCGTTTTCTTCTAGGAGTTTTATGGTGTCATGTCTTTCATTTAAATCTTTGATTCATTTTGACTTAATTTTTGTGAAAGGTGTAAAGTAGGGGTGCAGTTTCATTCCTTGTGTAATATCCAGTTTTCCCAGCATTATTTATTGAAGAGGCTGTCCTTTCTCTATTGTGTGTTATTGACAATCTTGTCAAAAATTACTTCACTATATATGTGGGGTATTATGTCTACCTCTCTATTCTGTTGCAGAAATCTATGTGCCCATTTTTTAATGATACTATCATACTGCTTTGACTACTACAGCTTTATAACATAGCCGAAATTTAGGTACTGTAAAGCCTCCAGCTTCATTCTTCCTTCTCAGGATTGCTTTGGATTTTCAAGCTCTTTTGTGGTTCAAAACAAATTTTAGGATTTTTTTTTTCTATTTCTGTGATAAATGTCATTGGAATTTTAATTGGAATTGATTAAATCTGTAGATTATTTTGGGCAGTATGGATATTTTCACAGTATTAATTCGTCCAGTCCAGGAACATGGGCTGTCTTTCCATTCATTTGTGTTTTCTTCAGTCTCTTTCATCAGTGTCTTACAGTTTTCCATGTACAGGTCTTTCATCTCCCTGATTAAATTTATTACTAAGTATTGTTTTTGATGCTATCATAAATGGGATTGCTTTCTCAATTTCTCTTTCAGAAAATTCATTGTTAGTGTATAGACATGCTACTGATTCCTTTATATTGATTTTTATACCCTGCAACTTTACTGAATTCATTTATTAGTTCTAACAGTTTTTAAGTGGAGTCTTTAGGATTTCCTATATATAAGATCTTGTCATCTGTGAACAGAGGTATTTTTACTTCTTTATGACATAGATCCCTTTTATTATTTTTTTCTTGCTTAATAATCTCTGGCTAGGAGTTCCAGTAGTATGTTGCATACAATTGGTGAGAGTGGGCATCTCGCTCTTGCTCCTGATCTTAGAGAAAAGAATTTTAACTTTTCACCATTGAGAATTATATTAGCTGTGGGCTTGTCATTTACAGCTTTTATCAAGTTGAGAAATAGTCCTTCTATAGTCAATTTGTTGAACATTTTTATCATGAAAAAATGTTACATTTTATTGAATTATTTTTCTGTATCTTTTGAGATGGTAATATGATTTATCTTTCATTTTATTAAAGTGATGTATTACATTTGTTGCTTTGTGTATGCTGAAACATCCATGCATCCCAAGGACAAATCCTACTTGTTCAGGGTATATGATCTTTTTAACATACATGGTTGAATTGGGTTTACTAATATTTCGTTGAGAATTTTTGCATCTGGGATATTTGTCTGTAAATATTTTTTTTGTCTTTATCGGGCTTTGGTACCAGGGTAATGCTAGCCTTGTAAAATAAGTTTGGGGGGAAAAAAAAAAGGAGTTCCCATCGTGGCGCAGTGGTTAACGAATCCGACTAGGAACCATGAGGTAGCGGGTTCGATCCCTGGCCTTGCTCAGTGGTTTAATGATCCAGCGTTGCCATGAGCTGTGGTGTAGGTCGCAGTCGTGGATCGGATCCTTTGTTGCTGTGACTGTGGCGTAGGCCAGTGGCTACAGCTCCGATTAGACCCCTAGCCTGGGAATCTCCACATGCCACGGGTGCAGCCCTAAAATGACAAAAGGCAAAAAAAAAAAAAATTAGTTTGGGGGTGTTCTAATTTTTCGGAACAGTTTCGGTGGGTTGGCATTAATTCTTCCTTAAATTTTTGGTAGTGAAAATGTGTTTTTATATTATACTTATATTGATAACCAAGAAGATTGCTGTTTTTATTATCGACAATAATAAATTAGTCTCATTTGCAAAAGTTTACCTAAACTATATAAACGTGAATTACTAAAACATTTTGAGTTAGTTTCTACTAGGTTTTTTTGGCTTTTTGGCCACACCCACAGCATATGGAAGTTCCTAGGCCAGGGATCAAATCTGAGTTGCATCTGTGGCAACACTGGATCCTTAACTCACTGTGCCAGGCCAGGGATCAAACCAGTGCCTCCACAGAGACAAGCCAGATCATTAACCCACTGCACCACAGCGGGAACTCCAGGATATTTTTTTAATTTATAACATATTGAAAGAACTGGAAGCATAATTTCCAGGAAGTTTAGAAATATTCAATGATATTAAGACTGATTTTGAGGGAATGGGGTTAACTAGTGCTTCGGCGATGGAAAAGCAAGGAGCTCCAGCTATATAGTACAGGGAACTATGCCTAATCACATGTGACAAATCCATATATGTACATGTAACTGGGTCATCACGCGGTGCAGTTGGAAAATTTGACAGAAATCTGTAAACCAGCTATAATGCAAAAAAAAAAAAAAGACTGATTTGATTTTAAGCCAATCAGGATCTAGCTCCTTCAACAGATTTTATAATAAAATTTGACAATACTATATGGAGATGGGAAAATATTACATACAGACACATACATACACACACAAATGTTTTGTCAGAGAATTTAAAAACTCACTGGACAATATTAAAGAGCTATATACTCTTTTGGTGGAAGTGAATTACTGATTTAAACTTAAAATAGATAAAAGAGCTTAAAGAAATATTCTGTTGTCTTTTACCAAAGACAGACAAGATCTTTATGAACCATGAATCCATTTACAGAGATCATTATAAATTTACAGACCATTAAACCAACAGAAAGTGGAACCAGAAATCAAGCAAGTACTCAAAAGGAAGTAAAATTCAATCCTTATTTTGCTACTAACTGAAAAATCCAGAACACAGGAGCATGTCTAACATACCTTTGTGGATAAAAAGAGATGGGGATAATATAAATCAACTTTGAAATATTTTGAATATTTTATATTTTGCCCTGAGCATGTTGTATCTTTCTGCTAAAAATGACCCCAAGTCTGATAAGCTGAAAAGAGGCTTACAAGACTCAGATTTAACTCTGTTTAAGTTATATGAAAAAGCTTTTCTTTGAAAAGCCTTTTTTCTCTCTAGCATGCAAACCTTCTCAACAAAAGGTCTGACTGGGAGTGGAGGATGACTGGAAAATAACTGTATGGGAAGACTGGAGCATTACTCTGATGGGTGTTTACCTTTCAAAAGGTATGGATCCCAGACTTTGGACATAACTTTAGGTTGTCAAAGACAGAGACATTGGGGTTTACCTGGCTTTTGGAAGACATATTTATATTCCAAAAAGTTTTGTGAGAACCCAGAATCTCTTCCACTCCATCTCAAAGAAGTTTTTTTTTTTTTTTTCTGTACTTTCTGGATGGGGGTAGATGGCTGTCTCTCTCCTGTATATAATTGGAAAAAAATCCATTGTTCTCATTTTCCTGCCCCATGGATGTCCAGCTACACTGGACTTGCTCGTGTCACTCCAAGGATAGGATCTGAAGCAAGAGGGAGCTACTTACTTATTATTTACTGCAAGATAATTAAAAAGAAATCTGGAAGTGCAATGTATTAAGAATCCGACTGCAGTGGCTAGGGTCACTGCAGAGGTATGGGTTCGATTCCTGGCCCAGTGCAGTGGATGAAAGGATCCAGCATTACTATAGCTGAGGTATAGGTCTCAGAGGTGGTTTGGATTCAGTTCCTGGCCCAGGAGATTCCATATGCCATGGGTGTGGCCATTAAAAAAAGAAAGAAATTTAATTGAATCATATTACCTCTTGCTGCATTCATGATAAAATTAACAAGGTTAAATAGAAAAATTCAACAGGTATATCCATAAATTCAAAAATATGTATGAGTCTCAAAAAATATTGTGAATGAAAAAAGCCAAATTTAATATATTCTGTACTATTTAGCTTACATAATTTTAAAAACACAAACTAGTCTATACTGACCAAAAACGGATCAGCGGTTACCAGTGGCTATATAAGGGTGTTGTTGAGGGGTGGGAGGAAGGCATTATAAAACAGACAGAGGCGTTCCTGTTGTGGCTCAGAAGTAATGAACCTGACTAGTATCACCATGAGGATGTGGGTTTGATCCCTGGTCTTGCTTAGTGGGTTAAAGGATCTGGCATTGCCATGAGCTGTGGTGTATGTCACAGACGTGGCTTGGATCCCGTATTGCTGTGGCACAGGCCAGCAGCTACAGCTCTGATTCAACCCTTAGCCTGGGAACTTCCATATACCACAGGTACGGCCTTAAAAAAGTGTGGCCCTAAAAAAGACAGGCAGGGCTTTTCCTGATGACAGATATGCTCATTATCTTGAATATAATAGTTTCACATATGTAAAAACTTACCAAATTGTACTCTTTAAACATATATATACATACATACATACACACACACACAATGTCAATTCTACCTAAACATGACTTTTTAAAAAAAAACCACTAAAGGAAGAAAGGTCAAGCTATAGATGGGAAGAAAACAATTGCAAATCATATATCCCCAAAATAACTTTTATCCAGATTAAAATAAGTTTATCAACACTGTTACCTGCAATAAGAAGGAAATGTGCAAAGTGTTAATGTTGCTACCTGATTTCTTGATGCTTATAGTAAAATGTGAGAGGAAAGGAGGAGTATTAATCAAGAACCAGTTTAGACCTAGTGGTTAGGAAAAATTCTCAGTCTCTCCTGAAGGCAATCTATGTTAAAAGTTAAGAAATGGCTTCAAAATAAAGATCAAATCCAAGTTCCAGGCAGAAAAAATATTCTCTTAAGGTGAATCTGAGGGTATGGCTGTAAAATCCTTTGTTAAGGCATTGAAAAGATGATATTCTGCCTGAGACTATCAAGTTGGACCAAAAACGTACTTTAAAGAGTTTTAGCGTATAACTAAGAGTGTCTTCATCAAACAAAAGAGTAAAGAATATATTTCTAGGCATACTACCAACTTTCACTGACAGGAACAGAAGTACTACAAAAAGGAAAAAAGTATCCTGAACTGCTCAAACCTACTAAAAGGGAGCAAACCACAAAAACTACACAGTTGAAAATTCAGCTTACCTATCATTTAAAAGGATGACTCAGACAGTGGAACCAAGAACACTGAGGAAGGTCTGAGCCATGGAGAATTATTCCTGGGCAGAAATGGGGCTGAGTCCTTAATGAAGAAACTTCCAAAATTTTCCAGTCTGGATTTCAGAATTTCTAATATACCTCTTCATGCTTCACATTGTCTCCCTATTTGAATAGGAATATTTATAGGGGTTTTCTTCATCAGACTCATCCCTGTATGTTGGGCAAATGGAATGCATATAATTCAGATCAAGTATTATACTTGAAGTGATTTAAGAAAGTACACCCGAGAAACCTCATCTGCACGTAGATCTGATTTAGATGATGATTTCATGGACTTTGAACTGATGACATAGTGAGATGAGAATTTCGTGGGTCTTTGTAGTGGGTAAGTGTATTCTGTATGTGGTAAAACTGTAAATAATCTGTGGCAGTAGGGGAGCTATAGAATTTTTCAATTCACATTTACATGACATAAAATTCATTGATTTTAAAGGGTATACTTCAGTGGTTTTGGGGATATTCACTAGGTTGTGCAACTATCACCACGATCTAATGCTGGATTATTTATATTAATTCCCTCCCACCAAAAAACAAGCAATATATATTAGCAGTTAGTCCTAATTTGTCTCTCCCCTCATATGGTGACAATTACTAATCTAATTTTTGTTTTTACAGATTTGTCTACTCTGATTATTTCATATAAATGGAACCATACAAAATATAGCATTTTGTACATGGCTTCTTTCACTTAGCATGTTTTCAAGGTTAATCCATGGTGCAGCATATTGTCCATATTCAGTTTATTTATCCATCCAACAGTTAATGTACATTTGGGTTGTTTTCATTTTTGGCTATTATGAATAATGCTCTACTAAACAGTCATGTACAAATATCTGTATGGCAATGTTTTCATTTCTCTGGGGTATATACCTAGGAGTGGAATTGCCGTGTCATAAAATTATTTTACCTTTTTGAGGAACTTTCAAACATTTTCCACAGGAAATGTACCATTTTACATTCAATTATGATTTCTCTTTTAGCCCACCAGTTATTTGGTACTGTGTTGTTTAACTTCCATATTTTGTGTTTTTTTCCAATTTCCTTATGCTATTAATTTTATACTTCATTTTTATCAAAACACTTTTATATCATTTAAATCCTTTGAACATTTATTAAGACGTGTTAATGGCCTGTCATGGAGAATGTGTCATGTTCATTTGAGAATAACAGAAATATTCTGCTAGGACTTCCCGTGTGGCTCGCAGCATAACTACTGGGCGTTGCTTCTTCAGTGGCTGTGGCTCGATCCCTGGCTTGGGAACTTCCATATGCCGCAGGTGCGGCCACTTGAAAAAAAAAAAAAAAAAAAAAAAAAAAGAAATATTCTGCTGGGATCGGGTGAAGATAACTATTAGATCTGCTCAGTAATTAGGGATGTCCAAGTCTTCTATTTCCTCGCTGATAGTCTATCTACATTTTCTGTCCATTACTGAAAATAGGATATTGACATGTCCAACTGTTAAAATTAAATTACCTATTTCTCCTGTCCATTCTGTCAGTTTTTACTTTATTAATTTATTTTCTAGCCACACCCCTAGCATGTGGAAGTTCCAGGGACAAGGATAAATCCAGTACCACATCAGTGACAATGCCAGATCCTTAACTTGCTGAGCCACCAAGGTACTCCAGTTTTTACTTTATATGTCTTGGGGCTCTATTGTGAGGCACATATATGCTTAAATTATATTTTTTTCCCTGGATTGATGATTTCATCATTATATAATGTCCTTTCTCTCTAGTGACAATTTTATCTCAAACTCTGTTTTGTCTGATATTATTATACAAACTTCAAGCCTCTTAGGAGTATCATTTCCATACACTACTTTTTTACTTTCAAGTAATTTGTGTCTTTAAAACTAAAGTGAGTATTTGTAGAGAACACTTAGTTGAAACTTTTTTTTTTGTTTTTTAGGGCCGTACCTGAAGCATATAGAGGTTCCCGGGCTAGGGGTTGAATTGGAGCTGTAGCCGCTGGCCTATGCCACAGCCACATGCGGGATCTGAGCCACGTCTGCGACCTACACCACAGCTCATGGCAATACTGGAGCCTTAACCCACTCAGTGAGGCCAGGGATCAAATCTGTGTTCTCATGGATGCAAGTCAGATTTGTTTCTGCTGAGCCACAACGGAAACTCCAAGTTTTAAAAATCTATTCTGCCCATTTCTTTTAATTGAGTCTAATCCACTTACATCTAAAATAATTATGGATAAGGAAGGACTTATTTGTGGCACTTGGATATTAAGGTGCCATATGTTTTATGTATTTTTGTTTCTCAATACTTATTTCTTTTTTAAGTATTGAATAGATATTTTCTAAATGCATTATTTTCATTCTCTTGTCATTTCTTTTTACTATATCCTTTAGTTACTTACTGGTTGTCTTAGGATTACAGTTAACATCTTAATTTATGACAATCAGGTTCAGAGCAACGCAAGCGTAATTTCAATAGCATACATTTTGGTTCTATATATCTCCATTCCTCTCTCAATATGTGTGATATTACTGCTAGACTACATATGTATATGCTGTGTCCCCGTTAATACAGATTTATAATTATCGCTTTTAGCAACTTTTAAATCATATAGGAAAAAAGTAGTTATAAGCCAAAAATACAATAATACTGGCTTTTACATTTACTTATGTAGTTACCCTTCCTGTTGTTTTTCACTTCTTCATGTGAAATGAAGTTACTGTTTGGTATCCATTTATTTCAACCTAAAGAACTCTCTTTAGCATTTGTTGAATGGCAGGTCTGCTAGTTAAAAAAAAAAAACTCATTTTTTATAATTTTCTTTCAGCAAAATCTGTTATAATTTTCAATGTACCACCCTTTTGCCTCTTTGGCTAGATTTATTACTTTTAGTTGCTATTTGCAAGGACTCTTTTTCCACCTTTTCGCTTTCAACCTATTTGTGTGTTGGATCTAAAATTAGTCTCTTTTAGATTGTGTGTGTGTGTCTATATATATATGGAGAGAGAGAGAGAGAGAGAGAGAGAGAGAGAGTCTTTTTACAACCACACCTACAGCATATGGAGGTTCCCAGACTAGGGGTCAAATTGGAGCTGTAGTCGCCAGGTTATGCCACAGCCACAGCAACGCTAGATCTGAGCCACGTCTAAGACTTACACCACAGCTCACAGCAATGCGGGATCCTTAACCCACTGAATGAGGCCAGGAATCAAATCTGTATCATGGATACTAGTCAGATTTGTTTCTGATGAGCCACAATGGGAACTCCTAGGTAGTATATATGTTGAATCATGCCTTTTTATCAATTCTGCCAAGTTATGTCTTTTGATTAAATACTTTAATCCTCTACATTTAAAGTATTTATTAATCAGGAGGTACTTCTGCCATTTTGCTATTTTTTTTACTATATGACTTATGGTATTTTGTACCTCACTTCCTACAGCTAACATCTCTTGTGTTTAGCTGATTTTTTTCTAGTGAAACATTTTGATTCCCATCTCATGTCTTTTTGTATATATTCTGTACATAAGTACTTCGTGGTTGCTATGGTCATTACACTTAACATCTTACAGTTATAACAGTCTGATTAGAATGTATGCCACCTTAACGTCAATATCTTAAAAAAATAACTGCTCCAATTGAGCTCTGTCTTCCCTTCCTTTTATTACTAATGACGCAGACTGAATATTTAAAAATTGTGTCTAATAAATAGAATAATTTTAATACACTTATCTTTTAAATCATGTAGAAAATAAAAATTAGCATTATAGACCAAAATTATAATACTAACTTTTATAATCTCTTTTGTACTTATCTTTATCAGAGATCTATCTATAAGATTATTCCAGGAGTTCCCATCATGGCGCAGCGGAAACAAGTCTGACTAGGAACCATGAGGTTGCAGATTCAATCCCTGGCCTTGCTCAGTAGGTTAAGGATCTGGCGTTGCCGTGAGCTGTGGCGTAGGTCACAGAAGTGGCTCGGATCCCATGTTACTGTGGCTCTGGCATAGACTGGCGGCTACAGCTCCAACTGGACCCCTAACATGGGAACCTCCATAGGCCACGGGTGCAGCCCCAAAAAGACACACACACAAAGATTTATTCTAGCATACAAGTTACAGCTACTGTCCAGTTCTCTTTCTTCTCTTTTTTTTAAAGGATGGGCACATCTAATTCAATATCAACTATGCATCACATTTGTTCATGAACAACATCTGTTTACTTAGTGCAACATTTCCAAAAGGGAGCTTTTGTTACCCCCACTTCACTGCTGGTGATCTAAGACACAGAGTTGTTCATAACTTGTGCAAGTCACACAGCTAGCAACAGTTCTGGCACAGGAATCCACATCAATCTAAATGTATACAGTGTACATGCTTTTGCCAGATCATCAAACTCCACAGAGAAGAAAGGCCTCTCTGCAAAAGAGGCCTTCTTTCTGGGGACTGAAAAAAAATGGCCTGTTCTTTAGGGGTCTTCTAAGTCTGTCCTTTGGGGCAAATCTCACAGGAAGTGCTGGATCAAGAGACAGAAGACACAATAGGCATCCTTTGCCATCTTCTAAAGGGAAGGATCAACAAAGATATGGTCCTTGGGCACTGCCCAGTGGCTGGAATGCCCAGAAGACAGGATGGGCTGACTCTGAGGAAACATAGGGCACAAGGAAGGCCATGCCTGAGGAAGCCAGGCATAATCACCTCCTGCAGTTCAATACCAAAAAAAAAAACAAAAAAGCCCATCAAAAAATGGGCAGAAGATCTAAACAGACAATTCTCCAAAGACGACATACAGATGGCCAAAAAAGCACATGAAAAAATGTTCAACATCAGTAATTATTAGAGAAATGCAGATCAAAGCCACAATGAGGTACCTCCTTACACCGGCCAGAATAGCCATCATCAAAAAGTTTACAAATAATAAATGCTGGAGAGGCTGTAGAGAAAAGGGAACCCTATTACACTACTGGTGGTAATATAAATTGGTGCAACCACTGTGGAAAACAGTATTGAGATGCCTCAGAAAACTAAAACTAGAATTACCATTTGATCCAGCAATCCCACTCCTGGGCATCTATGCAGAGAAAACCATGACTAGAACAGACACATGTACTCCAATGTTCATTGCAGCACTATATACAATAGCCAAGACATGGGAACAACCTAAATGTCCATCAACAAAGAAATGGATAAAGAAGATGTGGTACATATACACGATGGAATATTCTTCAGCCATTAAAAGCAAAGAAATAATGGCATTTGCAGCAACATGGATGAAGCTAGAAATTATCATGCTAAGTTAGTCAGACAGTGAGACACCAACATCATATGCACTTATATGTGGAATCTCAAAAAAGGACAAAATGAACTTCTTTGCATAACAAATACTGACTCGCAGACTGAAAAACTTATGGTTTCCAAAGGAGACAGGTTGGGGGGTGGGGGATGGGCTGAGGTTTGGGATAGAAATGCTATAAAATCAGTTCTTGATGATCATTGTACAACTATAAATGTAATAAACTTCACTGAGAAAAAAAAAGGAGCATTATATACATTCTTCTCAAGGGCACATAAAATATTCTCTAGGATAGCTCATGGGCTGGGTAACAAAACAAATCTGAGAAAATTTGCAAAAATTGAAATCATATCAAGCATCTTTTCCGACCCTAATGCTATGAAATTACAAATCAATTTTATAAGAAAAAAATTGCACAAAATATAAACATGTGGACGCTAAACAGAATGTCACTAAATACCCAATTAATCACTGAAGAAATTAAAGAGAAAATAAAAAATTACCTAGAAACAAATAAAAATGAAAAAACACAATGATCCAAAAACCTATGGGATGCAGCAAAAGCAGTCCTAAGAGGCATGTTTATAAAATACAATCTTACCTCAGGTAACCAAACAAATATCAAATAAACAACCTAATCTTACACGTAAAGGAACCAGAAAAAAAGAATAAACAAAACCTCAAGTTAGTATAAGGAAAGAAATCATAAATATTAGAACACAAATAAATAAAACAGTCAAAAAATCAAAAATCAATAAAACTAAAAACTTTTTTCAAAAGATAACAAATTTGATAAATCTTTAGCCAGACTCATTAAGGTAAAAGAGAGAAGGCCCGAATAAATAAGAAATGGAAAAAAGTTACAACTGACACCACAGAACACAAAGAACCATAAAATGGTTCAAACAATAAAATGGACAATCAAGAAGAAAAGGACAAATTCTTAGAATTGTATAATCTTCCAAGACTGAACCAGGAAGAAACAGGAAATATGAACGAATTACTAGTAATGAAATTGAATCAGTAATTAACACACTTCTAACACCACACACACACACACACACACACACACATACACACACAAAATATTACATGCCAATATTTCTGATGAACATTAATGCAAAAATCCTCAACAAAATATTAGCAAACTGAATCATTAGAAGGATCATACACCATGAAAGTGGGATTCATCCCAGAGTTGCAAGGAATTTTAAGTGTGCATAAACCAATCAGTGTGATAGATCATATTAACAAATTGAAGAATAAAAGCTCTGATTATCCCAATATATGCAGGAAAGATTTTGACAAAATTCAACATCCATTTATGATTAAAAACTCTACAGAATGTAAGCTTAGAGGGAGCAAAACCTGACATAATAAGGGCCATATATGACAAACACTCAACTGACATATTCAAGGGTGGAAAGCTAAAAGCATTCCCTCTAAGATCTGGAACAAGACAAGGATGTCACTCTCATCACTTTTATTCAGCATAGGAGTCCTAGCCATAGCAATCAGATAAGAAAAAAGAAATAAAGGTATTCAAGTTACTATACTTCTCACATTTAAAATTTCATTTTAGTTATTCTTTATAATTTCTAATGTTTTTATTGATATTCTCTATTTGGTGAGACATTTTCTCATCTTTAGTTTGTTAGATGTGTTTCCTTTGGCTCTTTCAATACATTTGAAATAAGCAACTTAAAGTCTTTGTCTAGAAATACATCATTTGTGTTTCCTCAAGCATCTTTGTATTGACGTCTTTTTCTCTTGTTAATAGGTTATATTTTCTTAGTTTTTGAACATCTTGTACATTGTTTTTTGAAAACTGTACCTTTTGAATATTTTAATACTGTTGGTGTAGAAATTAGATTCTTATCTCTCCTCACGATTTGGCATCTTTGCTGCCTATTTTAGTAGTTGTTGATTTCTGATTAATTTTTTTTCTTTGCTGCACCCACAGTATACTAAGGTAGTAGTTGTTGAATGTTTAATGATTTTTTTGCTGTGGTAGACTTTTAGTACAAGCATTCTTAATAAGGTTGTTTTTCCTTTCTTACTAAATCAGATGCAAGTGAATATATTGTAGATCATTCACCTTTAGCCTGTTTTTGCAATATTAGTGCATTTTCCTCAGTTCCCCGCTACAGTCATTTGAATCTATTTGTGCTTCTTTTATTTCATAGATATTTATATGCATGGTTGTTTACTGTAGGATTCTGTCCTTGTATTTTAGTCTACTTGTATTTTTCTCCACCCTCTATAACATTGGGATGGATTTGATAATATTCAATTTCCTTAATTATATCAATAAAGATGCTATAGAAACTAGACTAAGTATGAGACAAGGTCCACAGAACTCAACAGTGCAGGTGGATGTCAAAGATGAAGAGACTTTGAGACTTGCTGGATGTGATTAAAATTTTCTGGAACCACTCAAAACTGATGCTTAGAGAAAGGAAAAGAGAAAAGATCACACTGTATAGGAACATGATTGTGTTACTTCAACTTCCACAATCTTTCAATTAGTTTACAAACACATTACCGGTGTATATTATAAACTATTACTTACAACAAGTATGCTATTAATGTCCAAATTTTTAACTGAAGCTGGAAAGGAAAAAAACATTAGAATGGGGAGTTCTCATCATGGCACAGCGGAAATGAATCTGACTAGGAACCACGAAGTTGTGGTTTGATCCCTGGCCTTGCTTAGTGGGTTAAGGATCTGGCGTTGCCATGAACTGTGGAATAGGTCACAGACGCACCTCGGATCCTGCATTGCTGTGGCTGTGGTGTAGGCTGGCAGCTATAGCTCTGATTTGAACCCTAGCCTGGGAACCTCCATATGCCGTGGGTGCAGCCATAAAAACCAAAAAAAAAATAGAATGACCAAGTTACTCAATTACCTAACTAAACTATAACGTGCACACCACATTAGATAAATAATAAGATGCTTTTTAAATTTCCACCAAATACGCTCTTCTTTCCTATTCTTTAAATATATTATCCCACAGTTTGTTGAATTTAAAATAATATAAAGAACTACTAACAATACATGAAAAAAACTGTAAGGGCAAGTGTGTGTTTGTGTGTGTGTGTGTGTGTGTGTGTGAAACTGAAGGGACAGTAGTTAAGGCACAGCTGCATAATTATTTAAATATTCCTTTGATTTTATAATTTCTTTTTAAAGAGTTATCATTATTAAATACAGTTGACCTTTGAATAACGTGGGGGCTAGGGACACCAAAGTGTCATGCAGTCAAACACCTGCATGTAACTTTTGACTCCCTATTAACATACAAAATACATGCTGATTGACTTTATGTTATCAGGACTACTAGCCAACTATTGACCAGAAACCTTACTGATAACATATAGTCAATCAGCATGTATTTTGTATGTTATACACAGTTTATGCTGTATTCTTACAACAAAGTAAGCTAGAGAAAAAATGCTAAGGAAATCAAAAGGGAAAGAAAATACATTTAGAGTACTGTACTGTATTTATTGATACCATAAGTATTATGTTTACAAGATGAATCATCTATTACTATGTACATCAATATTGTCTTATATGATACAAAACTCCATAAATGTTATACATATTACTAACACTAGACATAAAGATGAAAAGATAATGTGAAAAGAGAAATTCATACTTATTCACACATATATCATGATTCATGCGTTGATGACAAAGAAGCAGCAATATGATTGCTTCATGTTAGCTTAGTGTAATTGATATGATAGCCTATACACTAATAAATGAAATGTTATAAAAAATTTTGTGGCATAGAGTATTATATTCATATTCATAATACAGTATTGGAAATGTTATACTTTTTAAAAACCACTTACCTATCATGATTAACTGATGCACGTTTTTTCCAATTATGAGGAAGAGAGAGGCATACTGTATGGTAAATGTAATTCTTTGAAAGCGAAGTTATAAAACAGAAAGAAAACTAACCCATTATTAATTTTTTATTAAATGTCACTCACATTATGCCTATTTAAGGGTAGGTTATCCAGTTTAATACAAGGACACAATGTTCTATACAATAAATACTTAGGGGATGATGACAAAAAAAGGTCTTAACAGTTTTTGTTGTGAAGTTTATTAGATTTTCACTCAAAGATAATCACAGACATATATAACTGATAATTTTTTTTTTAACTGTATAGCATGATGATTTACTTTTCATTAAGTGGAAGTAGATCATCATAAAAGCCTTCCTCCTTATTGTCTTCATGTTGAGTAGATTGAGGAGGAAGAAGAGGGGACTGGTCTTGCTGTCTCAGAGGTGGAAGGGGAGGCAGGAGAGGGAGGCACATTGTGTAACTTTACAGAAATACATCTTAATTTCTCCTTGACTTTTGATTTCATTTCTCTAAAACTGTTTCCATACAATACCAATTCTTCTTCTATGATTTGCTTTAGGTTCAGCAACCATATCACAGCAGCACCCATTACACAGGAGGATCCACATTGTGAAAGAAGTCAAAAGTAATCTTGAATAGTTGAACTTTTATGCTAGATTGTCTAACATCAATTTGTTTTCTGGCACTGCTTCTACATCTTCTCCCTCATCGTCTGGCACTGGTTCAGAAGCATTTATATCCATCAATCTGTCATCTGTTAATTTCTCTGGTGTGGTGTCTATTAGCTCTTGAATTTCTCAGAGATCCATATCTTGAAACACAAACCCCCAACCTTTTTTTTTTTTTTTTGCCATATCCACAATTCCTTTCATGATTTCCTTGACTGGCTCTGTCATAAATCCAGTGAAGCCATGCACATCTAGACAAAGATTTTTCCAGCAAGAATTTATTGTTTCAGGCTTGATGGCTTTTTCTATAACAACAATAACATCTTCAATGGTATTATCATCCAGACTTTCATGATGTTCTGTCAGGTTTCTCTTCTATAGCACTGACAATCTTTTCCATACAGTACTGTCTGTAATGAGCCTTAAAGGTCATTATGACCTTCTGAGATAAAGGCTGAATTAGAGACATTGTATACGGGGGCATAAATCACTTTGATGCCTTTAGTGTTGAACTCACCTTTGGTGTTAACTTCATGGGGTTCTGGATGGCCAGGGGCACTGTCCAATATCAAAAGAATTTCAAAAGCCAGTCCATTACTGGCAAAGTATTTCCTGACTTCAGGGGCAAGGCATTAATGGAACCAAGTATTTCCTGACTTCAGAGGCAAGGAACCAACATACACAAAAAGAGAGAGAGAGAAACTTTCATTTTGATGAGAACTGTTAGGATCTGCTCTCTTAACAACTTTCAAATAGACCATATAGAAGTATTAACTACAGCAATCGTGTTGTACATTGTATCTACAGTACTTATTTATCTTAAAACTGTAAGTTTGAACCTTTTGACCACCTTGATCTAAATCCCCCACCCCACACCCCACTTAGTGACTTTTTTAAAACTAATTCTGTTCTCCTTGTTGTCTCTGTACTCCTATTTTAGCCTCTGAAGTCTCTGTTCTGTCAGCTAATAACTGGGCATATCTTCTTAAATATTTGAAGACCAAAAAAGCTGTTTTTGACAAGGGGCTCTATGTGTTGGAGGCACATCTCCAACACTAAGCCAGGCAGTTTACAATTCTGCCTTTGTCTTCATTTCCTGACAGATCCTCAGGGTCGGTAGGAGGTGAGATTTAGGGTCTACTCAGGTTCCCTGCCCCACCCCCCAGTAGGCACACAGCCAAGGACACATATGACTTTCTATATTGACAAGAATTTGACAGAGCTTTTCAAAGCCCTTTCAGATATATCATTCCTCAGCCTTTCCTCTCAAGCGTTTCCCTTAGTGTATTTTATGTCCCAACCATCATCTATTGCTTAGGGCAGTGGCAACCTGACATTATCTTTCAATATTTTCAACATATGTTTCCTAGGAAACATTTATCACTAGGTCAGTTCTGAGTTAGGTGAAGATAAAATTTCTGAATCAGTGTTGCAGGTAGCCACCAGACAGGTATGAACAAATAATTACCTTTATTTATAAATGAAAACTGCTCTGCTCCCTCCAGTTCCAGGCAAGTGGGCTGTTATCTTCATTGCTACCATTTAGCCAAAGATTGGGGAATGGACTGAGGTAAATTAAAATGGCACGTTTGCTCTTTTTATTGAGAATAAGCTACACTTTTGGAATAAGCATTGCCCAGATTGATACAAGAATTTGGTTAATATCCAGAGTTCAAAAAAGTATAGTTTCTGGCAATTTTGGCCATTTGTTCATTGAGTTTATAAAGGGGCAAGATTTTCAGTCCATTACTCTGTCAATATTGCTGAAATCACTCCTTTAATGGTTCAGAAATACATCCACAAAATTCTCCAATATTCCGTCTTTTAAGTGGTAAAATCCAACTATCAACCTCCGAAAGTGGGTTGTATTTAGTGACTCAATTGTAACCAACAGAAAAAACTGGAAGTGATAGCACATGATGCAGAAAGACTGTATCATAAAAGGCAATTCAAGCTTTTTCCTTGCTGTCTCTGGGATTATTCTCTCTGGGAAAAGCCAACTGCTATAGGCTAAAGCCCACACAGAAGGAATGAAGTGTTCCTACCAAAAGCAATGTGATTGAGAAATTTTATAAGCGAATCCTACAACCTAGTAAAATCATCAGATGACTACAGTCTCAACAGACTCTCTGGCTCAAATATTCTGAGAACTGCTATATCAGAACTGTTAGCTAAACTACACTTAAATTCCTAACCCCTACGAACTGTAAGATAACTGATGTTTGTTGCTTTAAACCATAATATTTTGGAAAATTTGCTACACAACAGTCAATAGCTCATAAATCTACTTGTAAAGAAAACAAAAGTATCAAAATTTTAAGAGCATTCTTGAAAAATATACTAGATGATAATCTTTTCAATGCTAATCAAAAAGGATATTTGCAGAACAGGTCAAAGATTATCCAAATGGATTCTTGACATAGACAGCTTTCCGTTATACCTCTAAAATGATCACTATATAAACCCAGATAATTATAATAAGTGTCAATTTCTACAGTGCGACTGGGGATTTCTGAGCTGATCTAGGAAAAATATATGGCCGCAATGTGGCAATAACACAAAACGAGCTTTATTTGGGAGGTACTTTAATAGATTTGTAGGAAGGATGGGGTATGTTGAATTTCCACCGCTCAGGAGAGGAGGGCAAAAGAACTCCCAGGAAATAAGGGAATAGGAGAAGAGACATTATCTAAGTGATATCACTCAGCAGCAAGATGGAGTCTTAGCTCAGAGAGCACTGAAGGGCATCAATGGCTTGGGGGTCATTAAGAGCACCAGGGTTTACCTTACCTGTGGCCAACAATTTCACCAAACATGCAAATCAGGCAATCCCTAAAAGGTTAAAAATATGCTTTATAAGTGCTACGTTTAAAGCAATTGTGTAAAGTGTATAAAGTATTAAAAGTTTTGTAAACTATGTAAATGTTTGCGCTTAGCACTGATGGGCTTCTATGCTAATTGTTCTGGCCTGGTGTGAAGAAAAAAAAAATGTAGGGCCAATACACTTGGACCATCTTGATTCATTTATATGACAGACTCCCCTGCCACTTAATGTGAAGACAATCTCTGTGGGTGAATTTAATATATAGAAAATGTCATCCAAGACGAAATAGCCTTTTCCCATTTTATGTCATGGGGATTCTTCTTTGGGTTCTCGATAGGGTAAATCAGGATTAAACTATGACATCGGAAAAAAATTTTTGAAAGATAGGTTATTTACAGAGCTCCAACTAAGACTCACATTAAACCTTATATTCATTTTCTATTCCTGCCCTAAGAATTACCGTGAAGTTAACAGCTTTAAACAATACATATTTATCATATCATGTTTTCTGTGGGCCAGGATCTGGGACAGCTTAGTTGCCTCCTCTTCTTAAGGTCACATAAGACTATAATCAAGGTGCTGGCTGAGTTGGAGTCTCATCTGGAAGAATAACTGGGAAAGACTATACTTCCAAATGTATTCAGGTTGTTGACAGAATTCATGTTCTTGTGGCTATATAACCAAAGTTCCTTAGGTCCTAAATGATGCACTTAACTTCTGTTCCGATGTGCCTCTACAATATAACTGCTTACACTGACAAACCAGCAAAAAGTTTCTTCCTATAGCCTGATTAGATAGTTTTATATAACATGACATAATCAGAAAAGCGATTTCTCCCATATAACATAACATAATCAAGGGAGTGACATTCCATCACTTTTGCCATTAGTAAGGACTTGCTATTAGTTAGAAGTCACAGGAACTGTGTCACAGAAGGGTAGACAGACAATCAGAGGGATAAACACTAGACAACAAGAAGTCCTTGGGGGTTACCTTATGGTTTGTGTGCCACAAAACTTTTTTTTTTTGCTTTTTTTTTAGAGCTACATCTGTGGTATATGGAAGTTCCCAGGCTAGGGGTCGAATTGGAGCTGCAGCTGCTGGCCTACACCACAGCTCAAGGCAATGCAGGATCTTAACCCACTGAGTGAGGCCAGGGATCGAACCCACATCTTCATGGATACTAGTCAGGTTTGGAACCCGCTGAGCCACAACAGGAACTGCAACCACAAAACTATTTTTAAAAACAACAGGACAAAGAGGTGCAGTTAATGTAGAAGTGGTATTTACCAGACTTCTACAATGAATTCCATATGTATATAAAATAGCATATCTTTACTTGCTTTCCAATGTTTTTATTAATGCCTGCAATTTACCATTCAATAACTGAAGTTTTTTTAAAATGGCATGTTTAACATTGTTACATTAAAAAACATTAACTTTAATTCTACTAGTCACAAAAATCTTGACGACAGACACTTGTAAATACATTTGAAAATGTTATTTTTTGGCATAAGTAGTCATGAATTCAACACAACTTAAAGAACACTGATAAGTGGTTATAACAGTTCTCAAATAAATTTGCCAGGTTGAGGTATAACTGTCCTCCTGGTAAATTTTTCTAATTGTAGTTGCACTAAGCTTTCAAGGTTAACTTTTAAAGATATTATGAAATGGAAATGAGAATTTCAAATCTAATACTTGAAAGTCAGTCTTTCAAAATTAACTTGACAAGTCTAAGTTCTGAGATTTAATTTGAAAGTGGTATTTTTTACCTTACTTTACACAGTCTTAAAGTTCTCTATAGACACAGAACCAGCAGGATATAATAAAAATATATGAGATTTATTATAGGAATTGGCTTGTGTGGCTATAGAGGCTGAGAAATCCTACGACCTGCTGCCTGCAAGATGAAGCTGGTTGTATAATTCAGTACAAGTTTGAATTCCTGGGAATCAGGGGGACCATTGATATAACTCCAACTCCAAGATTGAAAGTTTAGGGGAGAAGTGAGGTGCTACTGTAAATCCTGGAGTCTGAAGGCCTGAGAACCAGGAACTCCAACGTCTGAGAAAAGGAAAGATAATTCACTCGTACTCTGCCTTTTCGTTCTATTCTGGCACTCACCGGTTTAGAAGGTGCCCTCCCACATTTCTGAGGGCAGATATTCTTTACTTAGCCTACTGATTCAAATAACAATAACCTCTTCTGGATACACTCTCATAGAAACACCCAGAAATAATCCTTTACCAGCTATCTGGGCATCATTTACCACAGTCAAGCTAACAAACACTGTGACTTTTTAAGTTAACATTTGTCAAGCAGAGCCACAGGATGTCAGATGGTAAGTCACAATTCAACAAAAGACTACAAGGGTTCCCAGTCTAAGGCCGAACTGGTCATTTCAAACTAAAAAGAGTGGGGCCTCGGTAAGCATCTCAGGGTCTTATATAAGAAGTGCACAAAGAGGAAGGCTTTGGAGAATGCTTTCCACTAGGACAGCTGGGGGAGTCATATCAGGGCCTTACATTTACTTGTGCCTCTGCTGACTATTATATAGGGCATGTATTCTTTGGATGGGCTAGTAGCAGTTCAGGGCCCCTGCAGGCCACTTAACCATACAAAATGGATGCCACAGCAGCAATATTCTGGTGTAGTTCAGTTAAACTCTCAACAATACATATTAACCCTCAGAGTACTCAACTACATAAAATTACTTCTCACCCATGCTCCATTTTAAAAATAGGCCAAGAATAGGAATATGGAGAAATTTCAAAATTTCTGGTGAACCAAATAAGAAAATTTATAAAATATATAAAATGTTTTAAAATACAGAACATCTCACAATGTTAGGCATCATACTGAGTTCAATATATTTATAGCCGTATACCTTATATTGAACTTAAAAAAACTAAGATTTCAGGAGTTCCCATCGTGGCTCAGCAGTTAGTGAACCGGACGACTAGCATCCATGAGGACATAGGTTTGATCCCTGGCCTCACTCATTGGATTAAGGATCTGGCGTTTCTGTGAGCTGCAGTGTAGGTTGCAGATGTGGCTCAGATCCCACATTGCTGTGGCTATGGTGTAGGCCATCGGCTACAGCTCTGATTGGACCCCTAGCCTGGGAACCTCCATATGGCATGGGTGTGGCCCTAAAAAGACAAAAAGACCAAAAAGGAAAACCTAAGATTTCATAGTTGTTACATTAACATGACAAATGGAAAACTGATGTACAGAAGAACCTCATGCTGAAAAATAGTTTCTACAAAGAGTTTGTAATTTTTTGTCATTTATTTCATTCTTCGATCATACAAAAATACTCATCGAAAATATTTATTTAGTAGGCAGACACTATACTAACTGCTGGGCCTGTGCTTGGAACACCATTAATTCTACAGATCAATTTAAAGAAAACTGGCATCCTTACTATGCTGAATCTTCAAATCCATGAACACAAAATGTCCCTTAATTAATTAATTAATTTTGTCTTTCTGACTTATCTAGAGCCACACCCGTGGCATATGGAGGTTCCCAGGATAGGGGTCTAACAGGAGCTGTAGCCGCCGGCCTTCACCACAGCCACAGCAACGCGGGATCTGAGCTGCGTCTGCAACCTACACCACAGCTCACGGCAACGCCGGATCCTTAACCCACTGAACAAGGCCAGGGATCGAACCCGCAACCTCATGGTTCTTAGTCGGATTTGTTAACCACTGAGCCACGACGAGAACTCCTCTCAATTACTTTAGATCAATGACTTCTTCCACCAAAATTTTTAAGTCGGAATGTTACTTAACTACAAATTTGTACTTAATTCTTTCACAGATATGGGCCTACTCAAATTATCTAAACTTGGAGAAATTATAGTAGTTACTACTTTGATATCTTTTAATGCTTGTAGGCTTTGTGGTAATGTCACCTCTTTTATTCCTGATATTGATAATTTCATCACATCTTTTTTTTTTTCTTCTTAGACATTATGGCAAGTGACTTATCAAATTTATTGATTTTTTAGAAGTTTACTTTGGCTAATTTTTCCTTACTGTTTATCTCTTTCCAATTTCATTGGTTTTAGCTCTCATATTTATTATTCATTACCACCACTTGGTTTCAGTTTAATTTGTTCTTTTATTTTTTCAAAGGGAAGTTTCAACTGATTCAAAGCCTTTCACTAATTTCAATATAAGCATTTAATGTTAAAAAATGTCAAAGCTCTATATTAGAAATATCCCAGTTTTGATAACTTGCATCTCTGCTTTATTCAGTTCAAAATATTTCCTAATCTCCAATAATATGTCTTATACCAATTAGCTTTTTTTTTTTTTTTTGTCTTTTTGCCTTTATCTAGAGCCGAACCTGCGGCATATGCAGGTTCGCAGGCTAGGGGTCTAACAGGAGCTGTAGCCGCCAGCCTTCGCCACAGCCACAGCAACGTGGGATCCGAGCCGCGTCTGCAACCTACACCACAGCTCACGGCAACGCCGGATCTTTAACCCACTGAGCAAGGCCAGGGATCGAACCCACATCCTCATGGTTTTTAGTTGGATTCGTTAACCACTGAGCCATGACGGGAACTCCCCCAATTAGCTTTTGAAGAGGTTGTTGCTTAATTTCCAAATAGTAGGGGGAATACTAGATGTTTCTATTACTGATTTCTAATTTAATTCCAATTATTACGATAAATAATAGTTTCTATGATTATGATCATATTACACTGGATCAGTTTTTCTTTTAGCCGAGCATATGGTAAAAATTGCTAAATGTTTCAAGTAAACTTGCAATCTACTATTCTTGGGTGGAGTGTTCCATAAATGTCATTTAAGTCAAGTTGATTGTGTTCAGACTTTCATATCCATATTTTCTATCTCTTAATACATGAATGAGACAGTAAATATTAATGATAAATGAGTAATGAGAGAGGAAAGTTAAAAGTCTCCAAGAATAATTGTGGATCTATTTCTCTTTCCATTTTTTGTTTTATGTGTGTTGAAAATCTGTAATTAACTGCATCCAGATTGAGGAATAATCCAGATAAATTTCTCTGTTCTATAATCTTGCCAGTACAACCATTTCACATAATTAACAATTTTTCTATTACATATCTTTGTTACTCTATTTAAAGTGGGTGTTCTTTGGGGTTTTTCTAGGTGACATTTTCAAAAAATGATGTTTAATTATAGAGAAACAGGATGTTGAAAAACAGTCCTAAAAGGATGCTCATACTTCTCACCAATTTTTCTCGAACAGTAACATTTTTAACAATAACCATAGTAGAATATCAAAACCAGAAAATCACTATTTGTACAAAGTGTGTGTATAACTTAATTCCCATGCCATTTTATCACACATATATAGATTGCCACTACCACAACAATCATTAATGTACCTCTTTCAGTATGGTTTCCTCAAGTTCCTTGAATATATAATGACTAACTTAAAAGACTTTTCTGCTAAACTAGGCACATAGGCCTTCAAATGCAAGTTCTGTTGCTAACCCCTTTTGCTAATGGTCACATTTTCTTGTGGAGTTTCTTTTTTTTTGCAGTTGAAAAGTAGACATAAATGATGTCTGGACTAGATATTGGCTAATTAAGCACAACTCCAGTGATAGCAGTTAATTAAATTTTTAATGTTTAGTGATTGATTGGACTCTTACTGAAGCCTATTTCTTACACAATGTTAAGCCTATGATATTGCTTCTCAGAAGGTTTAGCCCTGGAAATGTCCAGTTATCCTGGAATGACTAACATACAAGGAGTCAATTGGTCTCTAGTATTGAACAAATTGAGCTGTTGGCTATACTAAATGCAAGTTCATTTTTCTATGATTTATAACAATGCTCTGGGTCATATATTACTGAATATCCTAATACAGTTAAATTCAGGCCCACTGCAGTGGTAGTGACTAACGCCAGTATTTGTTCTGACAACGGGAATACTCTTAGTGCTTTTCATGGTTCTCTGTAGAAAATTAGCTAGCCCACAATTTAGCAGGTAGCACTCATAAAGTACCAGCTATCTAATTACTTAATATTGAAATATCTATCATTTGGGGGATTGCCCATAGGCTTCAAGTCCCCATATTCTCTAAAATAACGGTAGTTTAGGGAGTTTCCATTGTGGGTTAAGAACCCAACATAGTGTTCATAAGGATGCAGGTTCAATCCCTGGCCTTGCTCAGTGGGTTAAGGATCCAGCATTGCCGCAAGCTGTGGTAGAGTTTGCAGATGTGGCTCATATCCAACATTGCTGTGACTGTAGCATATGCCTGAAGCTGTGGCTGTGATTGAACAACGTCCATGTGCCACAGGTGCAGCTATAAAAATATAAAAGTAAAATAAAATAAAAGTAGTTGCAATAGGGAGGGCTTAAGCGCTCTCCATTCTTATGTTCTGCCTGTCCTACTCAGCAGAATCTGTCATCCAGATCCAGAGCTAGGGAGATAGTGACGATCTATCCCCAAAGTGACAATACAGATTTTTAAGTATTAATCTGAGGGATTGCTGTGTTCTCAATTTGACTCACCTGATATGGAACTTCAAAGGTACAAACGATCTATGGTGAAGACAAGGGGCTCAATATTCTGAGGATACTAAGCCTGAGGAAGAGCTCCTATTTAACGTGTCTGAGTGGGGAGGAGAGGAGTAAATCTTCATCCTGCCAGCTGCAACTGCCTGGAACTGAGGATCTACAAAACCAAGCTGGAGAATAAGAAATTTCGGCATCATCCCATTCTGGACTTCAGACCTCAACTGCTAGTTAAGACAGGGATATTTTTTATTCCTGACTCAAATGCTTGGAGTAGAGTCATCTTGATGAGTTGAAATGGGAAGAATGAGAGGGTGGTAGTTTGAATGTCACACAATCTTGCTCTTCAGTTTTAAGAAAACTCAAATATTTCATCATTTGCTGTATGCCATTAAGAGAAATTCCAGAAGTATATACTTAAAACTTTTGTTATAATCATGTCTTATGATGATTAGTGATTTTTGATGTTACAACTGACTTAATAAAGGCTCAGATGATGGTTAACATTTTTTAGCAATGAAGAACCTTTTTTTTGTCTTTTTGTCTTTTTTAGGGCTGTACGTGCAGCATATGGAGGTTCCCAGGCTAGGGGTCGAATCGGAGCTGTAGCCGCTGGCCTATGCCACAGCCACAGCAATACCAGATCTGAGCCACGTCTGTGACCTACACCACAGCTCATGGCAACGCCAGATCCTTAACCCACTGAGCAAGACCAGGGATTGAACCCGCAACCTCATGGTTCCTAGTCATATTCATTTCTGATGCACTACGATGGCAACTCCAAGAATTTTTAAATTAAGGTATGTACTTTTTTTTAGACATGATGCTACTGTACACAAGACACTACAGTACAGTGCAAACTAAATTTTATGTGCACTAGTAAACCAACAAAACTCATGTAACTCAAATTATTGTGATATTTACTTTATTGTGGTTGTCTGGAACTGAACCCACAATGTCTCCAAGGTATATCTATACATCCTGAGGAGGATCCTCAGAAATTAGTATTTTATTTGAATGAGATTTTATTTTTATTATATTACAAAATGATGTACAGAAAACTATATAAATTATATATGTACACAAAGAATAATTTAACAAGTTTAAAGGAAGAAAAAATTACTAACGTCATTAAAGTGACATGTGCACTGCTATAACCACTATTCCAACTTTTGGTTAATACATTCTGCTGCTTTGTTGAAAACAATGTGAGATAGCTGTATAACATGCAGTTGTAGTTCATTCTATTTCAATAATGTGTAGTAATCCACAAAAAGGAAACACCACTATAATTAATATATCTGTTGATAGTCATGTTTTCCAGATTAGAGCTATTAAGAATAGTAATGCTATAGACATTAACAAGTCTGTAGTAAACATATATGTATCTATCTTTGTAAACACATACACTGTAGTGAAATTTCTAAGTCAGAAAATATGAGCATGTTCAGTATTATGGCGTATCATGAAAAGTTTTCCATTGTGATTGTCCCCAATCATATTCACACCATTCCTGTGTGAAAGATACTGGTTAGTAAAATACTCACCAATATTTAGAATCCTCAATCCACTTTATTGGACCCATTCTACAAAGTATATATTAGGACTGCTTGTAATTTTTTTTATTTCTCTGTTGCCAAATGAACTTGAGGACCTACAACTATGGTTTCTGTGGGACATGCTCAAGTCTTTGCCAATCCTCTATAGGACTAACAGCATATTAATTCTAGTGATTTGTATACAAATTCTGAAAACCAGCATTTTGTGACAACTTATATTAACCTACTACATTCTAAATATGTCTTTAGACTGTCTCATTAAAAAAAAATTGTAATAAATATGTTGTAATGCAAATAGCCATGAATAGACAATACCAAGAGTCGATAAACTGTACCCTGGGAGCTATATTTTGCCCACAACCTATTTCTTAAAAAAGTGATTAATTCCTTTATTTTGTAAAATGAGGTAAAATTCACATACATAAAACTCACCATTTTAGTAATTTTAAATACAATTCAGGGGCTTTTAGTACATCCACAACCCGGTGCAATCATTAATATGGTCAAAATTCTCCATTATCCAATCCCTGTACCCTCTCTAGTCACTGACAACCACTAATCTGCTTTGCCTCTACTGATTTACCTCTTCTTCATATTTCACGTAAATAGAATTAAGGCCCTTATGTGTTTGGTTTCTTTCACTTAGCACAATGATTAAGATAAACGTCCATGACATACTGTGTATCTATAATTCATTCCTGTTTATGGATGAATAATACTGCAGTTTTATGAATATACCACTTTCTTTAACCATTCATCAACTCATGGATATTTGAGACAACTGCACACTTTGCCTATGGCAAATAGTTGTGCCTGTACATATTTCCATACAAAATTTTACTTGAACATTAATATTCCTTTAACTTAGGACTATACATTGTGTGGGACTGAGGTCACAAAATTTTAATTTTTTTAGGAACAACAATACTGCTTTTCACAGTAGCCTTACTGTTTGATGTCCCCCATAAAAAAGAACAAAAACTCTAACTTTTCCATGCTGTTACTAACATTTATTATTTTTCATTTCATTTTGCAGGCACAGTATGAAGTGGTATCTTATGGTTATTTGGGAGGATTTTTGGTTGTCTTTTTGGCCACACCCATGGAATGTAGAAGTTCCTAGGCCAGGGATCAAACCCACGCCACAGCAGCGACCTGAGATGCTGCAGTGACAATACTGTATACTTAATTCACTGTGCCATTCTTTCATGGGTAGCTGTCCAGTTTTCCCAGCACCATTTATTGAAGAGACTGTCTTTTTTCCATTGTATGTTCTTGCCTCCTTTGTTGTAGATTAATTGACCATAAGGGCATGGGTTTATTTCTGGGCTTTCTATCCATTGACTTACATAATATGTCTGGGTCTTCCCCCCAACCCCCAGTATCACACTGTTTTGATTACTGTAGCTTTGTAGTATAGTCTGAAGTCAAGGAGCATGATTCCTCCAGTTCTGCTCTTCTTTCTCAAGACTGTTTTGGCTATTTGGGGCCTTCTGTGTTTCTACAAAATTTTTAAAAATTTTGTTCCAGTTCTGAGAAAAATGCCATTGATAATTCTGATAGGGATTGCACTGAATATTTAGATTGTCTTGGGTAGTATGGTCACTTTGACAATACTGATTCTTGCAATTCAAGAACATGGTATGTCTTTCCTTCTGTTTGTGTCATCTTCAATTTATTCCATCGGCATCTTAGAGTTTTTGGAATACAGGTCTTTTGCCTCCTTTGGTAGGTTTATTCTAGGTATTTTATTCTTTTGGATGTGATCTAACTTTGATTTAAAGTGAGAGATGTGCGATTCTTCCTCCTTTCACTTGAACCACTGTAGGGTATTCACTGGCCTAACTTCATTATTGTTGTTTCTCAGGGAATAGAGAGGCCTAAGGAGAGGGAGAGAGACAGGAAAATGTCCAGTCAGTGGAGCAGTCAAAACACACATAACATTAAGTTCACCATGTTATAAGGATGTGGGATGTGGCTTCCTAAAACAATTACAATAGTAACATCAAAGATCATTGATCATTGTACCACACTGAGAACTTTTGAAATATTGCAAAAATTACCAAAATATGACACAGAGACACAAAGAGCAAATGCTGCTGGAAAAAACGGTGACAATACATTTGCTCAATGTAGGGTTGCTTGAAATCTTCACTTCGTAAAATACAGCATCTCAATAGCACAATAAAACAAAATGCAATGACGTATATGAGTAATCCATTATTTCTTTTGATGATTTTACTTTCAGATTTTGAGTTAATTTCTGTAAAGGTTATGAGTTAAAAGTCCAATTACATTCTTTTGTAAGCTGATCTGTTGTCTAAGGATCATCTGTTGATATTATTTTATCATAACTGAATGGTCTTAGCAATCTCCTGGATAATCAATTGGCCATAGATGTATTTCTGAACTCTCATTTTATTCCACTGGTCTAGATGTCTATCCTTATACAAAGAGTACACTGTTCAGAGTACTATCACTTTGTTGTAAAGTGTGAAAAAGTATGAATCATTCAAATTGATGGTTTTGAAGAATTTTTTAGGCTATTCACGTTTCTGTGCGATTTCGTACCTATTTTAGTATCAGTTTTTCCTTTTCTGTAAAAAAGGCAGTTGAGATCTTGAAAAGCATCCCATTAAATTTGTATATTGCTTTATGGGATAACTGGATGCTAAAATACACTTTCCAATAAATGAACACAGGATATGTTTCCATTTGTTTAGTTTTCTTTCTTTCAGCAACACTGTCTGGATTTCAATTTACAAGTCTTGTACCTATTAAAGTAAATGTACACTACATATTTTATTTATGACACTGTAAATGGAACTGTTAATATTTGCCTTTATGTGTTGTCCACTGCTAGTATATAAAAATACAACCAATTTTTATGTATTTGACATATACTCTGAAATGTTGCTGAATTTCTTAGAAGTCTAGCAGTTTTTGTATGTACTCTTTAGGGTTTTCTAAATGTATGGTAATGTCTTCTTTAGAACAGAGACAATCTGACTTCTTCCCTTCCAATTTCAATGCATTTTATTCTTTTTCTTGGTTAACTGTTCTGGTTAGAACTTCTAGTAACAAAGCTGAATACAAGAGGCGTCCTAGTTTTATTTCTGGTCATAAGGAGACAGCAATCTTTCCCTTTTGACTATGTTACCTGTTTTTCATAAATGCCTTTCATCATGTTGAAGAAATTTCATTCTATTCCTAGTCTTTAGAACTCTGTATATCGTGAAAGGGTATAAATTTTGTCTAAGGCTTTCTTTGAAATGAGTTATCATGCTCTTTAATCCTATTAATGTGGTATGTAACATTAACGTATGTATACTGAATCACTTTTGAATCCTTGGAATCACCTACATAAATATTCTCATACTTGGAGTAGAAAAAAGACTTTTAATTCTTACTTTCCAATTACTATGCCTTCCATTCCTTCTTCCTGCCTAGTTGCTATAGCTACAATATACAGTACAATATATAAGAGCAACGGTGAAATCAGGCACCTTTGTCTTGTTGATGACTTTAGGAGAAAAGCATTCAGTCTCTTTTGACATTGATATTAGCTATGTGTTTTACATAAATGCTATTTATCATGTTTAGCAAGTTCCTATCTTTTCCTAATTCACATTTTGTCTTTCTTTTCTGAAATCATGAAAGGTTTGCTGGTTTTACCAAATTCTTGCTCTGTATCCACCGAGATGATCCTCTGGGTTTTTTTTCTCATTATATTAATGGGATGTATTATTCTTGTATTACTGGAAATAATTCCACTTATTTAGGTGGAAAATCCTGAAATATGCTGTTGGATTCCTTATTGAAGAATTTTTGGAAAAATCATAATCAATATTCTAAGACATATAGGTAATTAATTTTATCTTCTTAGGGTGGTTTTACTTGGCCTTAAGTGTCAGAGCAATGCTGGACAAGCAGAATAAGTACTCCCTCCTTTCTATTTTTTGAAAGAATTTGTGTGATTACTATCAATTCTTAATATTTGGTAGAATGAACCAGTGCAGGCACGTGAGAGCTGTCTTTTCTTTGCTGACAGCTTTTATATTTTGGCTACTTGTCAAACCCTTTATTTATAAATATCTCTTCAGATTTTCAAACACGACTCGAATCTGTTCTTGCCAACATCTGTTATTAGCAGATGTTTTGAGGTTAGTCATAGTGACAGGTATGAGGTGACACCTCATTGTTTTGATTTGCATTTCTCTAATAATTAACAATGTTGAGCATCTTTTCATCTGCTGGTTAGCCATCTTTATATCTTCTTTGGAAAAACGTCTCCTCAAGTCTTCTGTCCAATTTTTAAGTGGGTTGTTTTTCAGATAGTGAGTTGTGTGAGCTGTATATGTAATTTGGATATTAACCCCCTTGTCAGTCATATCATTTGCAAATATTTTCTCCCATTCTGTAGGTTTTCTTTTCACTTTGTCGGTAGTTTGCTGAGCAAAAGCTTTTAAGTTTAATCATGTCCCATTTGTTTATTTTCCTTTATTTATTTTGCCTTATATTATTGTCAATTCTCTAACTACTTTAAATATTTCATTCCATGCTTTTCTGGCTTTCATCATCTCTGAGAAGTCAGATGTAATTCCTTTTATTCCTCTCTAGGTAGGGTGTCCCTCATTTCTTTTATAAAGGGTTTTTTTTTATATTTATCATTTCTTTTGGTTCTTTTTTAGGATTTCCATCTCTCTACTTATATTGCCCATATGTTCGTACATGCTGTCTATTTCACTCAACAGAATCTTTAGCATAGTTCTCTGGTTTCTTTCAGGATTTTTTCTTTAGCTTTGTTTTTTTGTTGCTGGTGGTGGTGGTGTTTAAAAAACAATATTACTAGGTATAGTTTTGTGGGGCATTTATCTTGGTGTTCTCTGAGCTTCCTGGATTTCTGCTCTGGTGTATGACATCAATTTGAGGGAAATGTTCTGTCAATATTACTTCGAATATTGCTTCTGTGCCTTTACTTCTTCTCCTTGTATTCCCACTATATGTATGTTACACTCTTTGTGGTTGTGCCACACTTGTTCAATATTTTGTTCTATTTTTATTTACTCTTTGATCCCTTTATTTTTGATTTTCAAGAATTCTATTACTATATCCTTGAGCTCAGTGGTTCTTTCCTCAACTATGTTTCCTCTATCTCAGAGCCCATCAAAGGCCTTCTTCATTTCTGTTAGCGTCTGATATTTCTCATTTCTTTTGGTTCCTTCTTAGGATTTCCATCTCTCTGCTTACACTGTCCATCTGTTCTTGCATGCTGTTTACTTCAACCATTAGAGTCCTTAGAATATTAATCATAGTTGTTAAAATTCCAGATCTGATAATTCTAACATCCCTGCCATCTCTGATTCTAGTCCTTGGTCTGTGTCTTCAAATTGAGATTTTTGCCTTTAGGTATGTATGCCTTGTAATGTTTTCTTGACAGCTAGACATGACATACAGTGTAAAAGGAACTGCTATAAACAGAACTTTAGTAATGTGATGGTGATATATGAGGAAAGGGGAAGCATTCTACAGTCTTATAACTAGATTTCAGTCTTTAGGTGAGCATATGTATCTGGATTATGTAACTTCACAACAGCTTCTCAGTTGTACTCTTCCCTTACATAGGACAGTATAGTCAAAATGAGCTGGAATTGGGGTAGTTTCCTTCATTGGGTAAGTTAGGCTACGATAATACCCCAGCACATTAGGCTCTGGTTACATAATTTCCTCTGACGTCAGGTCTTATTAAGAAAAACGGAGTTCTCTGGCTTATTTCAAAATGATTCCCGTTTCTCTCCCCTTGACAGAAGTACAAGGGTATTTTTCTCCCATGTGCAGCTCATAGAGGTAAATCTCGTAATATTGTGGAGGTCCCTCTATGATTGGGTCCCCTTGGCGTTTTTAACTCTTAGGCTTGCCCACACTAAGGCTCCAGCAATTCACCAATTACAGTTCAGATTTTTCAATCCTGGCAGTGGTTTTTGCTCACGCAATTCACCAATTACAGTTCAAGTTTCCTTATTTCAGCACTAATTCCTGCAATGGTTTTTGCTCATGTCTACTCTAGTAACACATGACTCCCTGTACTCACCCATCTTCTCACCAATCTGTGGGCAATGGTTTGTCCCATATCCTCTCCTCGTTTATAGATCTAAGAAACACTAGTTATTTTTTCAGCCTGTTCAACTTTTTACTTATTTTTAGGATGGAGTGGCAACCTCCAAGCTCATTACATGCAGATATGGAAACCTCAATTCACTGCACATCAATTCTTCAATTTACATGCAAAAACACTGATGAACCCATATGATATCTTTCAAAATACACAATCAAAAAAGGAAATGGCCAAGAGAAATAAAAGTGCAATAATAAAAGTGATAACATAGACGGGAAATTTGAATTTAATGTAAGTGTAGTTACAACATAACTGGCTGACCATGCAAATATTGACAATATCATCATTTGAGAGGTTTAGATTTTCACTTGTAAGAATTTACCAGTATACTTAGAGTAGTGATTGTGCTGAAAAGGATGAAGATGTCCAAGAGGGAATGACACACCAGCAAAAACTTTTTATATTAAAGAAACTTTTAGAAATATTTCAAGACACTGAAAGCATAAAAAATGGTATGTTGGCTGGAAATCCATATATAGAAAGAAGGGTGACAATTCAGTAAACTACAGAAAAGATGCTCAATCCTAATCTGTAAATTATATAAGAAGAAGAAAGTAAGCACTGCTAAAACTATTCTTGAAAACGTTTATAATGAAATAAAACACTTTAATTTTAGGAGTTCCTGCTATGGCACAACGGGTTAAGGATCTGATGTTGCTGCAGCTATGGCAGAGGCCACAGTTGCAACTAGGATTTGATCCCTGGCCTGGGACCTTCCATGTGCTGTGGGTGCGGCCAAAAAAGGAAAGACAAAACAATTTAATTTTAAATGTTTCTAACATTTCATATTACAATATATGAAATAAATATTAGCTTAACTAATGTTTTCAATTTCTTAAACATTTGTAACTGAGAGTAAGAGAATTTTTGATATTTTGACAAAAAGCTTTTTAGATAATGGAACAACTGTATTTTTTCCATTAATTAATATTGGCTTCAGCTAGCTGTCACTTTTGCAGTTCCAAAATACTCTACAAAGAAAGACCCCCCCCACACATTTCATGAGGTTTTGGGGAGGGTGGGGTGCTACTGTTAATTAAATTTCCAAATATTCATGGCTAGTATATTGAAATGCATGCCTTTTATTGTTTTGTCTTGCCTTATGGCATTGGGTAGAACTTCCAATGCAAAATTGAATAATAATGGTGAAATCTAACTTACTTGTCCACTTTGTATTCATAGGAGGGGAAACCAGTCTTTAATGACTGATACTGATGTTACTATCAGTGTTTATGAGATTCCATTTATCACATTAATGAGATTGCCTTCTATTCAAAACCTGTTAAGTGTCTTTATAATGAATAGGTTTTACTTTATTTTTTTATTTTTATAAAGTTTTTTTTATTATAATAGAACTCATTGGTAATTTTAAATGTTACATGTCTAAACAAAACAAAACAATTAACAAAAATTAAAGATGATGCCTCTACGAGGTCTTGTAACACCATTATCATTTTTGCATACGTTCTTTCAGATCAGGTCCCCCCCCCAAAATAAAAGGTTACACAAACATACAAATAGCTTTTAGGATCTGGACAGTCCAATGAATAGGTTTTAAATTATGTCAAATGCTTTTCTTTTTGCACTTATTGAAATAATATGTTTTCTTTTTATATGACTGGCTTCCAAATACTGAATTACTCTTTCAGCTCTGAACTGGACCATTTTGAAATACAATCAGAGCATTCTTTTCTCCTTAAAAAAGGTACACTCTCAAGGGAAACAATTTTATCACAGTCAAACAGACCTTAGGGAAGGGAAATACCCAACTTCAGTTCCATACAGCTTCTGACACAGAGGAAAGAAAACGCCTAATTCCAGTGCCCTTAACACTTCAGCAGGAGGAAGGAAAGTACCCAAATTCAGCCCTTTCTAGCCTTCCTGTCTCACCTTAAGAAGGGAAAAAGCTCTACTAATCTATGACAAAGGAGGCAAGAATACACACTGGAAAAAAGACAGACTCTTCAATAATTGTTACTGGAAAAACCAGATAGCTACATGTAAAGGAATGAAGTTAGAACATTCTCTAACACCATACACAAAAATAAACTCAAAATGGATTAAAGATCTAAATATCTAAATATTAGACCAGATACTATGAAACTCCTAAAGGAAAACATAGGCAGAACACTCTGGCATAAAATCACAGCACTACCTTTTTTGATCCACCTCCTGGAGTAATAAAAATAAAAACAAAAATAAACAAAGAGGACTTAATTAAACTTAAAAGCTTTTGCTCAGAAAAGGAAACCATAAACATACAAAAAGATAAACCACAGAATGGGAGAAAATATTTGCAAAGTGACTGACGAGGGATTAATCTCCAAAATATACAAATATCTCATACAGCTCTATACCTAAAAACCAAACAACCCAATCAAAAAATGGGAAAAGATATAAAGAGACATTTCTCCAAAGACAACATACAGATGGTCAAAAAGCATGTGAGAAGATGTACAATACCACTAATTATTAGAGAAAGGCAAATCACAACTACCATGAAGTATCATGCCAGTCAGAATGGCCATCTACATATCTTCTTTGGAAAAATGTCTACTCAAGTCTTCTGTCCAATTTTTAAGTGGGTTGTTTTTTAGATAGTGAATTGTATGAGCTGTTCATGTAATTTGGATATTAACCCCTTGTCAGTCATAGCATTTGCAAATATTTTCTCCCATTCCGTAGGTTATCTTTTCACTTTGCCGGTAGTTTTCTTTGCTGTGCAAAAGCTTTTATATATGTATATATACATACGTATCTGTTTGTATATATATTTGCCATATTGTACTAAAGTTTTACAAAGCTGTGGAAATGCTGCAGATTAAAGAAAGCTAAAAAGATTTAACAACTAGGAGTTCCTGTCGTGGCTCAGCAGAAACAAATCTGACTAGTACCCATAAGGACGCAGGTTCCATCCCTGGACTCGCTCAGTGGGTTAAGGATCTGGTGTTGCCGTGAGCCGTGGTGTAGGTCGCAGATGCGGCTTGGATTTGGTGGTGCTGTGATTGTGGCGTAGGACGGCAGCTATAGCTCTTTTTCAACCCCTAGCCTGAGAACCTCCATATGCCACAGGTACAATCCTTAAAAGACAAAAAAAAAAAAAAAAGTAACAACTAAATGTACTATTTGCCTCTAGGATGGATCTAAGACTACATAGAGTAAAAATGCTATAAAGAACATTGTTATGAAATAGAAAGAATAGTTTAGGCAAATGAGGTTGACAAATGTACTATGGTCATTTAAAAAAAAATCCCTATTCCTAGGAAGTATCCACTGAAATATTTAGGGGTAAAGGGTCAAATGTTCTAGGAAAAAGAACTATAGGGAGTGGAGAAGGAGGAGCACAAAAGATACAAACAGTACAAAATGTAAACAACTGACAAATCTTTTTGTGTTTTTCCGGGGGCACCTGTGGCATATGGAGGTTCCCAGGCTAGGGGTCGAAACAGAAATGTAGCTGTTGGCCTCTGCTACAGCCACAGCAATGCCAGATCTGAGCTGCGTCTGCGACCTACACCACAGCTCATGGCAACACCAAATCCTTAACCCACTGAGCAAAGCCAGGGATCGAGGCTGCATCCTCATGGATACTAGTCAGATTTGTTATTGCTGAGCCACAGTGGGAACTCCACAACTGACAAATCTTGAAAAGAGAATACATGTGTTCTTTACATTACTTTTTGGTAAGTTTCTGTTAAGTTTAAAATTATTTTTAAAAGAAAAAAATTTTAAAGAAGAATGATATCCAGGACATTTTTTTAAAAACTATCATAAACTGGAATACAGATTATTTTCAAAAATACTGTCATAAATTAATTAACAAAATTAAAAGACAAAATAACCCAGTAGATAAGAGTAAATGATGTGAACAGAAACTTCAGAAAAGGAAACCAGAATCATTAATAAGCCTATGTAAAGATCTTAAACAGCACTAATAGTTAGTGAAGGGTAAATTAAATATAATTTCATATCTATCATATGGGCAAAATTTTGTAATAAATAATAACAAAATGCTAAAAAGCTAACCCGGGGGGGGAAGAGATATGGAGAGGAAAGAAAATGTTATTGAGAAACCAATATTCTCATACTCTTTGGTAAGACTGCAAATTGGGACAATTACTCTGGAGAGTACCACATATTTCACTTTACATACAACACAATTTCACTTTAATAAAACACTAAGGAAATTCTCATATATGCAGAAGAATTCCTCTGAGGATTTCAATGCAGCATTGTATTTAACAGTAAATAACTGGAAACGACCTAGATGTCCATCAATAAGATAATAGATCCATTGTATTTTTACCATGTAGAATACAATATTTGAAAGGAATTGGGTCGATTAATATATTTATCAGTATAGATTAATCCAAGGTTAAGCTATTAAAAATATTTAACAATTACTATGGCACCAACTAGAAAAGATATTGTAAATTACTATGATTACACTACACCACTCCATAGTAGCTGAATATCCTTTATCTCAAAAGTAATGAGTGAAAAAAACCAATTTATGGAATAAATAAAATGTAACAGAATTTTGACAAAGTTTAATAGCATAGAAAAACAATCATTAATATATAACTAAGCAGTGAAAGTATAAAAAAATACATGGTAAGGATATACAACTTCAGAATAGGACTTACTTACGGCATGTGATGAAGAGTTATAAAGAGGGCTTCGACTGTACTGTTTAAAGTTTTTTTAAAATCTGAATACATATGGTAAAGGTTTAAGATTTGTTAAAGTGGGGTAGTGGTAACAAACACTCAATTTGTCATTCATGGTATCTTCTGTTTGATATATTGCTTTAAAAACTTTAGATGGCTTGCTATTTTAAAGAGAATAAAGTGCAAATTACCAAGAAAGACATTCTAGGTTGTATATGTTCTAGCCTCAAACTACTTTTCTGTCTCATTACCTATTGCTCTCCACCTTCACACAATCCTTATGTTATAGATACAAAAAATATGTCATTCTAAATATGCCATAAACTTGCCAAAAAAAAAAAAACTGGAGTTCCCTTGGTGGCTCAGTGGTTAATGAATCCGACTAGGAATCATGAGGTTGTGGGTTAGATCCCTGGCCGTGCTCAGTGGGTTAAGGATCCGGCGTTGCTGTGAGCTGTGGTGTAGGTTGCAGACGCGACTCGGATCCCGCGTTGCTGTGGCTGTGGTGTAGGCCGGCAGCTACAGCTCCTGTTAGACCCCTAGCCTGGGAACCTCCATATGCCGCGGGTGCAGCCCTAGAAAATGCAAAAAGACAAAAAAAAAAAAAAAAAACATACCTTTGCTCTTACTTCTTCTCTTCTTAGAATATCTTTTTCCCCAATGTATAAGAGGAAAAAAATACTATACTTGACCCTTGACCAACACAAGTTTGAACTGGGTGGTCTACTAACATATGGATTTCTTTTTGCAATAAATACGTGTAGCTCTACATGATCCATGGATGCAGACTGCAGATATGGAAGAACGATGTGACTTGAGTATCTGTGGATTTTGCTATCTGCAGTGGGTGGGTCCTGGAACCAATCTCCCACAGACGTCCAGGGATGCTGTAATTCTTGAAAGCCAAATACAAATGTGACCATCTCTTTGGAATTACCCTTGAAAACTCCATTCAAAACGAGCCCTTCTCTAAAGTTCCCATTTGGCTCAGTGGGTTAAATAATGAGGCACTGTCACTGCAGTGGCAGCTTCAATTCCTGGTCCAGGAACTTATGCATGCCACGGATAAGCCAAAAATCTTTACTATTATAACACAACACATTGTCATTTTGTTTGTCACTAAAGCTAGGAGTTTATCATTGTTCTGGATTTTCTCAAAGAACAATATTTTGTCTTTAAGTTTCTCTACTATCTACCTATTTTCTACATCACTCATTTCTACTCTTTATTATTTCCTTACTTATTGTGAATTTATTTTGTTCTTTTTCAAGTTTCCTAGGGTGGAATTCAAGTTATTAATATTTAGAATTTTCTTTTTTAATGATAAAACTATTTAAGAAGAGCATCAATAATAAAAGAATTATAATTTTAACTCTAAGTACTACTTTACCTATGTATGTGAATTTTGACATGTATTATCAACACAGTTCACATCAAAATATTTTATAATTCTCCTGGGATTTTACCCTGTGACTCCTCAATTATTTAAATTGTGTTGTCTAGTTTCGAAATATTTGGAGTATCTCGAGGTAACTGATTTTGATTAATTTCTATTTTAATTTTGTTGTGGCCAGAGAGCACACATTAATTTCAACCATTAAATGTATCAAGACACATTTCATGGCCTACAATATGGCCTACGTTTGTGAACATATGATGTACAGTTGATAATAATGTGTCTTGAAACTTAGGGGTACAGTGTTCCATGATTATCACATATCCATATGACTAATTATATTCATTATATCATGTATGCCTACTGATTTTTTCATCTAGATATTCTATCAGTTGCTGAGAGTAGTGTGATGAAAATCTCCAGTTATAATTCTTTCTTCCCTAATTTTATTATTTCTGCTCTATGTATTTTTAACCTGTTATTGGTTATATACATTTATGATTGCTATGGCTTCCTTATGAATTGACTCAGCATTAGGAAATGTACCCTTTTTATTATCTATAACAGTCTGTCTTACAGTCTATTTTATCTGATAATAATAGCATCCTTTCAGCCTGTGTCTTTGGTGTTTTGTTTTGTTTTTTTCCTTGCTTTTTAGGGCCACACCTGCAGCACATGGATAGTCCCGGACTAGGAGTCAAATAAGAGCTACAGTCTCCAGCCTATGCCACAGCCACAGCCACAGCCACACAGGATCCGAGCCATGTCTGAGATCTACACCACAGCTCACAGCAACGCCGGATCCCTGACCCACTGAGGGGATACCCATGGATACTAGTCAGATATGTTTCCACTGAGCCATGACGGGAACTCCAGCAGCCTAAGTCTTTAAGGAAGTCTCTTGCTGATGTAAAATTGCGTATTTTATCCATTCTTATACTCTCTGCCTTTTAATTGAAGTTCAGTTCATTAACATCTAATGTAATTACTGATATGGGAACTCAGATCTCCCATTTAACTATATATTTCCCATTTGCTCTCTTTGTTTTTCGATCCTCTATCCCCTCCGCCTTACATCACAGCACAAACAGGGACCCTTTACTCAAATCACAAATTCAGTGTCTACCCATATGAAGATATAAACTGATGCAGCACTCAGTAAAAATGTTGAAATAAATTAATAAAACCAGATAATTCTAAGAGCTAAATACATATTAAGGGGCAAATTCATTCACCACATACACTCAGAAAACACTATGTATTATTCGAAAAATAGAAAAATTTATGATCAGCTTTGGAAAATACTTCAATGTTATGATTGATAGTCCATAAGTCTACAACGTTTTACATTTTATATTTATATTACCTACTCCATCTCTGGGATTGATACCATTGGTTATCAAAATGATGACAAGGACCAAAAAGGATAGGTGTTTCCTAACCTCCTACCCCTTTTATTTCTGACCTTGATCTTTTTCTAGTTCATACTTTTCCTTAGAAGAAGGCACTTTTTTAAAGACATTATCACACTTTCTTAAAAAAATAACAATAAGGCTAACTCTTAAAACTAAGTAATACAGAAAAATGTACATTCTAAAAAGCAACAAATTACTAAAAAAATCATCAAAAAACAAGTTTAACATTTAATGAACATCTTTTGGACATCTCTCTGCATATAATTTAGAAAGAAAAATGTCAGTGGAAGGAGTAGCCAAAATGGTGAAGAAGGCAAACCCTGAGCTCACTTCCTCTCACAGGCACACCAAAACTACAACTATTTACAGAGCTATTGATGACAAAGACTTGAAGACTAGGAGAAAAGACCTTTTACAACAAAAGATATAAAGAAGCAAGAAAGAGATGGGTAGGAGGGGCAGAGATGCTGTATAGTCAAGACCAATAGGAGTTCCCTTCGTGGCTCAGTTGTTAATGAATCCGACTAAGAACCATGAGATTGCGGGTTCGATCCCTGGCCTTGCTCAATGGGTAAAGGATCCGGCGTTGCCGTGAGCTGTGGTGTAGGTTGCAGACGCGGCTCGGATCCCGTGTTGCTGTGGCTGTGGCAAAGGCCGGCAGCTACAGCTCCTGTTAGACCCCTAGCCTGGGAACCTCCATATGCCGCGGGTGAGGCTCTACATAAAGGCAAAAAGATACCCAATAGGGGGATAATTATAATTGCAAAGATTCTTCTTGGACTGAGGGATCCAAGCCCTGTATTTGGCTCCCCAGCCCCAGGGTCTTGCACTGGAAGTAGGTGCCCCCAGAATGTTTGGCTTGGAGGATCAGAAGGACTTACTTTCAGAAGCAGATGGTAGAAAGTTGAGACTCCAATCTTAAAAGGCACACCCAAAATCTCACATGCTCTGAGACCCACGGAAGAAGCAATAATTTGAAAGAAGCCTGGATGAGATCCTCCAGATGATCTTGGAGAGGCTCTGGGAGAGGTAGAAAGAAGTCAACTGGAGCTCACCATGGGGACAGAGATGCTGGCAGCAGCTATTATGAAGAGCTTATTCTATCATGAGGACACTGGTGCTGGAAAGTGCCATTTTTAATCGTCCCTCTAGCTTTTTAAGTATGAGACTGGCCCTGCCCACCAGCCTGGTGGCATCAATACTGGGATGCTTTAGGTCAAGTAGCTAGCCAGAAGGGAACACAGATCTACCCACATTATCAACTGCCTAAAGACTCCCTGAGCTCCCAGCCACCCTGGGACACAGGCCACCCACCAGTACACCAGTACACCAGTACACTGGCACTACTAAGGGATCCCTGAGGGCCTACAGCTAGCCGCTGAGACCTGGTCCACCTACCAGTGGGCAGATACCAACTCTGGAACCCCAGGACCCTGTAGACAGAGACACCAGGACCCGGATCTGCCCGCCAGCAGACTAGCATTAGCCCCAAGACACCCTGGGCCCTGGCTCCACCCACCAATGAATGGGTGCCAACTCCAGGATACCCTGGACCCTAGTCTTGCCCACCAGTGGACAGACACTCCCAGGACCACTGCAGCATCATAACCTACCAGTATCAAGACCAACCACACACATCAAGAGGCTGGCACCAGCCCCATCCACCAGAGGGGCTAACATCAAATCTAAGACTCCCCAGGACCCTGCAGTTAAAAGCCCTAGGACCCACCTCTACCCACCAATAGACTGGCACTAGCCCCAGGAACCCTGAGACCTGGCCCTGCCAACCAGTAGGACAAAACCAGCTCTGAGACACTATGACCCCTTAGTTGGCGCCCTGGGATCTAGCCCACTCACCAGCTGGCCAACACTAGGTTTGGGACACCGTGGACCCTTCAATGGATGAATGGATAAAGAAGATGTTGTATATATACACAATGAAATATTAGCCATAAAAAAAGAGTGAAATCTTGACCTAGAGGATATTATGCTAAGTGAAATCTAAAAAATAAAACAAATGAACAAACATAACAATACAAAACATAAATACAGAAAACAAATGGCTGCCACAAGGGAGAGAGTGGGAGGAAAAGAGAAACAAGTGAGGAAAAATAAAAGGTACAAACTTCCAGTTCCGAGATAAATAATGGCTATGAAATGTACAGTGAGGGAAATGTAGTCAATATTTGTATAAGATCTCTGAATGGTGACAGATGGTAACTAGACTTATCATGATGAATATTTTGAAATATATAGAAATATCAAATCAGTATTCTGTATAACAGAAATTAATATAGTGTTGTAGGTCAATATACTTCAAAAGCCAACTAACTCATAGACAAAGAGATCAGATTTGTGGTTACCAGAGGTGAAGATGGGGGGAGAGGGAATTAGATGAAGGTAGTCAAAAGTTACAAACTACAGGTTATAAGATTACGAACTACTAGGGATGTAATGTATAACACGATAAATATAGTTAATACTGCTATTTGTTATATATGGAAGTTGTTAAGAGAGTAAATCCTAAGAGTCCTCATCACAAGAAAAATTTTCTTTTTCTTTAATTTTGCATCTGTATGAGATATGGATATTAACTAAACTTATTTCATAATGAATCTAAGTCTAATCATTAATGCTGTATACGTTAAACTTACATAGGGCTGTATGTTCCCATTATATCTCAATAAAACTGCAAGAAAAAATATACCAAAAAAATTTAAATAGGTGGATTAAAAACAGTTACAAATAATTTCATTATCCTAGTAATATATCACAAAGTGGCTGCTAGGGACAGGTGAACTGACTGGAAAAGAGCACAGAGAAACTTTCATAGGTGATGGAATACTTCCTACCACTATCTATCTAAAGAATTCAAATAAAGGGCCTCTTCCTGGAAGAGAGCTATCACCAGCTATCAGCTGCGAATAAAAGAGACTAGCTGTGGTGGGAGGAAACTTGGCAGGGCCTAGAGACCAAGAGTCAAACTCTGTGTTGGGTTGTCTCTGCATTTATATAGGAAACATTCTGTTTCCATCTCCATGTGAATTGCCTTCCTCCCCTTTGAAGTCCCAAACCACTACTCCCAACATTTTCTTTTGTCTTTAGCTAAAGAAAGTATTTAAGGTGAAGGCCTCAGCCACTCTAGCAAGTTACTCAATTTTCCTGGGTCTATCTCCTATATACACGTTATCAAACTTTTATTTGATTTTCTCCTGTAAATCATGTCAATTTAATTACTAGACCAGCCAGAAGAACTTTAAGGATAATTTCTTCCTTCCCAACATTTGTTTTAATATATGTGAACTATACCTCAATGTTTTAAAATGGGACTTATAGGAGTTTTAATTTTATTTTTTATTTTTATTTTTTTGTCTTTTTGCCTTTTCTAGGGCCGCACCCTCGGCATATGGAGGTTCCCAGGCTAGGAGTCTAATCGGAGCCGTAGCCACCGGCCTACGCCACAGCCACAGCAACGCAGGATCCGAGCCGCGTCTGCGACCTACACCACAGCTCACGGCAATGCCGGATCCTTAACCCACTGAGCAAGGCCAGGGATCGAATTCGCAACCTCATGGTTCCTAGTCGGATTCGTTAACCACTGAGCCACGATGGGAACTCCAGGAGCTTTAATTTTAAATGGACCAATTTTACATTACTTGGTTTAAAGAGAAGAGAAAGAAAACTGACAGTGAAGGAATTGCCAAAGTTCAGATGCTATTTCACAAGAACTATAACTTTCAAAATGACACCCTTAAGTTTTTTCGGATGAAAACCATTAGAACGTAAAACATTGTATATTTTTACCACATGATAAATTTATCATACAATGAAGAATGAGATTAGAGAAACGGTGATAATTATTTCTACAGCTCCTCACAAAACTCCTCACAAAAAACTGTGTATTTCTACTTTTAGGGCTTATAACACATTTTTGTTGTGTAACCTTAACTTCTTTAGTTTTTCCTCTAATTCAACAGTTACCATGGAGTCAATGCTTACCACTAGCTCTTTTATAACAGTTAACTCCATTCTTGTTGACAAAAAATTAATCAAGTCAATCTATGAAAGAAATGGAAAATTTTATTTGAGCGAAATTGAGGATTATAACCCAGGAACAGCCTCTCAGTTCTCAGAACTCTTCTGCCCATTAGAGATCAAGACAGGTTTTCTGAGACAGGGGGTTGTACATTAAATGACATAGGCAGTATGAACAATCCAGATCTGCAAGTACAAAGTGGTAGGTCACTGTGACCCCTTACAAGACCCCTTACAACATTAAGAAGGAATGTTATCTGTTAAGGAGGTATCTTATATTGATACTAGGAGAATGTTGCTCTTTATGGTCAGCAGGTATTTCTGCTCATGGGGAGGTCTGGCTGACTCATAACTGCAATACACAAAGCACAGCAGAGGCCAAAGGGCAGGGAAATAACTTTACATTTAAATTTTCCTTTACTTGTCTTAAAATATGAATTTTTATATATTTACTTACATCTTGATTGACTATATTTCACCGTTAATTATCTTTTCCAAGAAAGGTTCATGGAGCTAATTTTATATTTGATTATTTCTGCCTGTCTCAATATTTGAAAGACAACTTTTTTGAGTGATCTGGTGATAACTTTGGTTACAATTTTTTAGATGAAACTCAATTGCTATGGTAAACATAGAGTGCTATGGAAAATATCCTCTCATCTAACTCAAAGTAGAAATGTTGGACAAAAGAGAACACACTGATAAAAATACATAAGATCAAAGAAAAGAGAAGAAATTCCTCAGATACCAGAAACAAAGCCCCTGCTGTGAAGTCTAGGCAAAAAATGTGGTCTCCAGAATGTGGAGGAGCTTGGGGCAGGGCTTTCTGTGTGGAAGGTCCTACCTTTCTAAAAAAGAGAATGACGATTCACAGTTCCAAAATCAACACATAAAAGTACCCTTTGCCATCACTGCCAACAGTAGTTGTCCGTTTAGTTTTATATCAGTCTAGCTGATAAGAAAGGATATTGCACTAATAATATAACTTGCATTTCCTTCACTATCCTTTCTATGTTTATTATTGGATAGACATTTTCATGGAATTATCTCTTCATATCTTTTCATATCTTTTACCCATCTATTTTTCTAACTCCTTGAAATAGCAGAAATAAAAACGCTTTTACCTTTTGTGTGCAATGAAAAATAGGTTTTTTTTCATATTCTGTTTATGGTATATTTTAACATTAAAGTTTTTGTTTTAAAACTTCAATTTATCTTCAAAAGGGTTTCTGCTTTAGTTGGAGTCTGTAATTTCCACAAGTCAAAAAAGTGAATTTTCAGAGACATTAAAAAATCTAAAGTCCTCACATTTTCATCAACTCTCCTACTTCATGCAACTCATAACCTAGCCTAAACAAGTTTAAAATCAATAATCATTTGGATCATAATCTCAATTTTTCTCCAAGTTTTTTTTTTTAACAGCTTACATTAAAAGTTAAAAGACTTCCCCAAAAGAAAGCATTAGGCCAAGATGAAGTCACTGGTGAATTTTACCAAATATATAAGGATGAAATAATATGGATTCCACAAACATTATTCAGAAAATGGAGAGGTATTACATTCCAACTCAAAGAATTAGGACACAGTCATGCTGATACTAAAACCTCACAATGAGGTAAGAAAACTACAAACTAATCTCCCTCATGAAAGTAAATGCAACAATTAACAAACTTTCAGCAAATATAATCTAACAATATATAAATAGAGTAATGTATCTTGACAAAGTAAAGTGTATCCCAGAAATAAGCCCCGTTTCATTATTCAAAAATCAAGGTACTCCAATATATCGAATTCAAAAAGAAAAACCACATAATCATCTCAACACAAAAAAGCAGTTAACTAAATTCCAAGCTTAATTCAAGACTTTAAAACTCAGAAAACTAAGAATGAAAAGAAACTGATTTAGCCTAATAAAGGAAATCTACAAAACAAAAACCTAAAGCTACTACCTAGCTTAATGGTGAAAGACTGAATGTTGTCTCCTGAGGAGAATAAGACACAGATGCTCATTCCTACCACTTCTATTCAACATTGTACTGGGAGTTGTAGGAAGAAAATTAAGGGAAGAAAATTAAAGAAAGTGAAATTAGAAAGGAGGAAGTTCAATTGTCCTTATTTGCATGTGAAATAATCCTACATGTAGAAAATCCAAAGAAATCCATAATAAAACAACACAACTAATGAAGAAGTTTAGGAAGCAACAGGATACAAGATTTTAACCAAAAGATCAACTGTATTTCTATACAATAAACTACCCAAAAATGAAATTATGAGAACTGCATTCTGAATAGCATCAAAAAGAATAAAACATTTAAGAAAAAATTTAACAAAATATACATTCAAAAATTTATACATTAAAAACCACAAAACACTGCTTAGAGAAATTTAAGGAAATAAATAAATGGAAAGAAATATATGGAAATCTATGTTCATGGATTGGAACATGCAACATTATTATGAAGAAAACTCTCACCAAACTGAATTATAAAGTCGATGCAATCTAAATAAAAATTCCAGCTGGCTTTTTTTGCTGTTGTTGTTGTAGAATACAGCAAGCTGATCCTAAGTGCAAAGGATGCAGAATACTCAAAACAATTTTGAAAAACAACAAAGCAGGTCTTTCATTACCAGATTTTGAAACTAACTTTAAACTTATAGTGATCAAGACAGTGTAACACCAATAAAAGGTGAAATGCAGAAACATATATTGGCCTTAGTCAAAATTTAAAATTTTAGTGCTTCACATAAACACTACAGATAATGAAAAGACAAGCCACATAGTAGGAGAAAATATTTGAAAACGATATATTTGATAAAGAACTTTGTGTCTAAAACAGTTCTCTCTCTCATTGTAAGAATTCTTAAAATGCAATAAGAAAAAAGTAGAAATGGAGAAAATATTTAAATGTTATTCCTTCAAATACATATGAATGAGCAATAAGCAGATGAAAAGATGCTCAACCTCATTAGAGTTTAAGGAAATACAAAATAAAACCACAACGAAATATCACCTCACACAAACTAAAATGGCTATAAAGCAAAAGACTGGCAATAAAAAGTGATAATGAGGACTGAAAAAAAATGTGAATTCTCATATATTGCAGGTGGGAATGTAAAATAGTATAGCCACTTTGGAAAACAGTTTGGCAGTTTCTTTAAAAGCTAAATAAATACTTACCCCATGACCCAGTAATTTCACTCAAAAAAATCCACACAAGAAAAATAAAAAATATACAAGAACATGTACATCAATATTCACAGCAGCACTTATTATTAGCCAAAAGAAAAGCAAAGAGGAAACAATTTAACTTACTGTCAAGTACTAAGTGGAAAAACAAAAATGAAGTATATTTATAAAATGGAGTAATATTCGGCTCTAAAAAAGGGATAAAATACTGATACATGCATGTTACCATAAGGATAAACCTCAAAAAGATTTTAGTAAGTGAAGGGGGGATCAAATTCAATATTATAAGTATTATATGGTTTCATTTATATGAAATATTCAGAAAAGGCTAATTTTTAGACAGATACCAGTGGTAGCCTGAGGCTGGGACAGGAACACTATTAACTATAAACAGGCTTGACAGAATTTTTGGAAATAGCGAAAAGTCCTAAAACTGGATTGTGGTGACAGCTGCACACTATACAAATTTACTAAAAATAAATGACTTGTGTATATACAATGAATATTTTTTATGGTATGACATTGTACCTCAATAACGCTTAAAAAGAACTGAATTGAAAATTTTTAACTAAAAAAATATCATCTGTAATAAAGTCACTTGGGATCTCAACAGCAGAATGGAGACAGGAAAAAAAAGAGTCACTGAATTTGAATTTGAAGATAGATCAATGATAATTACCCAATCTGAGCAACAGAACAACAAAAAAGCTTGAGACAAAACAGGCTCAGGAACTATGGGATGATATAAAAATGTCTACCATATAAGTCTTCAGAGTGCCAGAATGAGAAAAACATTGTACAGAAAAAAGTGTTTGTAAGAGTATCAGTCAAAAACTTCCCAAATTTGATGAAAGACAAATCCACATATTCAAAACCTCAGCAAACTCAAAGATAAACTGAAAGAAAAACACACCCAGAAATATTACAAACGGCTAAAAAAATAAAGAAAAAAATTGCAAGCAGCTACAAAAACCAACACATTTCAGTTTCAGAAACAATGATTCAAACAACTGCAAATTTCTCATCAGAAACCATGGAGGATATAGACGGTAGAAAAACACCTTTACTTAAAATGCTGAAAGAAGAAACAGATAATGGTTTCATTATCTAACGACTGTTTACCCAGTAAGAAATGTCCTTCAGGAATGAAGGCAAAATGAACACATTCTTAGATACAGGAAAACAAATAGAATTCATCTCAAGCAGAGTTGAGATAAAATGACAGAGAATTCTTTAGTCTGAAAGCAGATAATGTACAGAGGAAGATAGGATCTTTTAGGAATGAAGGAAGAGCAACAGAACTGGTAAATGACCAAAAGATTACTTTTCTCCCCCTAAATTATTTAAAACATGTAAGACCCTAAAATATGAAAGAAATCATAACACAGTCCAATGGGCTTTTAAAATATATAAATGAAAAACACATGGCCGCTATTTTAAAAAATCAGTGGGGGAGTATAAAGAGATCTATGTTAATGTAAGACTTCTGTGTTTTACTTCAAGTGGTAAAACATTAAATCCATACAAACTGTTAGGTCATTGCTTCGTATGTATATTGTAATCCTTATAGCAACAACAAAAACAATGACAAAATAAATTTAAGAGATGCAACCAAAAATTTAAAAGAACATTAAAACAGAATACTAAAAAATGTTCAAATAATGTACAAAAAAAACAGAAACAAAACTAACAAAGATGACAAAGTTCAGACATGCAGAAAGCTAAAAACCACATCACTATGTTCCTTAAGAGAACAAGAAAGCTTGACAACTGCAAATTAATGATATTGACCTTAGAAGTAAAGCCAAAAAAATATAGAAATTATTGAGAAATTTAGAGAAAGGAAAGTGCCTAGAGGGAAAGAAAGAATCTGAGTGATTACTAGAATGAATGATACAGAAAGTCATATAAAAGCAAGTAGGAATATTAAACTAAACCCCCTCGGGTTTCAAAAACAGGGCTCAGTACATGCACCCTAATAATGCTCACTGACAAAGGAATGGATAAAGAAGATGTGGTATATATACAATAGAATATTATTACTCAGCCATAAAAAAAAAGAATGAAATAATGCCATTTGCAGCAACATGGATGCAACTAGAGATTATCATACTAAGTAAGCCATAGAGAGACAAATATCACTTATATGTGGAATCTAAAAATACGATACAAATGAACTTATTTATAAAACAGAAACAGACTCACAGACTTTGAAAACAAACTTATTGCCACCAAAGGGGAAAGTTGAGGGGGAGGGTACAAATTAGGAGTTTGGAATTAACATACATACACTACTATATATAAATAAATAATCAACAAGGACCTACACAGGGAATTCTACTCAATATTCTATAAAAACCTAGATGGGCAAAGACTCTGAAAAAGAACAGATATATGTACAACTGAATCACTTTGTTGTACACCTGAAAATAACACAACATTGTAAATCCACTATACTTCATTAAAAATTAAAAAACAAAAACACAACAAAAAAAACAGGGCTTAAGCTATTCTAGCCTGAAGGCTTTACCAACAGATAGCCACAGGGAAGATCACAGAGAAAGATTCCCTTTGTGCTATCTGGGGGAGGGGAGCGGCAACTATGGCTAAAATCTTGCCCAGAAGCATCTCTCCTATCTCTCTTACCAAAATAAAATAAAATAATTTATTAATCTAAAGGAAGATCACCAAAACCTGTGGCCTGAAGCACTGTGTAGAGGGATAGAGGGCAAACTGAAATTAATACAAGGCCTATCTCCCCGAAGGAACAAAAGCCTAAGTGTACAAAGCGAGGAAACCCAGTGTTAGAAACCCACTACATCTGGGTAAGGGGAGAACAAAGCTTTAGTCCTGGTGTAGGAACAGGAACACAAGCTGGGAACAACATTAAATCTGAAGGTACAACAAGGCCATACTCTACAACCCAAAATCACAGTGCCAGTTTAAGACTGAGTCTTTTTTTTCCCCCCTTTATTTTAGGGCCGCACCCAGGCTAGGGGTCGAATGGGAGCTGCAGCAGCTGACCCACACCACAGCCACAAGCAAAGCCAAATTTGAGGCGTGTCTGCAACCTAAACCACAGCTCATGGCAACACCGGATCCTTTAACCCACTGAGTGAAGCCAGAGATAGAACCCACATCCTCATGGATTCTAGTCAGGTTCTTAACCTGCTGAGCCACAACAGGAACTCCAAGACTGAGTCTTATTCGTGACACTAGAGAAGAATGCTCCCCCTCCTTCTTATTCCCAATCACACACTAGCAAGCATCATGAAATAAAATTAGGTGATACATAGGTAAAATTAGGTAATCCATAGGTGAAAATTGAAAGGGACAGATCCTCTCTGGGGAGGTAGTGCAAAGGGAAAAACTCAAAACCAAGCAGGGACACAAAAACAAGGCAATCAAATGGTTTAAAATCTCTAGTGCACTGAGGGAAACCACAGTAAACAAAATTCAAAACCAGCCCAATTCTCACTAGTTTAACACGAAATTTCATATTAATGGCTTAGAAAAAGGAAAGGTGTGTTTTTCTCAAAAAGTAAAAAAATATTTACTTCATTATGTATTATCTTATATAACATGTCTTTCAACAAAAATTATAATGTATACAAAAACAAAGGGACATTAAAGTCTGAAAAAATAGATATAAGATATGGGAACCAACAGAATTTAAAATAACTAGGATAATATGTTTAAAATATAAACAAAAGACAAGGTCACACAGGTAATGCCACAAGAGAGGCAGAAACTGTAGGAAAGGATCAAACAAAAATGGCAGAAATGAAGAATTAACAGAAATGAAGAATGCCTTTTGAGCTCATAAGCAGACTCAACACAAATGAATAATCAGGGAACTCAAACACAGGTTGACAGAAACTATCCAAACTAAGATGGAAAAAAAAAATCGTTCAAGACAGAAATATGGAGACAGTAAAAAGATCAGTGGTTGCCAGAGGTCAGGGGACCAGGGGAGGGATAAATTCGCAAACTAGAGAGGATTTTTAGGGCAGAGATTCTGTATAATACTTTAATGCTGGATATACTGTCATTATACATTTGGCCAAGCCCACAGAATGCACAACAGTAAGACTGAGCCCTAATATAAACTATGGACTTGGGATGATGATATGTAGGTTCATCAGTTTTAAAAAAAGTACCCACTGTGTGGGGAATGCTGATAATGGGGGTGGCACTGCATGTATGGTGGGAGAGGATATATGAGAAATCTCTGTACTTTCCTTTCAATTTTACTATGAACCTAAAACTGTGCTTTAAAAAACTGTGTTTAAAAAAATGACTTTTAACTCAAATTCACGTAAAGAAAAAACATGGCCAGAAAAGTTTATTACACAGGTGAATACAAATATATATATAAAATAATATATATATTATACGTGCATTATACAAAATAAATACATTTTATACTCTTTTCTGATTTAAAAGAGAACTGCATAAAAGATGCAAGTATAAAACAACTATAAAACAGTACTGTTGGGTTGTAACGTGTCAAGGCCTCATTTATATGATAAAAGCACAAAGGAGAGAAATTGCCAAAAAGCAATACTGGAAGATTCCCTATAATATTGGACATGAAGTAGATGGTTTTAAGTTAATATGCATGTTATAATCTCTGGAGCAACAATTTTACAATAAACTAAAAAATACACTAAAAATGAGGCATCCTACTGCCAGCAACTGGTATTTGCAGGTTTTAAAATTTTTTAATCATTCTAATATGGGTATAAGGATATCTTTTTTTCCACCAAATTTCACAAATGGCAAATGAGCATCTTCTCATTTGCTCATTTGCCATCTCTGTATTTTCTTTAGTGACGTGTATGTTCAGATCCTCTGCCCAATTTTTAACTGTTTTTTTTTTTTTTTTTTTTTTTGCTTTTTATGGTTGCACCTGAGGCATATTGAATTTCCCAGGCTACGGGTGGAATTGGAGCTGCAGCTGCCAGCCAGAGCCACAGCCACGCAGGAATCAAGCTGCGTCTGTGACCTACACCACAGTTCACAGCAACACCAGATCCCTAACCCACTGAGTGAAGCCAGGGATCAAACCTGCATCCTCATCGATACTAGTCGGATTCACTTCTACTGCACCACAACAGGAACTCCCTGTTGGTTTTCTTATTGTTGAGTTTTAACAGTTCTCTGTTTATTAAAGTCCTTTATCAGACACGGGTTTTGCAAAATTTTCTCCTAGCCTGTGGATTTTGTCTTTTGTTCTCTTGACAGCATTTTTTAAAAAGCAAACCTTCTTTTTCCCATTTAAAAAAAAATTTTATTTAAGTATAGTTGATTTACAATGCTGTATTAATTTCTGCTGTATAGCAAAGTGATTCATATATATATATATTCTTTTCCACATTCTTTTCCATTATGACTTATCAGAGGATAGTGACTACAGTTCCCTGTACTATATAGTAGGACCTTGTTGTTTATCCACCCTATATGTAATAGTTTGCATCTGCTAACCCCAAACTCTCAAACCTTCTCTCCCCTGCCACCCGTTAGCAACCACAAGTCTGTTCTCTATATCTGTGAATCTGTTTCATCTGTGTCGCATTTTAGATCCCACATAAAAGTGATATTACATAGTATTTGTCTTTGTCTGACTTACTTCACTTATAGCAAACATTTTTAATTTTACTAAAGACCTACTTATCAATTTCTTTTTTCATGACTATGCTTTTGATGTCATATCTAAAACTCATCACCAAGCCAAGGTCACATATTCTCCTGTACTTTCTTCTATAGGTCTTATAGTTTTCTATTTTTTTACTTAGGCTATGTTCCATTTTCAGTTCATTTTTGTGAAAAGTTAAGGTTCTCTTTTTTACCTGTGTACACACAATTGATCCAGCACCATTTGCTGGATCCTTGTTCCACTGAACAGCCCTTCTGCCTTTGGCAAAGATTAAGTTTGCTATATTTGTATGGGTTACTTCCGAGCTCTCTAGTCTGTTCTATTCATGTATGTGCCTCTTCTTTTACCATAGCATGCTATCGTCATAACTACAGTTTCATGGTAAGTCTTGAAACAAAATAGTATGAGTCCTCCAACTCTGTGCTTCTTCTGCACTATGTTACTTGTTATAGATAATTTGCCTTTCCATAAAAGGTTTAGAATCAGCTTATCAGTATCTACAAAATTTTTTGGTGGAATTTTGGTGGAAATTGCATTATATCTATAGCTCAAGGTAGGAAAATTTGACATTTTAATAATACTGAGTTTTCCAATCGTTTAACAGAAAGTGTCTCTTCATTTATTTATATCTTCTTTGATCTCTTAATGTTTTCTAATTTTTAATCAACATATTCTGTACATATTTTGTTAGATTTATACCTAAGTATTTCATTTTTGTTTGGTGGTACTGGAAATGGATTTTTTAAATTAAAAATTCTGATTGTTCATTGCTAGTATATAAGAAAATAATTGACTTTTGTATATTCACCATGTATCCTACATCGTTCTTATCCTTGCTTATTAGTTCTAGATTTGAGGGTGTTTTCTTACTGTTTTATAACTTTGCTTTACAAAAACAAATGCCTTTCTCTCTAATTAGAAAAACTGTGCATCAGCTTATCATCACAAGTGTTTGTTATTCTAACAATGTTTCCAATACTGTATTTACTATGAATATAACTGTAATATTATAATACAATTCACTCATTAGTGTATAGGCTATCATACCAATTATGCTAGGCTACCATAAAACAATCATATCACAGCTTTTTCATTACTGATGTATGAATCATTATACCTATAAACATGCATTTCTTTTTTCACATTATCTTTTCATTTTGTGTGTCTTGAGTCAGCAATATATATAAATAACATCTACAGTGTTTTGTATTATATAATACTGATGGAGGTAATGATAGACAATTCATCTTTTAACAGATGGCATAAGCTTACAACTCAATAAATACAATAGAGTACCATAAATGTATTTTCCTTATGGCTTTCTTAATAACATTTCATTTTCTCTAGCTTACTTTATCATACAGTATATAATACATGTAATATATACATCATACAAAATATGTTATCAACTGCTTATGTTTTTGGTAAGGTTTCTAGTTAAGTTCTTAGGGAATCGAAAGTTAATTATGTGAATTTTCCACTAACCCTTGCATTGTTCAAGGGTCAACTGTACTTGCAAACCACATATCTGATAAAAGACTACTATTCAGAATGCACCCAAAGCTGCTATTACTCAATAATGAGAAGGCAAACAATCCATTTAAAAATTGAGCAAAGCATTTAAATAGACACTTCACCAAAAAGATATATGAAAAGCTGATAAAAACATGAAAAAAATTCCCTAATTCATTAGTCATTAAGGAAATGCAAATTGAAACCACGGTGAGATGCGATTTTAGTTCAAAAGAATGCAGCTACGAATGTACATTAAAAATAGGAATCCGTAGAGTTCCCGTCGTGGCTCAGCGGAAACGAATCTGACCAGGAACCATGAGGTTGCGGGTTTGATCCCTGGCCTCGCTCAGTAGGTTAAGGATCCAGCGTTGCCATGAGCTGTGGTGTAGGTTGCAGACACGGCTCGAATCCTGCGTTGCTGTGGCTGTGGCGTAGGCCGGCAGCTATAGCTCCAATTAGACCCCTAGCATGGGAACCTTCACATGCCACAGGTGTGGCGCTAAAATGACAAAAGACAAAAAAAAAAAAGGAATTCGGGACATGGCTCAGCGGAAACGAATCTGACTAGCATCCATGAGGATGCAGCTTAGATCCCTGGCCTTGCTCAGTGGGTTAAGTATCTGGCCTTGCCATAACCTGTGGTATAGGTTACAGACTCAGCTCAGATCCTGCGTTGCTGTGGCTGTGGTGCAGGCCAGCAGCTGTAGCTCCAATTAGACCCCTAGCCTGGGAACCTCCACATGCCGCAGGTGCGGCGCTAAAATGACAACAAAAAAAAAAGTAAAAATCGTATGACTGGGTCACTTTGCTGTACAGCAGAAATTGACAGAACATTGTAAATCAACTATAACAGAAAAAATAAAAAATCTTAAAAAAAGTAAACATCATTAACCCTCATTCATTGCTAGTGGGAATGTAATATGTTATAGTTACTTTGAAAAGGAACTTGACAAAAGACCACATAGTCTTCTCAATAGATTTAGAAAAAGGAACTTGAAAAATTCCTACTTTCATTATAAAAGCTCTTAGAACACCATAAGCAGAATGGGAAGTGCTTAACCTCATAAAAGGCATCCATATAAGATCTATAGCTAACAGATATTGGAAAGAAGGAAAATATGTTCTCCCTCTCTATCCTACTGAACATTGTACTGGAAGCCTACCGGTTCAATACAGAAAAACAATTATAAGGCACACATGTTTGAAAGGAAGAAATTTTTTTTTTTTTCTGGCTGCACCCATAGCATATAGAAGTTCTGAGGCCAGGGATCAAATCCGAGCTGCAGCTGCAACTTACACCACAGCCTTGGCAATGCCGGATCCATAACCCCCTATGCCGAGCCAGGGATTAAACCTGTACTACCACAGAGACAATGCTTGATCTTACTAATTCACTATTCACAGTGGGGACTCCAGAAAGGAAAAAATTTTAAAGGCCTTTATTTTCAAAAAAATACTATTGTCCATTTGGACATAATCTACAAAAAAATAAAAAACAACCAAAAAAAACCTCTTAGAACTAAAAAGTGAGTTTAGCAAGGTTGCAGAATATAAGGTCAATAAACAAAAACATATTCCTATATAGAGCTACAAATAATTGGAATTTGAAATTTTAAGAAATAAATTTATAATGACATCCAAAAAAATAAGTTCTTATATATAAATCTAAAAATCTGTATGTTAAAAACAACAAAATATTAATGAAATAGAGAGAAATACCATGTCTATGAATCAGAAGATTCAGTAAGATATCAAATCTCCCCAATCTCACCTATAATTCAATGTCATCCCAGTCAAAATCTCAGCAACCTCTTTTTGTAGATTTTTTAAAGATATTCTGCAGATAAGAGTGGAATAATAAAATGAGAAGTGACCTTCTCTGAGACACAGCACAAAGGGAAGACAAACTGAGTGTAACACAGTTATGGAGGAAAATCAGAGGCTACTAACCCTAGCTAACAAACCCTGCTCAATAAGTAGGGGTGTTATTCTGAGAAAAGCAAGCCACTTCTACACTCAGCTCCAGATTAGCAGTGCAGAGGTTTTGCCAAGGGTCAAATGAAGGCTGTCATAACAGAGAGCTCAGGGGTATCCCCAAGGGAAGCAACTTAATTTGAAACACACTGGGGGAAAGTTCAATCCTAAAAGTACTCCCCAAACAATAGAAATTTTGGTGCTAAACAATTAAGAGGAGACTAGTAACTACATGAGAGCAACAAATTAAAGGAATACCAGTTAGAAGTTTACCAGAGAGAACCAGTAAAAAGACAGATAAGAAGATCCCTCTTGTGGTCTGTATGTATGCTCTCAAAAGGCAGTGAAATTAAACTAGATCAGCAACAAAAAGATAACTGGGAAATCCCAAAACACTTTCATTTTAAATAACACACTTCTAACTAGCACATGCATCGAAGAAATCTCAAGAGAATTTAAAATATATTTTGAGCTAAATGAAAATGAAAATACAACGTATCAAAAGTTGCAGGATAGGGAGTTCACACTGTGGCGCAGCTGAAACAAATCTGACTAGTAACCATGAGGTTGCAGGTTCGATCCCTGGACTCAGTTAAGGATCCTGCACTGCCGTGAGCTGTGATGTAGGTTGCAGATGCGGCTTGATCCTGCGTTGCTGTGGCTGTGGAGTAGGCCAGCAGCTGTAGCTCTGATTTGACCCCTAGCCTGGGAAACTCCATATGCCACGCGTGTGGCCCTAAAAGGCAAAAAAAAAAAATTGCAGGATACAATAAAAGCAATAGTTAAAGGGAAATGTATACGCTGAACTGATATATTAGAAAACAATAAAGATCTAAAATAAATCTAAGTTTCCAACTAGAAAACTAGAAGAGCAAATTAAATCCAAATTAAACTGAAAAAGAAACACATAAGAAATCAAATTAAAAATAGAAAATCAATAGACAAAATCAGCAAAACCTAAGGCTGATTACTTCAAAATATCAATAAAATTAGTCTCCAGCAAGGATAACAATGAATAATAAAAGAGAAGACAGGGAGTTGCCACTGTAGCTCAGCAGGTTGAGGATCTGACATACTGTCCATAGAGATGTGAGTTCAATCCCTGGCCTCGCTCAGTGGGTTGAGAATCTGGCATTGCTGCAAGCTGCAGCATAGGTTGCAGATGTGGCTTGGATCTGGCGTGGCTGTGGCTGTGGCATAGGCTGCCACTGCAGCTCCATTTCAACCTCTAGCCTAGGAACTTTCATATACCACAGGTGCAGCCTTAAAAAAAGAAAAAAACACGGACAATAAAGGAATGCTATGAGTAGCTATATCCACAAATTTGATAGTATAGATGAAATAGACCAATTCCTTGAAAGAAGCAATGTGTAAAAACTTATACAAGGAGAAAAAGACAACCTCATTAGGTCTATATCTATTAAAGAAATGAAATCAGCAATAAAAACCTTCTAAAATAGAAAGCACCAAACCCAGATGGGTTCACTGGTGAATCTACCAAATATTTAAGAAGATATACCAATTCTCTACAATCTCTTTCAGAAGAAAAAAGCAAAGGGAATACTTCCTCATTCTATGAGACCAACATTACCCTAATGCCAAAAGCAATCACATTATAAGAAAACTACACATCAATATTTCTTAGTAATGAAGATACACAAGTCCTCAATAAATTAGTGATCTGAACCCAACAATATAAGAATTAAAAAGTGGGGTAAGTGGGATTTATTCCAAGTATGCAAGACTAAATATTATCACCATGTCAGTTATTCCAAACTTGATCAGTGGACTCAATGGAATGCCAATCAAAATTCCAGCAAATTATTTTTTGGATATCAAAAAAAAACTGATTCTAAATTTTATACAGAAAGGCAAAAGATCCAGAATAGCCAGCACAATACTGAAGAACAATGTCATGAGACTGACACTCTCTGACTTCGAGCCTTACTATAAAGCTACGGTAATCAAGAATGAATACACTGGGAGTACCCATCGTGGCTCAGTGGTTAACGAATGCGACTGGAAACCATGAGGTTGCGGGTTTGATCCCTGGCCTTGCTCAGTGGGTTAAGGATCTGGCATTGCCGTGGGCTGTGGTGTGGGTTGCAGACATGGCTCAGATCCTGCGTTGCTGTGGCTGCGGCGTAGGCTGGCAGCTACAGCTCCTGTTGGACCCCTAGCCTGGGAACCTCCATATGCCGTGGGTACGGCCCAATTAAGGCAAAAAGACAAAAAAAAAAAAAGAATGAATACACTGGAGTTCCTGTCATGGCGCAGTGGAAACGAATCCAACTAGAAACCATGAGATTGCAGGTTCGATCCCTGGCCTCGTTCACTGGGTTAAGAATCCGGCGTTGCTCCATGTGTGGTCCTAAAAAGCGCGCGCACGCACAGGCACGCACGCACACGTGCGCGCGCACACACACACACACAAAGAATAAATATGCAAATAGGTCAATAGAACAGAATACAGAGCATAAGCCCAGAAACAGACCTACATAAATACAATCAACTGATCTTCAGCAAGGAAGAAAACACAATAGAAAAAAAATTATTAACAAGTGGTGATGGAACAATTAGACATCCACATGCAATAAAACGAATTATAGACATAGACTTTATACACTCTTAACAAAAACTTACTCAAATGCATCACAGACATTAACGTAAAGTACAGAACTATGAAATTCCTAAAAGACAACATAAGAGAGAATCAAGATGATCTTGGATATGGTAATAACTTTCTAGATAAAATACCAGAGGCAAAATCCATGAAAAAAATATTTGATAAAATGGACATCATTAAATTTAAAAAGTTCTGCTCTGCAAAAAACACTGACCGAAAAAAAAAAGAGAGAGAGAGAGAGAAGAGGAGGCACAAACTGGATGAAAACAATGTATAAAAAAGCCCTATCTGATAAAAGACTGTCATCCAAAATGTACAAAACAGGCTTAAAACTCAACAAGGAAATAAGCCAATTAAAAAATGCGCAAAACACCTGAACAGACACATCTCACCAAAGATATACAAATGGTGAGTGAATAAGCATATAAAAAGATGCTCCACATCGTTTGTCATTAGGGAAATGCAAATTAATTTAACAATGAGAAACCAGGGAGTTCCTGTAGTGGCTCAGCAGGTTACAAATCTGACTAGTATCTATGAGGATGTGAGTTCTAACCCTGGCCTAGCTCAGTGGGTTAAGGACCTTGAGATGCCATAAGCTGTGGCATAGGTTGCAGATGCAGCTAGGATCTGGTGTTGCTGTGGCTGTGGTGTAGGTCAGCAGCTGCAGCTCCCATTCAGCACCTAGCCTGGGAACTTCCATATGACACAGGTGCGGCCTTAAAGAAAAAAAAAAGAGAAACCACTATACACCTATTAGAATGATCAAAATCCAGAACACTGATAACATTATATACTAGTGAGGATACAGAGCAACAGGAACTTTTATTCATCGCTAGTGGGAATGCAAAATGGTACAGTCACTTTACAGAACAGTTTGGTGGATTTTTACAAAACTAAATATACTCTTATAATATGATCCGTTAATCACATCTCTTTGTATTTACCCAAAGGAGCTGAAAACTTATGTCTATACAAAAATTTGTACATAGGAGTTCCCGTCGTGCTATTGCTTTTCTTCATAAACTCTTCAGTTTCCTCATCTGTAAAATGGAGACAATAGTGCCCCCCCTTATAGATTGTTTTTAGGATTAACTGAGACAATACATGTAAAGAGCTAAGAGTGGTACTAGGTGCATATTAACCATTCGATTTGTTCAATTTTTTATTTTTTAAATTTTTAAAAAAATATATCAAAATATTTGCAAAATTAGCTTGATAAAAAAATTAAAAAGCCGAGGAACTGGAAAAAAAAAAAGGAGTTCCCGTCGTGGCACAGCGGTTAACGAATCCGACTAGGAACCATGAGGTCGCAGATTCGATCCCTGGCCTTGCTCAGTGGGTTAACGATCCAGTGTTGCCATGAGCTGTGGTGTAGGTTGCAGGCGTGGCTCGGATCTGGCGTGGCTGTGGCTGTGGCGTAGGCCAGCAGCTGCAGCTCCGATTCGACTCCTAGCCTGAGAACCTCCATATGACGCAGGTGCGGCCCTAAAATGACAAAAAAAAAAAGACAAAAACCTGTACATAGATGTTTGCAGCAGCCTTATTCATTAATTGCCAAAACATGTAAGCAATCAAGATGTCCCTCTCTAAGTGAATGAATAAATAACTGGTATACTGAGACAATGGAACCTTTTTTCAGTGCTAAAAAGAACTGAGTTAACAAACTACGAAAAGATAAGCAGAAACCTTAAATGCATATTACTAAGTGAAAGAAGCTAACACGAAGAGGCTATATATTGTCTGCCATCCTGGAAAAGACAAAAGCAGTAAAAAGTCAAGTGGCTGCCAGGGTCTAATGGTGAGAGAAATAAGAACTTGCAGAGCGCAGAGGATTTTTAGAGCAATTATGGAAAAAGCAAGAAACTAGAATAGCCAAAAAAATGTTTAAAAAAATGATTAAAGCTGGAACACTCATACTGTTTTCAAAGTTTACAGACTTATGCAGTATTAACAAAATGACTGACATATGGACCAGTGGAACAGAACAGGATATCCAGAAATAAACCCATATATATATTCAACAAACAGTAACGGAATTATTAGAGGATGGGGGGAAAAAGGTCTGACTACAAAAGAAGATAAGAGGAACTTTTTAGGTTATGAGACAATTCTGTATTTGGACAATTGTGGTAGTTACACTAAGGAATGTATATCTCATAGAACTGTAAACTAAAAAGAGTGAATTCTACATTATTTAAATTGCACTTCATGAGTTCCCATTGCGGCTCAGCAGTAACAAACCCAACCATTACCCATGAGGATGCAGGTTCGATCCCTGGCCTAGCTCAGTGGGTTAAGGATCCAGCATTGCCGTGAGCTGTGGTACAGGTCTCAGATGCACCTCGGATCCCGCATTGCTATGGCTGTGGCATAGGCTGTCAGCTACAGCTCTGATTAGACCCCTAGCCTGGGAACCTCCATATGCTATGGGTGCGGTCCTAAAAAGAAAGACAAAAAATAATAAAATAAAATGGACAACAGGAGTTCGCATCATGGCTCAGTGGAAATGAATCTGACTAGCATCCATGAGGACGCAGGTTCGATCCCTGGCTTCACTCAGTGGGTTAAGAATCCGGCGTTGCTGTGAGCTGTGGTGTAGGTCACAGACACAGCTAGGGTCCTGCGTTGCTGTGGCTGCGGTGTAGGCCAGTGGCTAAAGCTCCCATTTGACCCCTAGCCTGGGAACCTCCATATTGCCATGGTGGGAATGTAAGTTGGTACAAGCACTATGGAAAACAGTATAGAGGTTTCTCAGAAAACTAAAAATAGAATCACCATATGATCCAGCAATCTCACTCTGGACAGAAAGAACTGTAATTCAGAAAGATACATGCACCTGTATGTTCACAGCAACACTATTCACAATAGCCAAGACATGGAAACCTAAATGTGGTAGACACATTCAATGGAATACTACTACTCAGCCATTAAAAAGAACAAAACTATGCAGCAACATGGATGCTAACTAGAGCTGATCATACTAAGTACATCAGAAAAAGACAAAAACAATATGCTATCACTTACATGTGGTATCTAAAATATGGCTCAAATGAACCAACCTACAAAACAGAAACACACCCACGGACATAGACAACAGACTTGTGGTTGCCAAGGGAAAGGAATGGACTGGGAGTTTGGAGATAGCAGACGTAAACTATTACACTTAGAAAGGATAAACAAGGTCCTACTATATATCAGAGGGAATTATATCCAGTCTCCTGGGATAGACCATGATAGAAAAAGAATATAAAGAAGAATGTATATATATGTATAACTGAGTCACATGGCTTTACAGTGGAAACTGGCACATTATAAATCAACTATAATAAAGAAAACACTAAATTTTTCCTGAATGTGTATACCATTTTACATTCCCATCAGCAATGTATAAGTAATCCAGATTCCCTGTATCCTAACTAGTACTTGGTGTTAGCACTATTTCTCATTTTATCATTCTATTAGGTAGATATATTTCCTAGTGATTTTAATTTTCTTTTCAGGAGCTCCCGTTGGGGCGGAGCAGAAATGAATCTGACTAGGAACCATGAGGTTGTGGGTTTGATCCATGGCCTCACTCAGTGGGTTAAGGATCGGGTGTTGCTGTAAGTTGTGGTGTCGGTCGCAGACACAGCTTGGATCCTACATTGCTATGGCTGTGGTGTAGGCCAGCAGCTGCTGCTCCGATTGGACCCCTAGCCTGGGAACCTCCATATGCCACGAATGCAGCAATAAAAAAAAAAAAAAATTCATTTTTATTTCAAAAATGACTAATGATTGAACATCTTTTCGTTCCCTAATTTGCCAACTGTATATCTTCTCTTTGTGAAATATTCCTTTATGTCTTTTGCCCATGTTCTAATTGGATTGGTTACTTGATTTTCTACTACTGGTTTTCAGTTTTTCATGTATTCTAAATACTAGTAATTTGTTAGATATGTGCTTTACAAATAAATTCTGCCACTCTGTTGCTTCTTTTTACATCCTCTTAACAGTCTTTAGCAGAGTAAGAGTTTTTAGTTGTCATTAAGTTTAATTCATCAATTTTTCCTTTTACAGATCGTGCTTTTTGAGGTCAAGTATATGAACTCCTTGCCTAGCCCAAGAGTCTGAAGATATTCTATGTTTACTTCTAGAAGTTTTATAGCTTTAGGTTTTGTGTTTTACACTAACTATGAAATCTGTTTTCAGTTCACTTTTATATAAGGTTTGAAACTATGGTCAAGGTTCCTTTTCCTTTTTTTTTTTTTGACCAATGGATGTCCAATTGCTCAAGCATCATAGTTGAAAAGGGTCTCTTTCCCTACTGAACTGTTTTTCCACCTCTCTCAAAAATTAGTTCAGCTTAATTGTGTTTGTCTACTTCTCTATTTCCAGTTTTTTTTGCCTTGATCTATGTGTCTATCCCTCCACCAATATGATACTATCTTGATTGCTGTTAAGTATATAGTAGGCATTAATAACAGAATGATTCCACCAATTTATTATTTTTCAAAATTCTATTTTATGGCCTGTGCTTTCCCATATAAGTTATAGAATATGCTTATCTATATCTATACAAACATATTAGGTTTCAAATAGGAATTCCATTAAACCTGTATCACTCTGGGGATATCTAATTAATGAACATGGTATATATATTTTCAATTATTTATGTCTTAGTTTATTTCATCAGCATTCAGTAACTTCCAGAATATAAATTCTGTAAGTATTTAGTTAAGATAATATCTAAGTATTATATTTCCTTAGAATAGTTGTAAATTATATTGTATTTCTAGCAGTTCCTTGTGGCACAGTGGGTTAACAATCTGGCACTGCCACTGCAGTGGCTTGGGTCACTGTTGTGGCTTGGGTTCAATCGCTGCTTCAGGAACTGCCACATGCCATGGGTGCAGCCCAAAAAATAATTGTATTTCTAAATTTTCATTTCTATACTCAATGATAGCATGCAGAAATTACTAAATGTAGATTTTTGTAGATTCCTTGAGGTTTTTACATAGACAAACATGTTATCTGCATATAGGAACAAATTCTTTTTCCTTTCTTTTTTTTTTGTCTTTTTTGTCTTTTCCAGGGCCATACCCGTGGCATGTGGAGGTTCCCAGGCTAGGGGTCGAATCAGAGCTGTAGTTGCCTGCCTATGCCACAGCCACAGCAACGTGGGATTCGAACGGCGTCTGTGACCTACACCACAGCTCACAGCAACACTGGATCCTTAACCCACTGAGCGAGGCCAGGGATAGAACCCACAACCTCATGGTTCCTAGTCAGATTCATTAACCACTGAGCCATGACGGGAACGTCTCCTTTTTTATTACGATATTTTCTGTTTCATTTTCCTGCCTTGTAATAGCAGCTTGATCACTCTCTCCCTTTCTTCCCCTCTCCCTCCCTTCATAGGATACCTTTTACTTCATTTCCTTGGCTTACTACTGCAGCTTGAATTTATGGTACTCTGTTGAATAAGAGAGGTGACAGAGGACATGCCTACCATTTTCTTGACCCTAGAGACACATATTCAATCTTTCATCATTACGTATAATGTTAACTGTGGGGTGTTTGTAGATGCTCTTAGATAATTCCTCACTTTCCAAGAATTATCATGATGAACTGGTATTTGAATTTGTCATAGGACTTTTTGTTATCAATATTTCATACACTAATGGAGTCAATTGGTTAATATTTTGTTAAAAGTATTTTCAGTCTAAGATGATGAAAGATAAATCATCTGTAGTTCTGCAGGGTTGTTATACTAATTTTGAATATTCTATATCCTAATTTCATATCTGGTAATACTAGTGCCAAAATGAGTTCTTTTTTTGAATGAGATTGTATAGTTAGCTTTAATTATTCCTTTTTTTTTTTTTTTTTTTGCTTTTTTAGGGCCATACCCATGGCATATGGAGGTTCCCAGGCTAGGGCTCCAAAAAGAGCTACAGCTGCTGGCCTACACCACAGCCACATCAACCGGGATCCCAGCTGCATCTGCAACCTACACCACAGCTCACAGCAATGCCAGATCCCCAATCCACTGAGTAAGGCCAGGGATAGAACCCACAATGTCATGGTTCCTAGTTGGATTCATTTCCACTGCGCCACAACAGGAACTCCAGTTTTAATTATTCTTTAAATAATTTGTAGCATGTAACAGAAGAATCATCTGGGTCCCAAAATTTCTATTTTAGAATCATTCAAATTAAACTTTTAATTTCTTTAATGGTTATGGAACTATTCAAGTTGTTTAGACTTGGTAGTTTGTCAGTTTTGAAGAACTGGTCTCAGAGTTCCTGTCGTGGCTCAGTGGTTAACGAATCCGACTAGGAACCAACCATAAGGTTGCGGGTTCGATCCCTGGCTTTGCTCAGTGGGTTAAGGATCCAGCGTTGTCGTGAGCTGTGGTGTAGGTTGCAGACACGGCTCGGATCCCGCGTTGCTGTGGCTGTGGTGTAGGCCATCAGCTACAGCTCCTGTTAGACTCCTAGCCTGGGAACCTCCACATGCCGTGGGTGCAGCCCTAGATAAAGCAAAAAAAAAAAAAAAAAAAAAACGAATTGGTCTTTTACCTCTAAGTCCATGAATTCTGAGTATAAAATTGTTTGTATTGTTCCCTTATTATTTTTTCAATGGCTGTAAGATCACTCCTAATACTAATGACTTATACATTTTTGTTATTTTTGCTACAAGTTTACAACTGTATTAAAATTTTATTCCACTGATTTTCTCTATTGTTTTCCTATTCTCATATTCATTAACTTCTTTGCTTATCTTTTCCTTCCTTTTGATAGTTTTAGTTAAATTATACTCTATTTTTCTACTTTCCTGAGGTAGGAAGTACATTATAGAATTGAGATTTTTTTCTTCTAATGAAAGTATTTAATGGTACAAATCCCCCTCCATTAAATGCTTTAATACTATCTCACCTATTTTGATAGCTGTACTTATATTTCCTTTCAGATACATATACATGCACATACACGTGCATATTTATACACACACATATAAAATTTTCCCTTTTGAGATTTTAACCCACAGATTATTTAAAAAAGTATTGTTTGGAGTTCCCTTGTGCAGTAGGTTAAGGATCCAGCATTAACACTGCAGCAGCTTGGGTCACTGCTTTGGCATGGGTTTGATCCCTAGCCCAGGAACTTCCACATGCCATGAGTGTGGCCAAAAAAAAAAAAAAAAGTGTTGTTTAATATCTAAGTGGTTAGAGAGTTCCTTGTTCTTTTTCTGTTACTAATGTTTAGCTCTAGGTCACTGTAGTCAGAATATACGATGTATGATTTCAATTGTTTTAAATTTGTTAAGGTTCATTTTATGGCTAAGATTTTAGTCTCTTTTGGTAAATGTTCCAAATAGTATGGAAAATACTATATACTATAAAACAGTACTTATTTTTCAATAACAAAAAGAAATTAGCTATCAAGCCAAGAAAAGATATGGAGGAAGCTTACATGCATGTTGCTAAATGAAAGAAGTAAAAAGGCTATACAGTGTATGATTCCAACTGTTTAACACTCTGAAAAAGGTACAACAATAGAGGCAGTAAAAATATCAGTAGCTGTCAGGAATTTGAGGGAAGACAGGGAAGGATGAAAAGGCAGAGCACAAGGGATTTTTAGGGCAGTATAACTACTATGTATGACACTATAATGATGGATGCATGTCATTACACATTTGTCAAAAACAAGTAAAATATATAATACAAAGAGTGAACACTAACGTAAGCTATGGACTTTAGTTAACAATATATAGATACTGGCTGCATTGTAATAAATATACCATGTTAATACAGGACAGGAATAGAAAAAAACTGGTTTCATGGGGGAAGAGGGTAATAAGGGGTATACAGGAACTTTCTGTTCTTTCTCCTCAATTTTTTAGTAAACTGCTCTATGAAATAAACCCTATTAATTAAAAAATAATAATGTATATTCCTCAATTGTTGGGTTCCTATAAATGCCAATTAGATCTTGTTGGTTTATGGTGCTGTTAAGTTCTCTCATATAATTACTGATTTTCTAATTGTTCTGCCAGTTTCTGTGAGAAGAAGGCTGAAGTCTCCAAATGTAATTATGGATTCGTCTATATCTCATTTTAGCTTTATCCATTTGTGCTTCACATATTTTACAGTTCTATTGTTTGGTACATATACTTTGGGGGTGCCGTATCTTCAACGTGAATTTTATCATTACAAAATGTCCCTCTCTTTAGTAAAAAATTTTTTGTCTGAAGCATACCTTACCTTATATTAACATAGCCACTACTGCTTTCTCTTGAATAAGGTTCATATAGCATATCTCTGCCTACCCTTTTAGCTTTAATCTACTTATATGGTCATATCTGAAGTGAATCTCTTATTAACACATATAATTAGGTCAAGGTTATTATTCCACTGACAATCTCTTATCTTTTTTTTTTTTTTTTTTGTCTTTTTGCCTTTTATCTAGAGCCACACCCGCGGCATATGGAGGTTCCCAGGCTAGGGGTCTAACAGGAGGTGAAGCTGCTGGCCTTCACTACAGCCATAGCAACGCAGGATCCGAGCTGCATCTGCAACCTACACCACAGCTCACAGCAACGCTGGATCCTTAACCCACTGAGCAAGGCCAGGGATCGAACCCACAACCTCATGGTTCCTAGTCGGATACGTTAACCACTGAGCCACAATGGGAACTCCAATCTCTTATCTTTTAAATGGTGCATTTAAACCACTGAAAGCTAATGTAACTATTTGTATGTATAAATCTGCTTTTTTATTTTTCCCCTGTTCTCTTAATTTTCTATTTCTCTATTTTTTTTACCTGCTTCTCTGTGGGTTACTTGAACATTTTTTTGAACTCTGATTTACTGCTTGTGTTTTAAGCATGTTTCTTTATATAGTTTTTAGTGGTTGTTCCATATTATATATACATTACTTAATCACAGTTTACTATGTCAACGTTCTACTAGCTCAAGTTAAGCGTAGAAACCAACCTTCCTTTATGTCCCTTCACTCTCCCTCATCTATACCATAACTATCTTACTTTCTTTAAATACATTTTAGATACAACAACAAAGCATGATCCATTAAAGAAAAACTTAATGAAAAAAAGAAAAAATTGATAAGTTGGAATTTATTAAAATTAAATAGTACTATTCTGTGGAAGATAATACAAAGAAGATGGACATACCATACTAGGAAAAAATATTTGCAAAATATGTATCAGATAAATGGCCTGTACCCAAATACACAAAGAATTTTAAAACTCAATGACAATAGATAAGCAATGAGATCCTGCAGTAGAGTACTGGGAACTATATCTAGGCACTTATGATGAAGCATGATGGAGGATAATGTAAGAAAAAGAATGTATATATGTATGGTGACTGGGTCACTTTACTGTATAGTAGAAAATTGACAGAACACTGTAAACCAGTTATAATGGAAAAAATAAAAATAATTTAATATTTCAAAAAAACTCAGTAAGAAAACAAGAAAGTCAAGAAAATAAACAAAACATCTGAACAGTCACCTTACCAAAGAAGATACACAAATGGCAAATAAGAATATGAAAAGATACTCAATACCATATGTCATAAGAGAACTGCAAATTAAAACAATGAGATACCACTACACATCTATTAGAATGGATAAATATTTTTATAAAGACAAATGCTGGGATTTCCCTGGCAGCCTACCAGTTAAGGACTCAGCATTGTCTCTGCTATGGCTCAGGTTACTACTGTGGCTCAGATTCAATCCCTAGTTTAGGAGCTTCTGCACGCCATAGACAGCCCCCCCCCAAAAAAAAAACAAAGAGTGCTTTAAAAAAAAAATAGATATGGAGTTCCTGTTGTGGCACAGCAGAAAAGAATCCCATTAGGAACCATGAGGTTGGGGGTTCAATCCCTGGCCTCGCTCAGCAGGTTAAGGATCCAGTGTGGCCGTGAGCTGTGGTGTAGATGGCAGACGCGGCTTGGATTATGCGTTGCTATGGCTGTGGGGTAGGCTGGAGGCTGTAGTTCCAATTCAACCCTTAGCCTGGGAATCTCCATGTGCCATGAGTATGGGCCTAAAAAGCAAAAAAAAAAAAAAAAAAAAAAAAAAAAAAAAAAAAAAAAAAAAAAAAAAAAAAAAAAAAAAAAAAAAAAAAAATAGATAAAAGACAAATGCTAGCAAGGACACACAACACAGCAACAGGAACTCTCATTCATTGCTGGTGAGAATGCAAAATACAACAGACACTTTGAAAGATAATTTGGCAGTTTAACAAAACTACACATTCTCTTACCACATAATCCAGCAATCACATTCCTTGATATTTACGCAAAGGAGCTAAAAACTTTTCTCTGCAAAACAGCCTGCACATACATGTTTATAGCAGCTCTATTCATAAAACTATGGACTTCAGGTAACAACAATATATCAATCATGAAAAATCAGAAGCAACCAAGATGTTCTTCAATTGGTGAATGGTAAACAGTATATCAAGACAATGGAATATTTTTCAGCACTAAAAAGAAATAAGCTATCAAGGTATGAAAAGACATGAAAGAAACTTTAATGCATATTAAGTAAAAGAAGGCAGTCTGATAAGGCTGCATATTGTATAAGTCTGTGCAACACGGAAAAAGCAAAACTATAGAGACAGTAAAAGCATCAATGGTTGCTAGCGATTGGGAAGAGAGGAAGGGATGAACAGACGGAGCACAGGAGAAACTATTCTGTTTGACAAGGTAATGATGGATACATGACATCATGCATTTATCAAAAGCCATAGAGTTATACACAAGGAGTGAACTTTATAGAATACAGTTAATAGTAATATAAGAATAATGGTTCATTAGTTGCAATAAGTATATCACACTAATGCAAGATGGGCAAACTGTGTGATTAGGTGGAGAGGGTAGTATCATAATACTACCTACCCATAGAGAATTCCTATAGTAACTCTCTGTACTATCTGCTCGATTTTTCTGTATGTCTAAAACTGTTCTATAAAATAAAATCTATTAATTTAAAATGTTTTAGTTTAAGAGAATTAAGTATCTAGCGGAGAGAAGGGGAACAGGCTTTCTCCAGAATTATCCACAGCAATACTGAAATGCCAGTGAACAGCAAGTGTAGCAAAGTTCTGAGGAAAAGAAAGGGTGAACTAAAATTATTATGCTGTTTTTTTAACTATAAACACAACAGAAAGTCATAATCTAACTTTAAAATACACAGAAACAAACGTTATCTATGAGAATTTTCTGAAAGAAAAAGCCAAAAATTACTTTCAAATGAAACCGCTACTAAAATTTATATGGGCAATGGAAATAAGCTAGAATAGTTAAAGCCATTTTTTAAAAGAGAAAAAAGTTTAAAGACAACATACATGATGTGAAGACAACAAAAATCTACAATAATCAAGAGCATGGTATTAGTAAAAGGGGAAAAAACAGATCAATGGAACAGAACTAGAGCAACAAATACACAGGCAAATCGTTTCTGACAAAGATGTCAAGTCAGTTCAATAAGAAAAGGGACATCTTTTCAAGCAATAATGCTAGAACAGCTGAATATCCACATGGAAAAATAATAGGCATTGACCATTACTTAATGCCAAATGCAAAAATTAACTTGAAATGGATCAAAGACCTAAATATAAGAATTATGAAATTGCTAGAAGAAAACAATATTTTTCTCAAATTGGTATTACATAAATATTCTTCATGTAACACTTTTAAAAAGCACAAACCATTAAAAACAATCAAGAATGAATTTCATCAAAAAAATTTCTGAAGGTGGATCAAGATGGCGGAGGAGTAAGACGTCATGTTCACCTTCTCCTACAAACACATCAAAAAAACACATCTACATGTAAAACAACTTGCACAGAACATCTACTGAATGCTGACAGAAGAACTTGAAAATCCAAAAAGGGCTCTTAACCCTTGACATAACTGGGTAGAACAAAAGAAATAAAGAGAGAAAGAGAGAAAAGGAATCAGGACAGGACTAGCTTTCCTGAGAGGGAGCTGTAAAAGAGCAAAGGAGCCCACATCCTGGGAAACCTCCTAACCAACATGGAGATCAGCCGAGATGGAGGGACCTCAAAGTCTCCGGGAAAAGCACAGCAGCTGGACTAAGGAGGGCAAAGTAGAGTGACAGCCACACAGATGACCTGAACCACCAATCAAGACACCACAGCCTGAGACGCTCGGATGGAGGCTGGGTGCTGAGACTCAGACTCCACAGGTCAGTCCCAGGAAGAGAACTGGGGTTGGCTGTGTGGGGACAGACTGAGGGGCTACGGAGCAGTGTGCCACGGGCAGGGGGTGGTGTGCTATCGGCTGTGGAGTGGAATGCCACGGCAGAGGGAACCCAGGAGAAGGTCTGGGCCCGCAGGAGAAGCAAGGCACCATTGCTGGGGACGGCGAGAAGAGAAGGGGCAGACTGCCAAAGGAATATTCCTGGGCACACATTCTCAGAGAGCGGGCACCACTGGCGCAGGCTACAGGGTGGCAAGAAGCCACTTGCTCTGGCTACGGAAGACCAGGCACTTCTTGTGCAGGCTACGGGTGGCCAGGGAACCTCTTGTGCGGGCTAAGGGCAGTGGGGGGCAGAATGCGACATGGTGCCTCTTGTGTGATCTACAGATGGCAGCAGGGACGGACCTCGGTGGTGGTCTCAGAGGCCAGAGGCAGGCATGGCCTGCCACCACTGGGGGCCTGTGAATGGGCTCCAGCTGCAGCCCCAGTCACCTCAGGGGTTGGCCAAAAAAAAAAAAAAGATGGCACTGCAACCAAGCATTACACATTGTTGCTCTCATGCTCCTGGGAACTATATATGCCCTGGAGCTGCCAATGCCAAACGCTCTGGGCAGAGCCCAGATGCTTGATCACTGTTCTCTCCCAAGACCCTACAACTAGGAGCAGCTGGTGCAGCACCTCCCGCATGGGCTAAGTGGGACGGGGTGCTTCTTGCATGGTGTGCAGGTGGTGGGGGCAAACCATCAAAGTTATCTTCGACTCCAGAGGTAGGCGTGGCCCACCACCACTAGGGGCCCGTGAATAGGCACCACTTGAGGTGCCAATCACGTCAAGGGCACAACAGAGGAGGGCACTGTGAACCAACACCACCTGTTTTTGCTTTCGAACCCCTGGGAGCACACTGGCTCCACTGCTGCCACTGCTCAATGCTCTGGCCATTGCCCACACACTTAATCTCTGTCACTTCCCAGGATCCTGCAACTAGGAACAGCCTGTGCAGCACCTGTGGGCTAAATAAGATGGGGTTCTTCTTGAATGGTCTGCAGGTGGCAGGGGCAAACCACTGCAGTTACCACTGACTCCAGAGGTGGCCATGGCCTGCTACCACTAGGGGTCCCTGAATAGGCACCACTTGTGGCTCGAATCACCTCAGAGGAGAGCATTGCAATCAAACAGTACCTGTTGCTCTCACTCCACTGGGAACTCACACACCCTGCTGCAGCCACTGCCAAATTACCACTTCCCAAGGCCCTGCAACTAGGAGTAGCCTGGGCCATCCTGTGCAGGTCCTTGCTGCTGTTAAAAGCCCAGCAACCAGGCACTGACTACTGGCCCTACCCATTGCCTCCTCCTCCCTGGAAACACACCCAGCACCCTGGGGAAAACAGCCTGCTCACACTGAAGAAAGAGACAGCAAATATCCAAACTCTCACGCCAAAAATAAACAGTAACCCCCCTACAAAATATAAATGGGTGTTCTTGCATAGAAGTAGCCATCCAAGACGGTAATTTGGCTTCCCTAAACTCACAGAAAAAGAAAAACATAAGCAAGATGAAGAAGTTCAGTTAAAAGAACAGAATTCACATGAAACAGCACACAATGAAACAGACTACAGTCTGACAGACACTGAGTTCAAAAGGGAGGTAGTGACAATACTGAAGGAATTAAGGCTGAATATCAAAGAATTAAGAGCGGATATGAACAGTAATACAGATTACTTTAGAAAGGAACCAGAAAATATAAGGAGGAGCAGGAGTTACAATACTCATATTAGACAAAATAGACTTTAAAATGAAGGCCATAAAGAAAGACAAAGAACACTATTTATTGGGAAAAGGATCCATTCAAGAAGAGGATATTACAATCACTAATATAGGAAAACCTAGATACCTACAACAAATACTAACAGACATAAAAGGAGAAATTGATGGGAATACAATCATAGTAGGAGACTTTAACACCCCACTCACATCAGTAGATAGATCCTCTAGACAGAAAATCAATAAGGCAACAGAGATCCTAAATGACACCATGGAAAAGTTAGACGTAATCGACATTTTCAGGACATTACATACAAAAAAATCAGAATATACATTCTTCTCAAGGGCACATGGAACATTCTCAAGGATAGATCACATACTGGGGCACAAAACTAACCTCAACAAAATAAGAGTATAGAAATTATTTCAAGTATCTTTTCAGACCACAATGGCATGAAACTAGAAATCAACCACAGGAAAAGAAATGAGAAAAAACTAACTACATGGCGACTAAACAACATGCTATTAAAAAACCAATGGGTCAATGAGGAAATCAAGAAGGAAATTAAAAAATACCTGAAGACAAATGATAATAAAGACACAATCACTCAAAATCTATGGGATGGTGCAAAAGCTGTGCTCAGAGGGAAGTTCACAGCTATACAGGCCTTCCTCAAAAAAGAAGGAAAATCTCAAATCGACAACTTAACCCAGCACCTAAATAAATTAGAAAAACAAGAACAAACAAAACCTAAAGTCAGCAGAAGGAAGGAAATCATAAAAATCAGAGAGGAAATCAATAAAATCAATATTCAAAAACAATATAAAAAAATCAATAAAACCAAGAGCTGGTTCTTTGAAAAGGTAAACAAAATTGACAAACCTCTGGCCAGACTTACCAAGAAGAAAGAGCAGAGAAAAAAAAACAAATAAACAAAATAAGAAATGAACAAGGAGATACCATAACAGATAGTGCAGAAATACAAAAATAAATAAATAATAAGAGAATACTATGAACAATTAATGCCAACAAATCTGAAACCTAGAAGAAATGGACAACTTTCTAGAAACTTAGAGCCTGCCAAACTGAATCAAGAAGAAACAGATCAACTGAACAGACCGATCACTAGAAATGAAATTGAGTATGTCATTAAAAACACTCCCTACAAATAAAAGTCCAGGACCAGATGCTTCACAGGCGAATTCTACCAAACATACAAAGAGGAACTGATACCCATCCTCCCTAAACTTTTCCAAAAGGCTGAAGAAGGAACACTCCCAAAGACATTCTATGATGCCACCATCACCCTAATACCAAAACCAGGCAAAGATACTACTAAAAAAGAAAACAACAGGCCAATATCTTTGATGAATATAGATGCAAAAATTCTCAACAAAATTTTAGCCAACAGAATCCAACAACATATTAAAAAGATCATACACCATGACCAGGTGGGATTCATCCCGGGTGCACAAGGATGGTTGAACATATGCAAATAAATCAACGTCATATACCACATTAACGAAAGAAAAGTCAAAAACCACATGATCATCTCAATAGATACAGAAAAAGCAGTTGACAAAGTCCAACATCCATTCATGATAAAAACTCTTACCAAAGTGGTTAGAGGGAACATATCTTAACATAATAAAAGCCATTTACGACAAACCCACAGCAAATATAATACTCAGTGGAGAAAGCTGAAAGCCTTCCCACTAAAATCTGGAACAAGGATGCCAACTCTCACCACTGTTATTCAACATAGTATTAGAAGTCCTAACCACAGCAATCAGACAAACAAAAGAAATAAAAGGTATCCAAAGTGGAAGAGAAGAGGTAAAACTTGGATACTATATATAGAAAATGCAAAGGACTCAACCCCAAAACTACTCAAACTGATCAACAAATCTGGCAAAGTAGCAGAATATAAGATTAACATTCAGAAATCAGTCACATTTCTGTATACTAACAATGAAATATTAGAAAAGGAATACAAAAATACAATACCTTTTAAAATTGTACCCCAAAAAATCAAATACCTAGGAATAAACCTGACCAAGGAGGTGAAAGACTTATATGCTGAGAACTATAAAACATTAATCAAGGAAATTAAAGAGGGTTCAAAGAAATGGAAAGATATTCCATGCTCCTGGGTTGGAAAAATTAATATTGTAAAAATGGCCATACTAATCAAAGCAATCTACAAATTCAGTGTAATCCCTATCAAATTACCCGTGACATTTTTCACAGAACTACAACAAACTATCCAAAAATTTATACAGAAGCACAAAAGACCAAGAATTACCAAAGCAATCCTGAGGTACAAAAACCAAGCAGGAAGTGTAACTCTCCCAGACTTCAGGCAATATTACGAAGCCACAGTAATCAAGACAGAGTGGTACTGGTACCAAAACAGACATACAGACAAATGGAACAGAACAGAGAACCCAGAAATAAACCCAGATACCTAGGGTCAATCTTCGACAAAGGAGGCAAGAATATAAAATGGAAAAAAAGTCTTTTCAGCAAGTGGGACTGGGAAACCTGTACAGCTGCATGTAAATCAATGAAATGAGAACACACCCTCACACCATGCACAAAAATAAATTCAAAATGACTTAAAGGCTTAAATGTAAGGCAACACACCATTAAGCTCCTAGAAGAGAATACAGGCAAAACATTCTCTGATCTCAGTCAACCTTACAAATGTTTTCTCAGGTCAGTCTCTCAAAGCAAGAGAAATAAAGCAAAAATAAACTAATGGGACCTAATCAAACTGACAGCTTTTGCACAGCAAAGGAAACCATAAAAAAAAAAGACAACTTACAAAATGGGAGAAAATACTTTCAAATGATGCAACAGACAAGGGCTTAATCTCTAAAATATACAAACAACTTACACAACTCAACAGCAAAAAAAGCCAACAACCCAACTGAAAAAATGGGCAAAAAACCCGAATAGACATTTCTCCAAAGAAGATATACAGATGGGAGTTCCTGTCCTGGTGCAGCGGAAATGAATCTGACTAGGAACCATTAGGTTGTGGGTTCGATCCCTGGCCTCACTCAGGGGGCTAAGGATCAAGCGTTGCTGTGAGCTGTGGTGTAGGTTGCAGACATGGCTCAGATCTGTCGCTGCTGTGGCTCTGGCGTAAACTGGCAACAACAGCTCCGATTAGATCCCTAGCCTGGGAACCTCCATATGCCATGGGTGCAGCCCTAAAACGACAAAAGGCAAAAAAAAAAAAAAAGATATACAGATGGCCAACAAGGACATGAAAAAATGCTCAACATCACTGATGATTAGAGAAATGCAATCCAAAACTACTACGAGGTACCACCTTACACCAGTCAGAATGGCCATTATTAATAAGTCCATAAATAACAAATGCTGGAGAGGCTGTGGAGAAAAGGGAACCCTCCTGCACTGTTGGTGGGAATGTAAATTGGTATAACCACTACGGAAAACAGTATGGAGGTACCTCAGAAAACTAAATACAGAACTACCATAGGACCCAGTAATCCCACTCTTGGGTATATTTGGACAAAACTTTCCTTGAAAAAGACACATGGACCCTCATGTTCACTGCAGCACTATTCACAACAGCCAAGACATGGAAACAACCAAAATGTCCATCAACAAACGAATGAATTAAGAAGATGTGGTATATATACATAATGGAATACTACTCAGCCATAAAAAAGAACAAAATAATGCCATTTGCAGGAACATGGATGGAACTAGAGACTCTCATACTAGGTGAAGTAAGTCAGAAAGTGAAAGACAAAGACCATATGATTTCACTTATATCTGGAATCTAATATATGGCACAAATGAACCTTTTCACAGAAAGGAAAATCATGGACATGGAGAACAGACTTGTGGCTGCCAAGGGGGATGGGGAGGGATTCGGATGGACTGGGAATTTGGGGTTAATAGACATAAGCTATTGCCTTTGAAATGGATAAGCAATGCTGTATAGCACTGGGAACAATGTGTAGTCACTTAGGATAGAGCATGATAATGTCAGAAAAAAGAACATATACATATATGTGTAACTGGGTCACCTTGTGCTTTATAGCAGAAAATTGACAGAACACTGTAAATCAGCTATAATGGAAAAAATAAAAATCATTATAAATGAAAAAAAAATTTCTCATCTCTGAATGATATCCTTTAAGAAAACAATGTATCCCAACCAATGGGAGAAAATATTCACAATACATGCCTGACAAAGGACTTCTATCTGGAAATTATAAAGAAACATTCTACCTCAATATTAAGACAAACAACTCAATTAAAAATGGTCAAAAAAAAATAAAAAAAGGAGTTCCCATCGTGGCTCAGCGGAAGTGAACCAGAGTAGGATCCATGAGGACTCGGGTTTGAACCCTGACCACGATCAGGGGGTTAAGGACCCAGCACTGCCGTGAGCTGCGGTGTAGGTCACAGACGTGGTTCAGGTCTGGCGTTGTTGTGGCTGTGACTTAGGCTGGCAGCTACAGCTCCAATTGGACCCCTAGACTGGGAACCTCCATATGCTGTGGGTGGGGCCCTAGAAAGACAAAAAGTGTTTTCTTAAGACATTTCACCAAAGTCATATGACAAAAACATATGACATTTCACCAAAGAAGATACAGATGTCGAGTAACACATGAAAAGATATCCAACATCATAGTCACTAGAAAAATGCACATTAAAATTGACAAGATACTACTTACTAAACACTCACTAGAACAGCTTTAAGAAAAAAATATGAAGTGCTAGTAAAGACGTAGAACATCTGTAAACTTTTATACATTTCATGTGGGAATGTAAAATAGTAAAGCTTTTTAGATAACTGTCAGTCTCTTACTAAGTAGACATTCTCTTATTAAGTTAGACATACTCTTAAAATATGATCCACTAATCTTACCCCTAGGTACTTCCCCAAGATGGAAATAACATACCTATATATCAAAACTGGCATGCAAATATTTAGAGGCAAAAACTGGAGAGGCCAAAAAGTCCTTCAGTGAATGAATAAACAAAAATCTATGGCGTTGTCTATTTTAAATTATTTGTAAATGCTATCTAATGAAAAAAAAAAGGAAGAACACAAACTTGGAGAAAATATTTGCAATTTATTTCCACATAAGGCCACACCCCTTTAAACATATAAAGAATTCTTTAAAAAATTGCAGGAAAAAAATTACCAAAAATCCAATGGAGAAGTTCCCATTGTGGTTTAGTGAGTTAAGGACCTGATGATACTCTCCCAAAGCAACAGAAATAAAAGCAAAGATAAACCAATGGGACCCTAAACAAACTGACAAGCTTTTGCACAGAAAAGGAAACCAGAAAGAAAACTAAAAGACAACTTACAGGATGGGAGAAAATACTGTCAAATGATGCGACGGACAAGGCCCTAATCTCAAAAATGTACAAACAACTAATACAACTCAACAGCAAAAAAGCCAACAACCCAATGGAAAAATGGGCAAAAAACCTGAATAGACATTTCTCCAAAGATATGCAGATGGCCAACAGGCACATGAAAAAATGCTCAACATCACTGATGATTAGAGAAATGCAAATCAAAACTACCATGAGATACCACCTCACACCAGTCAGAATGGCCATCATTAATAAGTCCACAAACAACAAATGCTGGAGGGGGTGTGGAGAAAAGGGAACCCTTGTGCACCGTTGGTGGGAATGTAAGCTGGTACAACCACTATGGAAAACAGTATGGAGGTACCTTAGAAAACTATACATAGAACTATCATATGACCCAGCAATCTCACTCTTGGGCATATATCCGGACAAAACTTCTTGAAAAAGACACTTGCACATGCATGTTCACTGCAGCACTATTCACAATAGCCAAGACATGTGAACAACCCAAATGTCCATCGACAGATGACTGGATTAGGAAGATATGGTATACATACACAATGGAATACTACTCCGCCATAAAAAAGAATAAAATAATGCCATTTGCAGGAACATGGATGGGACTAGAGACTCTCATACTGAGTGAAGTAAGTCAGAAAGAGAAAGATAAATACCATATGATATCACTTATATCTGGAATCTAATATACTGCACAAATGAACCTTTCCACAGAAAATAAAATCACAGACTTGGATAACAGACTTTTGGTTGCCAAGGGGGAGGGGGAAGGAGTGGGATGGTCTGGGAGTCTGGGGTTAATAGATGTAGACTACTGCGTTTGGGATGGAAAAGCAAGGAAATCCTGCTGCATATAAGCACCAGGAACTATGTCTAATCACCTGTGAAGAATCTATATATGTATGCGTAACCAGATCACCATGCTGTACAGTTGAAAAATTGACAGAAAACTGTAAACCAGCTATAACGGAAAAAATAAAAATAATTTTATATATAAAAAAAAAAAAGGACCCAACGATCCCTGGCCTTGTTCAGTGGGTTGAGGATCTGGCATTGCTCTAAGCTGCGGCATAGGTCACAGATGAGGTTTGGATCTGGTATTGTCATGACTGTGGTGCCGGCCTCAGCTGCAGCTCTGATTCAGTCTGTAGCCTGGGAACATCCATATGCCACAGATATGGCAGCTAAAAAAAAAAAAAAAATCCAATAGATAAATGTGAAAAGGAGTAGCTACTCACAAAAGTAAAACTTACAAAAAAAGATATTTAAATTGAGAAAATGATCAAACTCACTTAAAAAAATTTTAAATGCAAGTTTAAAATGCACTTAGATGTCATTCCTCACCAGATTGGCAGTATTTTTAAAATATGAAAATTGGAAAACCTGAATATAATCAGTGGATTGTCTCGATACCAACACCCTTATTGTATTTCCCCATGTTTTAAAAAATGTTACCATTGAGAACTAGGTAAACAATACATGGGCTCTCTCTATATTATTTCTTACAACTATATTTAAGTTTACAACTATACCAAAATAATCACACCATTGTATATGATACTTAAAAGACTGAAAAAAGTTTCATTAAGACAGGCTTAATTAAATGTGGTAAATATGTTAAAGGAAAAGTAAGAAGCCACTACAAATATATGCATATATGTGTACCTAATGCATTATGTGTGCATATATACATATACAAATACACAGACACACACACTTAGACCATGGTTTATTGTTAGACGCAAAAAATAAAAACAGCATGTTAGGTACGATCCTACCTTTGCTTAAAACAAATACATACATACACACACACACACACACACACACACACATACATGATATATATTACCTATAAGGAAAACACATTCAGTCAGTGAAGTTGTGAGGACCTAGGAATTCCCATACATGACTGGTGCAAATGCAAACTGTACAATCATTTTGGAGGGATATTTGACAATATTTAAAAGCAACTAATAACTTACAGGATTATTTATCCTGTAGATATATCTTAAACAAAACGAAAATTTATATATACAAATTTACACATTTTAGCCTTGTTTGCAATTGGAAAACATCAGAAAAAATCTAAATGTCCATACACAAGTTAAATAAACTACAGTACATCCAAACAATGAGGTACAATGCAGCAGTAAAAACAAAGAATGAGGAAGATCTCTATGACCTGACATGAAGTGATTTTCAGTATACACTGTAAATGAAAAAAAAAATTCCAAAAGAACAGCTATAGTGTGCAATCTTTCATGTAATAAAGAGATATACAAAAATATACATGTATTAGTTTATTTGTGCAAAAGAAATACAAGGATAGAGCCGAAACTACTAAGATGAGTTACCTACAGGAGGTGGTTGGGAATAGGGTAGTAAGGATCAGAAAATGAGGGAGAGGTATTAGAAATGAGAAAGGGAGTGACACTTCTCTTTGTAAACCTCTTTGTACATATCTGACACTTGGAACCATGGTAGTTTCATTCAACCAAAAAGTAAATACATATTCAGCCTTACCAGCATGTAAGGGGAATCTCAAAATAGAATGCAAATAATAACAAACCTAACTGTAAACCAAATGGATGACAAAAACAAACCAAACAGGGTGGATAGTAAAATAACAAACAGTATTTCTGACAATATACCGTAAGACTAAAGGGAAACAGAACTGTTCAGAAATATCGTACTCTAGTTAGGAAATTGCTTCTCAAAAGGGTCTGTTTTAGTAATTCTGAAACTCCTCATGGTTTAGACATATACCTAAAAACAAACAAAAAATTCTAACATTCTAAAATTGAGTAATCAAGTATATACATTGAGAATAATGAGAGTCGAGTTTCTCATTTTCAAAAAAAATGAATTACATTTAAGAAAAAAAGACTAGAATAAAAAGAACCCTAAACTTATAATTGGAATCAGACACAGCAATATGAATTCATGGTTTAACATGGAAAACACATGAAAAAAAATACATAAACACAAACATACAGTAAAATACACATAGAAATAGGGATTTCTATGTATGTGAACGTAAATGTATACTTCCCAACTTTGCTGACTGTGAGGGCCTTGCAAAAAAGATATCCCAGCAGCAATGAGCACAGAAATACTGTTTTCTAAAAACAGTTCTCTGAAAACGGGAGCCAGGATTCCTTATAGAAATGATGGATTCCAGAGTTGGGGTGGGGTCAAAACAAGATGTGCCTAAAATATATTGTGGTGCTAGAAAGTTACGGCAATGTTCAATAAACATGGGAACATATTAAAAGGACAGAAGAGCCAATGTGATGGGGAAAGCCAATGGCCAAAATCTGTCAGCCACTGCAACAAAATAATGACAGTACTGAATTATAACCAAAAATATGAAATAATCATCAGTGAGTCCATACTAACATAAATATCTTGTTAAATAAATAAAATGGTGAGAAGGGATACCTCTTCCTTGTAGAATTCCAAGTAATAAATTTGGAAAGAATAATGAAAATTTTAAACAAACACGAGAAAAAACTAACATAATCATCATGGCATAAGAAACATGACATTTGGAGTTCCCATGGTGTTCAGCAGTAATAAAACCAAGTAGTATCCATGAGGACACAGGTTCAATCCCTCACCTTGCTCGGTGGGTTAAAGATCTGGCGTTGCCGTGATCTGTGATGTAGATCACAGACGTAGCTCAGATCCCACGTTGCTTTGACTGTGGCATAGACCAGCAGCTACAGCTCCGATTCAACCACTAGCCTGGGAACTTCCATATGCCATGGGTGTGGCCCTAAAAAGAAAAAAAGAAAAAAAATGACATTTGATAATCTCAAAGTATATCTCCATAAGATACATATAAAATTGAAAGGGAAAAGCAGTAACTTTACAGTGGAAAACCCTGGTATACTTTAACCAAGAGATAAAAAGTTAACATTCATGTATTAAGACAAACTGATATGCACATATGATGCAGAAGAAATGGCACATCATAACTTCAGAAAAATGATTGCCAAGTTTGCATAACATGAATTAAATCATGAAGAATGCCAGAAAGATGATAGATCTGATAAAAACTGTAAAACAACTATTACAAAAATGCTCATACAAGCAGTCACATTCTTGCAACAAATACTGAAATAGAAAATCTTGTCAATACGTGGCTCAGTGGTTAACGAATCCAACTAGGAACCATGAGGTTGCGGGTTTGATCCCTGGCCTCGCTCAGTGGGTTAAGGATCTGGCGTTGCCATGAGCTGTGGTGTAGGTTGCAGACACGGCTCGGATCCTGCGTTGCTGCAGCTTTTGGCGTCAGCCAGCAGCTACAGCTCTGATGAGACCCCTAGCCTGGGAACCTCCATATGCTGTGGGTATGGCCCTAAAAACGACAAAAGACAAAAAAGAAAATCTTGCCAATAAAAATGAAACAAAGTGGAAATTTTTAAGTTAAAAATATAACAACCTAAATTTAAAAATAAATGGACAGACTCAACAGCACCATGGAGATGGCAAACGAACTTAAGAGATAAATAGAAACTATCCAATACAAATAGAGAAAATACTGAACATAAATGTGCAAAGGCTCAGGAACTACAGAACAATAATAAAAGGATAAAAGAAAGAGTGGGGAACTGAAAATATTTCAAAAAATTAGTGCCCAAAAACTTCTTATCTTTAGCAATAGATACAGACCTACAGATTCAAGACACTAAGAAAACTTCAAAAAGAATAAACACAATGAAATCCACAGCCAGATATATCATAACAAAACTGTAAAAAATTGAAGCCAGAGAAAATATTATATAAGCAGTAAGAGAAAAATGAAACATTACCAATAAGCATTCCCTTCGTGGCTTAGCAGTTAACAAACCCAACCAGGATCCATGAGGTTGATGATTCGATCCCAGGCCTCACTCAGTAGGTAAAGGATTTGGTGTTGCCATGAGCTGTGGTGTGGGTCACAGACATGGCTCGGATCCCCCGTTGCTGTGTCTGTGGTGCAGGCCAGCAGCTACAGCTCTGTTTCAACCCCTAGCCTGGGAACTTCCATATGCCACAAGTACAGCCCTTTAAAAAAAAAAAAAAAATTACCACAGATGAATAATGTAATGATTCAAATAACTGATTTCTATCAGAAATCATGAAAGCAAAAAGCAGTAGCACACATGTTTAAGTGGCTGAAAGGAAGGAAATGTCAACCCAAAATAATCTATCCAGAAAAATTACTTGCAGGAATGAATGTAAAATAAATACATTCTCAGATGATGGAAAACTAAATGTATGTAGCCCATGAGATCTTCTCTTTAAAAATTGATAAAATAAGGTTTTCGTGTAGAAGGGAAACACCAGAAGGAAACCTGAATCACGAGTAATGAAGAACAATAGATATATTTATCTGGTTAACACAATAGATTATCTCTCTTGAATTCTTTAAAATTGTTGGGAGGGTTGAAAACAAGAGACAAATATTTTCTCAATGAGTTTTCAAAGTTATGCCAATACAATATATGACAATTATATAAAAGAGGGAGTTAAGGGACTTTTAAGATGTTAATGTTTGTATATTCTAAATTACAGGGAAAAACAGTGAAAACTTAAGTCTATATTGTGTAATCACCCACAGCAAACACTAAAAAAGGCTATATAAAAAGATATACTCAAAAATAACAATACAGGAGTTCCCGTTGTGGCACAGCAGAAACGAATCCAACTAGTATCCCTGAGGATGTAGGTTCGATCCCTGGCCTTACTCAGTAGGTCGGTGATCCCACGTTGCCATGGGCTGTGGTGTACATCACAGACACAGCTTGGATCCAGTGCAGCTTGGATCCCATGTTGCTGTGGCTGTAGCATAGGCCAGCAGCTGTAGCTCTGACTGGACCCCTAGCCTAGGAACTTCCATATGCCACAGCTGCGGTCCTAAAAAGCAAAGAAAAAAAAAAACCACCACAAAACAACTTATTCACAAAACAGAAACAGACTCAAAGATTTTGAAACCAAACTTATGATTACCAAAGGGGAGGGAGTTCCTGTTGCGGTGCAGTGGAAATGAATCCAACTAGAAACCATGAGGTTGTGGGTTCGATCCTGGCCTCACTCAGTGGGTTGGGGATCTGGTGTCGCCATGAGCTGTGGTGTGGGTCGCAAACACGGCTTGGCTATGGTATAGACCAGCAGCTTAGCTCTGATTAGACCTCTAGCCTGGGAAACTCCATATGCCATGAGTGTGGCCCTAAAAAATAAAAAAAAATAAAAAAAATCAAAGGGGAAACATGGGGGGAGAGATGGATTAGGAGGTTGGGATTGGCATATACATACTATTATGCATAAAATCGATTGGTAACAATGACCCTATAGCTCAGAGAAATCTTTCAATACTCTGTGATAGCCTATATGGGGAAAAAAAACCTAAAAAAGAATGGCTATATATGTATATGTTTGACTGATTCACTTTCCTGTACATCTAAAACTAATACAACATTGTTAAGTCACCTATACTCCAATAAAACTTACTTTTAAAAAAACTACAAACTGGAAAACTAAAAAGTGTTCAAATAACCAAAAAGGCAGAAAGGGGAGGAAAATAAAAAGGAGCAAACAGAAAACAAAGTAGTAAACCTAAATTCAAACATATCAATATTTACATTAAATGTAAATGGCCTAAGCACCAAACTCACAGAAATTGTCAGAAGGATCAAACAAAACAAAACAAAACAGAACACCCTAAACCATGACACAATATCCTATCTATAATAAACAGACTTGGAGTTCCCGTCGTGGCTCAGTGGTTAACGAATCCGACTAGCAACCATGAGGCTGTGGGTTCGATCCCTGGCCTTGCTCAGTGGGTTAAGGATCCGGCATTGCTGTGAGCTGTGGTGTAGGTTGCAGACGCGGTTCGGATCCCGCGTTGCTGTGGCTGTGGCGAAGGCCGGCGGCTACAGCTCCCGTTAGACCCCTAGCCTGGGAAGCTCCATATGCTGCGGGTGCGGCTCTAGATAAAGGCAAAAAGACCCCCCAAAAAAAGAAAGAAAGAAACAGACTTCAAATATATGGAATAGGCAGATTAAAATAAATAAATGAGAAAATAATATACATGCAAATACCAACCAAACAGAATTGGCTATATTCATTAAAGACAAAAACAGACCTCAGAGCAAAGAAAATTACCACGCATAAACTGGAATTACATAATGATAAAGCAGCCAATTCAACAGGAAACCACAGGAGTTCCTGTGGCTCAGTGGTTAATGAATCTGACTAGGAACCATGAGGTTGCGGGTTCGATCCCTGGCCTCGCTCAGTGGGTTAAGGATTCGGCATTGCCATGAGCTGTGGTGTAGGTCACAGATGTGGCTCGGATCCTGCGTTTCTGTGGCCGTGACGTAGGCCAGCAGCTATAGCTCTGATTTGACCCCTAGCCTGGGAACCTCCGTATGCCAAGGGTGCGGCCCTAGAAAAAGCCAAAAAAAAGAAGCCACAACAATTAAATGTATTTAGCACCAAACAGGGCTTAATAATATGTGAAACAAAAACTGACAAAATAAGACAAATTGACAAGTATACTTCAACACTTCTCTGTCAGTATTAGAATTAACAAGCAGAAGATCAGCAAGAGCATAAGACTGAACGAGATCATTAACTAAGGAAATCTCTGCAGTGGTTATGAAACATTCCATGCAAGAATAATAGAAGTCATACTCTTTTTAAATACATATAGAACATTCACAGAAAGCAAAGCCTAACATACATAAAAAAATTGAAAGCATACAAAGTATTTTCTAAAACCATAATATAATTCAACTAGACATTAATAACAGAAAGATGACAGGAAACTCCCTAAAGAACTCAAATTTTAAAAACAATTATACTTTTCATTCTCAGAGGCAGAAACCTTTTCAACATAACATAACATTTTCAGTCTTTCCTCTACATTCCAAACAACTGTGTTAAAGTCCTCAAACTAATTCTGTCATCTATGTTGTTTCAGAGTCAGCATCAGTTGACAGATTTTTCTCCCGATATTTCCCAGTTCTATGCCAGGCTAATATTTTTTAAATCTGCTTCATTCACTTTTCAAAGTAAAACTTTTATTACCATCCCACTCTTTTCCAACATATTCCTAGTTAAAAATTACTGGCATAAGACAGTTCCACTACCCACTTTAAAAAGATGCAGAAGAGGAGTTCCTGTAGTGGCTCAGTGGTTAACAAACCCGACTAGGAACCATGAGGTTGTGGGTTCGATCCCTGGCCTCGCTCAGTGGGTTAAGGATCCAGCATTGCCATGAGCTGTGGTGTAGGTCGCAGATGCAGCTAGGATTCCATGTGGCTGTGGCGTAGGCCAGCGGCTACAGCTCCCATTTGACCCCTAGCCTGGGAACCTCCATATGCCACGGCTGCAGCCCTAAAAAGACAAAAAAAAAAAAAAAGACAAAAGATTAAAAAAAAGAATATTTGAAGAAAAAAAAGATGCCGATGTTGACAGACTCACTGAGAAACCAGATGACATGTTCTCTAGCATCACATCTCTGAAAAATCGTCTCTGGGATGTGTCCAGGAAGACCTACAATACTTGACTGAAATCCACACTAACTTCCTCTAGGAATGTTAAAACAGGTCCTAAAACATCATGGATATTCTGCTTCCAACAGGGCTGCCGTGACAAGTTCCAGGGGAGGGTAGCTGACATAATAGTGCTGGAGAAGGGGACTGTATGTATAAAGTTTGGCGTTTCAGGCATACGTGTCTCTCTGCTTACTTTCCATGTACCCTTTAGACATAAAAAAAAACTATCTTCCCCATCCATTTCAAGTACATCTACAGACACATCTTAAAGCAAGCAATATTCCTAAACTGCCAACATCTAACCATGATCATGGTCAGATCAATCCTCAAATAAACCTCAAGTTCCTTATCTGTGAAATGGTTTAACAGTTATTTAGAATTTTTAAGCATTCCAATGAGTTAATGTGTAAAGTACATCTGACGTAACAAATACCAAATAAGTAGAAGTGATAGATCTATTTTTATTAAAACCACAGAGAACTTTGAGGCAATGCTCAGAATCCTGCAGGACTAAACAGGCTTCATATTTATAACTTGGGATCTGCAGTGGTAACCTCTCACATTGTTATACAACTCAGGCAATTCATTATAAGGTATAAGACGTACAATTCAGAAGCCCAAGCAAGAGGCCCAAGAGACTTGTATGTTGAAACATGGGCCCAGCCTGGTCCTTCAAAATTCTCTCAGGGATCTCTAAATATTAGTTATCATTGTCTGCTTTGTATATTCGTCCTATCTATCTGTAAAAAGGTAGTAAAAATCTCTTTATTCAATATACCTAGAGGTGGGACCAAATGGCAGAGGAGTAAGCCATGGCGCTCACCTTCTCCCACAAACACATCAAAAAAAAAAAAAAAAAAAAAAAAAACACGTACATGTACAATGATTTGCACAGAACATCTACTGAATGCTGGCAGAAGACCTTAAACCTCCAAAAATGACAGAAAATCCTCCATATAACTGGGCAGAACAAAAGGAAAAAAAGAGAGAGAGAGAGGAATCAGGACAGGGCTAGCACTCCTGAGAGGGAGCTGTGAAACAGAAAAGGAACCCATACCCTAGAAAGCCACCTCACTGGCAGGGGGATCAGCTGAGACAGAGGGACCCCAAAGCCTCAGAGAAGAGCACAGCATCTGGACTGAGGAGGAGGGCAAAACAGAGAAGAGCCACACACACCATCGGTACCACCTCCTGGGACACCAGAGCCTGTGATGCTTAGAAGGGGGATGGGCACTAAGACTCAGGCTCCAGTGGTCAGTTCCTGGGAAAGGACTAGGGTTGGCTGTGTGAAGACAAGCCTGAAGGGCTAGGGAGAGGTGTGCCAAGGGCTGGGGAGTTGAGCAGCACAGCCAAGGGAACCCGAGAGGAGGTCTGGGCATGCAGGAGAAGCAAGGAGCCATGGTTGGGGAGGGCAAGAGCAGGGGTTGACTGCTATAGGGATATCTTTCTCTGCCAAAAAGCACAGACACTCGGAGGGTGGGGCTATAGATGGCAAGGCACCTCTTGCCCGAGCTATGGATGACAGGCCTCCCTCTTGTGGGAGCTATGCGTGGTGGTACTTCCTGCTTGGGCTAAGTGCAACAGGGTGGCTCTTAAGTGGTCTACAGGTGGCGGGAGGGAGGAACCACCACAGTCATCTCAGACTCCAGAGGTAGGCATGGCCCATCACTAGTAGGGGTCCATGAACAGGGACCACCTTGGGCCTGAGTCACCTCAGAGGTCGGCACAGAGGAGGTCATGCAACCAAGCACCATCCAGTTGTTGCTCTCACTCCCCTGAGAACACACACGCCCTACCACTGCCACTGCCAAATGCTCCTAGCACCACATACAGCTGCTTGAGGGTCACTGCCACTTCCCAGGGCCCTGCAACTAGGAGCAGACTGCACCTCCTTCACATGGGTCCTTGCCACTGTCAAAGGCCCAGCATCCAGGCACTGGCTACTAGCCCTGCCCATTGCCTCCATCTCCCTGGAAACACATGCAGGCTGTGCACCAGCCAAGGATAACAGCCTGCATATGCTGAGGAAAGGAACAGCAAGCATCCAAAGCAAAAACAGCCCTCATGCCAAAAATAAACAGTAAGCCCTCACAAAATATCCAGGGGCACTCTCACGTACAAATAACTCGACAGGACTATAGTAGTTGTTTTTCCTCAACTCACAGAATAAGAAATATATAAGCAAAATGAAACTCAGGAGCCACTGCCAGTTAAAAGAACAGGAGATTCCCCTGAAGGAGCAAACAATGAAAGGGACCTGTGCAGCCTAACAGACACCGAGTTCAAAAAGAAGATAGTGAAAATACTGAAGAAATTTAGAGTGAATATGAAGGAAGTAAGAGCAGATATGAACAGTAATGCAGATTACTTTAGAAAGGAACTAGAATCTATAAGGGGGAGCCAAGAAAAAAATAGAAAATTCATTTGCAGAGATACAAGCTGAGTTAAAGGTACTAAAGAGCAGAATGAATAACGCAGAGGAATGAATTAGGGACCTGGAAGAGAGAAAAATGGAAATCACCCAATCAGGACAGCAGACAGAAAACCAAATGAAAAACATGAAAGCAACATAAGAGATCTATGGAATAACGTAAAGTGAGCCAATTTATGCATAATAGGGATTCCAGAAGGAGAAGAAAAGAAAAGCAGATTGAAAATACATTTGAAGAAATTATGGCTGAAAACTTTCCAAATCTAAAGAAAACAGATATCGAGATACAGGAAGCACAGAAGGCCCCCAAAAAGTTGAATCCAAACAGGCCCACACCAAGACACACTATAATAAAAATGGCAAAAGTTACAGATAAAGAGAGGATTCTAAAGGCAGCAAAAGAAAAACAAAGTGTTAATTATAAGGGAACCCCCATAAGGCAGTCGGCTGATTTCTCTACAGAAACACTAAAAGCCAGAAGAGAGTGGCAAGATATAATCAAAGTTCTAAAAGGGAAAAATTTGCAGCCTAGAATACTCTACCCAGCAAGAATATCATAAATATTTTCTCCATCAAACAAAAACTGAAAGAGTACAGCGATACTAAACCCATTCTAAGAGAAACACTGAAAGGGCTCCTCTAAATAAAAAAAGTAAGAAGAAATAGGATGGAGAAAATCATAATTGGAAAGCAATCACTTAAATAAGCCAATATACAGACCTAAAAGAAAAATTAAAAACCTATTGTAAAAGCGACAATAAACACAAGGAACAGAAAAAGGACAAACATGAAGATGTTAAAAAAGGACATCAAAATCATAAAATGTGGTGAAGGAAAGTAAAAAAAAATCTAGGCTCTTTTATTTTAGAATGTGTTTGAACCTATATGACTATCAGGCTAAAGCAAGCAGATATAGGAAGGGGTTAACACACTTGAAAAATAGGGCAACCACAAATCAAAACCAAACAATACACCCACAAAAACTAAAAAGAAGAGGACACAAGCATGAAATAAAAAGAAATCAACCAAAAAAAGAGAGGAACAAAGAAGAAACACAGAAGCAACTGGAAAACAAGGTTTAACATGGCAATAAACACATATTTATCAACTAATCTACTTAAAGCTGTTCTATCCAGTCCTTCGATATTTACAGGTCCCCAAATTAAATTCTGTATACTTTTTTCTTATCCATAATGCAGACCAAAACTAAGGCAGCAAATATTCTCCAAGACTTTCATTCAGTCTTCAAATTTGAATAACAAAAAATTGAAGAAACAAATGCCCAATCTACATATCTTAAGAAATTCAATGAACCCCAAATAGAATAAATGCAAAGAGATCCACAGTGAGGTATAGTATAATAAAACTGTTGAAACCCAAGAAAAAGAGACAATCTTAAAAGAGAAGTCATTCATCATCAGAAACCATGGAGGCCAGAAGGCAGTGGTGGGGGGGATTAATCATTTTTGGACAAAATCTTTCAAAAAGAAAGGAAAGAGATCAATTTATGGCATGACAGCATGAGGAGCTCAAGTGCCTTGCTCCCCAAAGAAACTGATTAAAAAAAGGAAAAAAAACTATTAGAAAAACAGCCATGTAAAGCCTCTAGAAATGATTCTAAAGACAAACAACAAATGAAAACATCTATTTAAGAACATCTTTTAAAATTCACTAAGGTAGGACTTCTGTTCTGGCACAGCACAAACGAATCTGACTAGTATCCATGGGGATGCCGGTTTAATCCCTGGCCTCGTTAAGTGGGTCGGGGATCTGGAGCTGCAGTGAGCTGCAGTGGTGTAGGTCACAGAAGCAGCTCAGATTCGACCCCTAACCTGGAAACTTTCATATGTGGGTGTAGGCCTAAAAAAGCAAAAAAAAAAAAAAAATTCTACTAAGGTGAGTCTGTAGTACTTGAACCAAGTCTACAGTCTCCCTTCCACCCTCCCTCTCACACCCCAGCTCAAGGAGGGGAAGACTCCACTCAAGATTCCTGAAGCCAAGAACACAAGGCTGCCTTTCCCCACCCAAGGACCATTTAAAGGGCTTTCTTCCCTGAAGGAACAAGGCATCAGAGTTTCCCATCTAGCCACCTAGCCTTAATGCATGTAGCCTAATGCTAGGGCTGAATTCTAAACAAGTGCAGTTTAGAGGTAAGGGTTCCCTTCTGCCACTGACCCCCACTGGTAGAATGTAGACTTTAACTGGGTGTGAGGCCCTGAACATCCCTGCCCTGGGTTGTGAGGAGAGAGGGGCAAACCAAGAGGATCTCTGATTGCCCCCCACACACTAAGCACTCAGCTAATAGAGCAGAATTATGACCCAGAGAGAAACTTGACATTGTCCCTACCCCTACCTCAAGAGGCCAGACTCAGAGCTTTTGTTTGAGGGAATCAGACATTAAAACAGCTCCTATTCTCTTCTCAAAGGAACTGAATTGACTTCATTTACAAGACCATGGAGGAAGTCAAGCCTAAAGGAGTCTTGAAAAAACAGTTAGGTTGTAATGAAAGGCAACTGGGAGAAGATTCAAAATATAGGCTAAACTATAGGTCAGCTAGTTTGCAGGAGAGAACTGGGGAATAAGGCAACTGAGAGGAGCCCTCTTGGGGTCAGAACAAATACCAAATAGGAATCTCAATAACTACTTTTTCAAAGGACCCATAATTTGACTCAATTAGTTTTCAAAGCAGTTAATGCCCTAGGGCATTATGGAAAACAATTAAGCAATCAGTTCACAGTTAAGTGGAGCTTGGCTGTAGGGTGTGGTCAGAGAGTGTCGGCTCTAACAAAACCATTGTCAACCCAGGGTGATGGTGAGTATATTCAAATTGCACCTCCCTAAGGAGCAACATCAGGGAACTAACTTTGTGGGAAAGGAGATTCATTAGATACCACCTCACATCCTCTAGGACGGCCAGAATTGCCTACAGTCAGATAATGACACGTGCTGGTGAGAATGTAGACAACTTAGAGCCCTCATACACTGCTGGTATGAGTGTAAAATGATGCAGCCACTTTGGAAAAATTCTGGCAGCATCTCAAACGATTAAACGGTTATCATAACACTCAAGTATACACCTAGAGAAATGAAGAAACAGAAACTTGTACATGACTGTTTTAGCACAATTATTCTTAACAGTCTAAAGGTGGAATCAACCCAAATGTCCATAGATGGATGAACAGATAAACAAAATGTAGTATATCTGTATTATGTATGGAACATTATTCAACCAAATGGGATGAAGTACTGAAATACGCTACCACATGGATGAACTTTGAAACATTATGCTAAGTGAAAGAAGTCAAGTACAAAAGACCATATATGATTCTATTAATATGAAATCTTCAAAACTGGGAAATACAGAGAGATAAAAGTAGGAGTTCTCTTGTGGCATAGCAGGTTAAGGATCAAGTATTGTCACTACAGCAGCTCAGGTCACACACAAGGCCAAAAACACAAAAAAAGTAATTAGCGGTTGCCTAGAGCTGTGCAGGTTCAGGGTGGGTATGGGTTTATGGCTAAACAGATGGACTTCCTTTTGGAATGATGAAAATGTTCTAAAATTGACTGTGGTGATGGTCACACACATGCTAAAATCTATTGACCTGTAACCGTTAAATTGGTGAATTGTATGGAATGTGAATTATATTTCAATAAACCTGTTAAAAAGAGAACCCAAAGGAGAAATTAAGACATTCTGGGATAAACAAAAGCTGAGGGAGTTCACTGCTAACAGACTTGTCCTAATGAGAATTGCCAAAGGGAGTTCTTTAGGCCAAAATAGAAGGATAACAGACAGTAACTCACAAGTATATGAAGAAATAAAGAATAGAAGTAAATGTAACTACATAGGTAAATATAAAAGCTAGCATTATTGTATTATTTGGTTTGTAAATCCTCTACTTCCCATATGATTCTAAATGAAATGGACAGGCTGATCTTAAAATTCATACGGAATTGCAAGGGGCCCTGAATAGCCAAAACAATCTTGAAGAAGAAGAACAAAGTTGGAGGACAGACACTTCCCAATTTTAAAAACTACTACAGGAGTTCCCGTCATGGCACAGTGGAAATGACTCTGACTAGTATCCATGAGAACGCTGGTTCAATCCCTGGCCTCACTCAGTGGATCACTGGCGTTGCCGTGAGGTGTGGTGTAGTTCACAGATGTGGCTCAGATCCCACATTACTGTGGTGTAGGCCAGCAACTGCAGCTCTGATTAGACCCCTAGCCTGGGAACTTCTATATGTCGTGGGTGCGGCCCTTAAAAAAAAGCAAAAAAAAATTACTACAATTTGCAGTAATCAAAACAGTGGGGCACTGGAATAAGGATAGAGAAATAAATGAAATAAATTTGAAAGACCAGAAATAAACTCATACAATTGATTTCAACAAGGTTGCCAAGAACATTCAATGGGGAATGAACAGTCTCTTCAACATAAGGTATTACCCTACACATGTAAAAAAATGAAGTTGGACCTCACATCATATATAAAAATTAACTCAAAATGGATCTAAGGCATAAGCTTAAGAGCTAAAACCACAGAACACCTAGAAGAATACATAAAGATAAATCTTCATGACCTTGAATTTGGCAAAGAATTGTTAGATTTCATACCCAAAGAACAAACAACAAAAGAAAAAAAAAATAAAGTGGACTTCAGACTTTAAAAATCTGTACACCTAAGGACATTAACAATAACATGTACAAAACATATATAGAATGGGAATAAACTTGCAAATCATATATATGATTAGTCTACTATCCAGAATATATAAAGAATTAATAACTCAACAACAAAACGACAAACACCTAAATTAAAAAAACAGGCAGAGGACTTGAACAGAAACTGAATAGTTCCAATTTCTCTACTTCCTTGCCAACACTCTCTTTTCCTGGTTTTAGTTTTTAAAAAAATTAGATTCTGCCCTCAATTTAGAAGAAATTTCAATTGGCCCCTGTTACTGTTAACCAGATAACAGGCACTTAAAAATTCATTTTTTTAAATTGACTTTTAAAATTTCTTTTCAAAATGTATAAAAAAATTACCTATGCCAGAAAAAGTTCTTATGTCACAAAAGTTTAAGAAATGTATGGGGAAAAGAATCACTTTAAAATAATGGTTAGTTCTGGGGAAAGAGGAGAGATGCAATCAGAGATGGGTACACAAAGAACTTTATAATGGTAGTGTTTAATTTTTTCTTTTGTATTATTATTTATATGTTTGCATGTGTCTTAACCATATCACAACATATACAGAAAGTCCTCCAAAAAAGACAAAGAAAAAAAAGTTAATTTAACATTAATCTACCACCATTAAAACACTAGAGGGTATTCTGAAACTTAACTTTCCTCACATAAAAATCCATTAAAGCATTTTCTAGATCAAAACAATGTAAAGAGGTAAATGTTTCCACAGCTGCAAAATATTTCATAACACAAATGTTCCACAACTCAAACATTCTCCCAAGGATGGATATACAGGTTTTTTCTAGTTCCTTGTCACAAAAACAAAACTGCCAAGATTTCCTTCTTTATGAATCCTTATACACTGATACTTTCATTTCTGTAGAATGGATTCTTAAAAGTCAGACTATTAGGTTCTAATATTTAGTCAAGCGATAGCTGTATTTTTTATTTACCTAAGTGTTGTCACAGTATTTCTTCAAAAGGCTGCAGCAATTCATACTCTCTCCAGCAACGTATAAGTGATATGAGCACTTCTTGAGTGAAATTTAACCACATAATCATTTAAAAGATTAAATTATACTGCATTCTCCTTAAAGTAAACATATTATATTATGCTTAACAAATTTATTTTCATCAGGAGATTTGAACACGGGAAATATAGCTCTTTCCTTAATCAGCTAACAATTCACAAAATAATGTACCAACTCCTCCAAATATTACTTACACACACACATACACACACACACCTCTACTTCTGGGATGGTTCCAGAATAAATGTTAAATATTATATGCCCCAAAGCCCTCATTTGGGGTATATATAAAGGACAGAGAAAAAAACATTTTAATATAGCTCACAATGAATATGTTACAAAGGGATTGGTTTATCAAAACTACGAGGTTTGCACGCGAAAGGCTGCCCTAAGAAAATAAGGACCGGTAGGCCAAACAGGTTAGGCAATTCCGAAAGCGCTCTAAGGCAGATAGAGTATTTCACTTGTGGGCGACACGGTGCCAATAAAAACCCATTTATACAAACTAAAGAGAGGAAAATGACCCAAAATCCCTCCTAGGAGCTAGTTTCTGCAATCACCTAGCCTCATCCATGGTAGTAAGGTTATTAAGGAGAGAAAAAATTATTCTCCGATATTTTGAAAAGAGCAGAGAGAGAAAAATGAAATGCAGGCCGGCTCCTCCCCCACTCAGGCATGCCACGCGATCCCAAAGTGTGTAATCTTGCTAAAAGTCATCTTTCAAGCCGATGTGAGGCTCAGCACTCACCACAACACAAATATTGGCGAGTTCCCGGACTTTGCTTAGTAGATTCGTCCTTTGCCTGCCTTTGCAATCTGGTACGCCTGCATCGCTTACACATTATGCAAACGCCGCCATCTTAGGTCTCAGATGAGCCCTAGGGGATAGGGAGATAGAAACCTTGGTTGGGCGTCACAGCCAAATAGGCCCCGCGCCCAACCGCCGTGCACTCCCCAAATGGCTCCCCCGGCAACGTGAGCCAGCCGCCTGACGGCCCCTCCCCCAGTGTTCCTGACCGCTCGCACTTCCTGTTACAGCCCTTATCGCCCCGAAATTCCCTCCTCTTTCCCTTTTTTCTTTTTCCATTCCAAATTTCTTTTACCTTTGCCCCGACTCCTTTCTTTCCACATTTCTAGATAATCTCTCGTTCTATTCAACTTTGATTTACCTCACACGTGTATGGCATTTTAAAATAGACAAACCTATCTTTCTGTTATTTTACCACGTTACCGCAATATAACGTAAGCTGAGGACTGATTTTCCCTATTTTATAACCTAAGACTCAGAGAGATGAAGCCAGTTTTCCAAAAGCTGCAATAGCTAGTGAATGTTAGGGTGGACAAAACCCAATACTTTTCATTCCGCTTAGCTTTGTGCTCCTATAGATCACCGTCCACTTCAGCCGACTAATTAAAACGATGAGAAAACTGAAGACAGAGATGGAGAGGATTTAGGCCAGAATCCATACCGTAAGAAAATGACGAAACTGAATTTAAAACAAGATGCTTGACGTTCCCGTGGCTCAGCGGAAACGAATCGGACTAATATCCGTGAGGACGTAAATTCGATCCCTGGGTGAAGAATCCGGCATTGCTGTGGCTGTGGAGTAGGCCGGAAGCTACAACTCGGATTCAATCACTAGCCTGGGAACCTCCATATGCGTGGGTGCAGCTCTAAAAAGAAAAAAATGCTTTTTTTTGTTTAATTCTGTAACAGAAAGTGTCTTTATAAAGGGGTTGGGATGCTATTCTCTAGTCTCAAAATCCTTCTTTTAGACTTAAGTCCTGAATTCTCTAAGAAGCCTCTAGTTTATCAAAATGTTGATCTTTTTTGATCCCTCTCCAAGAGGAAAAATACAGTAGCTGCATGCTGGCCCCCAGAACATTTTTATTTTTTTTATTATTTCTTTTTTGCCTTTTTGTCATTTTATGGCCGCACCCACGGCATGTGGAGGTTCCCTGGCTAGGGGTCTTATCGGAGCTGTAGCCACTGGCCTACGCCGCAGCCACAGCAACGCAGGATCGAGCCGCGTCTGCGACCTACACCACAGCTCACGGCAACGCCGGATCGTTAACCCACTGAGCAAGGCCAGGGATTGAACCCGCAACCTCATGGTTCCTAGTCGGATTCGTTAACCACTGCGCCACGACGGGAACTCCCAGAACATTTTTAAAAACAGAGGCGGAAACTTGTTCGTGCAGCACTGGGCGAATGATGTGGAAGGTTAGTGGGGGAGGGGTCCGTGCTGCATAGATAAGGAAAAGGCAATTTAGAGGCCTTTTTTAAAAAAGAGGTCTTAATCCCTTTCCAAAGGAATAGTTTCTGTATTCTAATGTTATTTCTAGCTTACCCAGTTTAGAATACCTCTTATTCTATTACTTCTTTCTCTTTATGTTGTTATTATCACTCACAAATAGTAGGTAATGGTAGAGAATTGTATAAACAACTGGGCCTTGATGTGTGGCCATTCTTATGTAAAATACTGCATAGAGCCCATCTGTGTTGTCAGTAAGGTGTTTAGCGAGGTGAAAGGTCTTAGCTTAAGCTTAAAGTGTCATTTCCTGGGATTTAGACATGTTTGAGCACAATTTGGAAACTGGTTGGTAGGGCAGACACAAAAAATCAATTGCAAGAGGAACTGCTGAACTCCTGAGAATGAATTCATCTTAAGAGATGAGGGGGCCCGGCAGACAATCTAGGGTAAATGGAGGATCAATTCTAAGTATTATGGGGATCCGTTACTTCAATTATCATTCCGCCCCAAGTGGCATATCTCTTGGTTGTACTACATGTATTTATTTTACGCTAGGTACACAACATCTCTCTTCAGTGACTTAATGGTAAGTAGAAAAGTGGATAAAAACAAGTGAAAGCTATTACAGTTTTGCTCTGATGACAGTTCTGGAACAAATCACCATTTGAATTTTAAAGAAATATATTTGAATAGTCAGCAGGAAGCATTAGTAAAACAATAGGCTTGTGAAGCTGCTAGCCAATTTTGGGGTGGGGGAGGAGAAAACTGATGCACTGATTTTATTTAGCGGTGTTTCAAATTAAAAGGTGCTGGCCTAAGAGACCTAGGGGCAAAAAAACTTAATTTATAGCCAGGGTAGAAGCTTCATACACCCGCTTCCTGTCACTCACATTTTCCCTAGACTACATACCTTGATTCCAACCCAAGGAAAATGCCTCTGGAAATCACCTGAGACAGAGCTTAGTGGCCAGGCTATAATATCTGCCCTTCAAGACTAATCCCTTGGCTTCTTGGACTGTCCTCAGGCAGTACTTGTTCCATTCTCTATGAGAGCCCAGTTCTCCTCTCTTATAAGTAATTGTTCCAAAAGTAATAAAACTGTCTCCTGAAAAGATGTAAAATCCAAATAGGCAAAATAATTCCCTGGTGGCATAGCAGTTAAGGATTCAGCGTTGTCACTGCTGTGGCTCGGGTTCAATCCCTGGCACAGGAACTTCCACATGCCACAGATGCAGCCAAAAAGAAAGAAAAAAAAAAAACTTACTTACATGTAGAGATTAGGGTTTCATAAGAGGATGGTAAAAAATACAAATATGAATGCAACCAAGTATTGGTATTCAAGGAGATTAGATTCGAGTTGGGGAGGCGAAAATACAAGGAGTTCTAAAGAATTATAAACTGTACCTTTGTATCAGGCACTTTTATCAGTATCTTTGTATTATAACTAGTATCTTCGTATAGTAGGTATAAGGGGGGAATAAAAGTGAGGCTTCTTTGTAGGAAGAGAATATAGGGATGAATCTACCATGATTCTTAGCCTCAGAGAATTTACAGAGTAGTGGGGGAAAAATAAAACATGAAGTTTGGGTAATATCTTTTATTAGGGAATTCAAGATGAAAAATATTTCATAACTGCATTACAAAACCTAAATGATTTATAAAGTTATACATTTTGCAAGCCTGTACTAAATGATGTAGCTGTGAACTCAAGTTTGGCTCTTGCCATCAGCCTCTACATGGATTATATCATGAGCCACTGCAGCTGCCCACCAGCAGCATCGCCTGAGCAGAGCTCAGTGTGAAAATCAGGAGTGAGGCACTCTGTGCTCTGGGAAAACTGAAAGAACAGGTCTTCAGATAGTCAGATATTTTAAGGAGAAGATTTTATGTGCTCAATTCTTGCATCTCCTCATATTTAGAAAAATACTAAAATCCTTCATGGTGAGGTCTGCTCCTTGTGACTGGAAGTAACCGTCTGGAGATCAGCAACAAACTTCTATAAAATGTGTGTATGGCTGGGTGCACCACCCCCTCACCTTTATCACATCCTAATAGTCCCCCATTCTTTTTGGGTGGTATTTCAAATATCTGAAATACCGCTGCCCTGGCTGTAGTTTTGGATAAAACAAAGAATGTCATGGTTATCTGTGAATGCAGTCATCTCCAAGGGTGAGAGCCCTTGAGTCCTGCAGGCTATGAAAACTCAGAATACTAGCCCTGATAGCTGAGGTGCATATCAAAGGGATGATTTCAGTGAGCCCCAGGCCTCTTTTGTTCCTGCTACCTGCCTTTGTTGCAAAAACTCCTATATGTCCTAGCCCCCACCACCACCTCAGAGCGATTTCTCAGGGCTAACTGAGATGCTGTCTCCCAGGCTTAAGTCCTAATTTGGCCCCAAATAAAACTTAACTTTCAGCTCAACTTTCAGGTCGTGCATTTTTTTAGCAAAGAACAACAACAAAAAGAAATATATAAATATACTGCAAACCAATGAGGGCAATATATTGGAAGGAAGATATATCATGAGACATAAAAATCACACTGTTTACATTATATGTTAACTTGATCTATCCTAAAGGCCTTTTTAATTTTTAAAAACTGAACCATAGTTGACTTACATTATATTAGTTTCAGGTATACAACATAGTAATGTGATATTTTTATAGATTATACTCCATGTAAAGTTATAAAATATTGGCTATATTCCCTGTGCTGTATATTACATATCTACATACCCATTTTATACCTAGTAGTTTGTACCCCTTAATCCTCACCCATTTCCCCCCCCCCCACTCCTGTACCTTTGGCAACCACCAGTCTGTTCTCTGCATCTATGAGACTGTTTCTGTTTTGCTGTACTTGCTGCATTTTATTGTTAAGATTCCACATATAAGTGAAAACATACAATATTTGTCTTTTTCAATCTGATTTATTTCACTAAGCAGGTTCATCCATGTTATTAAAAATGGCATGATTTCATGTCTTTTTTTTTTGTATTTTTGTCCTTTTATGGCCACACCCATGGCATATGGAGGTTCCAAGGCTAGGGGTTGAATCGGAGCTGTAGACACCAGCCTACGCCAGAGCCACGTCTGCGACCTACACCACAGCCCACAGCAACGCCAGATCATTAACCCCCTTGAGCAAGGCCAGGGATGGAACCCACAACCTCATGGTTCCTAGTCGGATACGTTAACCGCTGTGCCACTACGGGAACTCCTGATTTCATTTCTTTATTATGGCTGGATAATATGCCATTGTAAACATATACCACATCTTCTTTATCCTTTCATCTGTTGATGGATACTTACTTAGATTGCTTCTACTTATTGGCTATTGTAAATGATGCTGCTATAAACATTGGGGTACTTTTTTTTTTTTTTGCCTTTTGAGCCTTCACCTCCAGCATATGGAGGTTCCCAGGCTAGGTGTTGAATTGGAGCTGTAGGCACCAGCCTACGCCACAACCACAACAAAGCCAGATCCAAACCACGTCTGCGACCTACACCACAGCTCATGGCAATGCTGGATCGTTAACCCACTGAGTGAGGCCAGGGATTGAACCACATCCTCATGGATCCTAGTCGGGTTCATTTGTGCTGAGTCACAATAGAAGCTCCTCCTCTTTCTTTCTTTTCTTTTTTTTGTCTTTTTGCCTTTTTCCTAGGGCCACACCTGTGGCATATGGAGGTTCCCAGGCTAGGAGTCGAATTGGAGCTGTAGCCACCAGCCTAGGCCAGAGCCACAGCAACACCGGATCCGAGCCATGTCTGCAACCTACACCACACCCCACAGCAATGCCAGATCCTTAACCCACTGAACAAGGCCAGGGATCGAATCCACAATCTCATGGTTCCTAGTCGGATTCGTCAACCACTGAGCCACAACAGGAACTCCCCTCCTCTCTTTCTTATATTTCATTATAGAGAAATGCACTCAATTTCTGTGTATTAATTTTACCTAGATTTTTTTGATGTGAGTTGTTGTACCCTGGGCTTTTGATGTCATGTCTAAGAAACCACTGTCTAACCTGACAGTTTACACCTAAGTTTTCTTCTAAGGGTTCTATAGTTTTAGCCCCTACACTTAGATCTTTGATCTATTTTGATTTAATTTTTATATATTGTGAGAAATAGGATCCAGTTTATTTCTTTTGCATCAGTTGTCTCAGCAGAGTATCTTTAAAAAAAAAAACTTGTCTTTCTTTGTTGAAAATTAGTTTACGGTAAATGTGAGGGTTTATTTCTGAACTTTCAATTCTATTCCGTTGATGTATATGTCCAACCTTATATCAGAACCACAAGTCTTAGTTACTGTAGATTTGAAATAAGTCTTAGAATCAAGAAATATGAGTGCTACAACTTTATTTCTTTTTTTCCAGATTGTTTGAGCTATTCTGGTTCCTTGCAGTTTCATATGAATTTTAGGATCAACTTGGTAACTTTTGATATATTCAAGCTATGGTTTTAATAGAGATTGTGTTGGATGTGTAAAAAATTGGGAGACAAATTGGTATCTTAACAGCATTATGTCTCCCAAACCATGAACAATGAATCCCATATACATTGGTATTCTTAAATTTTTTAATGACATTTTGAATCTTTCTATGTATATGTTTTGTACTTTGTTGTTAAATTTATTCCTAAGTGCTTCATGCTATTTTATTTTGGCCATGCCCATAGCATGCGGAAGTTCCCGAGCCAGGGACTGAACCCATGCCACAGCAGTGACCCAAACCACTGCAGTGATACTGGATTCTTAACCTGCTGTGCTATGAGAGAATTCCTATTTAAAATGGAAATTTCTCTCTTTTTTAATAACTAAAATGGAAATTTCATAATCGCACTTTCAGATTTTTCATTGCAGGTGTATAAAGCTACAGCTGATTGTTGTATATTGGTTTTATACTGTAAAATCTTGTTAAAATGGTTTATTAGTTCTAGTTCTAGTAGTTTTTTATGGATTCCTTAGAATTTTCCACATATATAAGATTGTGTCATTTTAAAATAAATTTAAAAATAAATAAAATACAAATATATATAGTTTTATTTCGTTCTTAATTTGGATGACTTTTATTTCTTTTTCTTGTCTAATTGCCCTGGATCTCTACTATAAAGCTGAATAGAAGTGGTGAGAATAAACTTCCTTGGTTTTTCCTGATCTAAGGAAGAATGGGTTTTCATAAGTGCTGTGTAATTTTCTTATTGCCACTGTAACAAATTACTGCAAAGTTAGTGACTGAATATAACACAAATTTATTCTTTTAACACTCCTGAAGATTGGAAATCTGAAATCAGTTTCACTTAGTTAAAATCAAGGTATTAGAGTTCCCATTGCAGTGCAGCAGAAACGAATCCAACTAGGAACCATGAGGTTGCAGGTTTGATCCCTGGCCTTGCTCAGTAGTTTAAGAATCTGGCGTTGCTGTGAGCTGTGGTGTACTTTGCAGACGTGGCTCGGATCCCATGTTGCTGTGGCTGAGGTGTAGGCGGGCAGCTGTAGCTCCAATTGGACCCCTAGCCTGGGAACCTCCATATGCTGCGAGTGCAGCCTTAAAATGTAAATAAATTAATTAAATTAAATATAATCAAGTTGCTAGCAGGCCAGTGTTCCTTCTGAAGCCTATAGGGGAAAATCTATCACCTTGCATCTTCTTGCTTCTAGAGGCTATATGCATCCCTTGGTTTATGGGCCTCTTCCTCCATCTTCAAATCCAGCAGCCTAGCATCATCTCTAATCTCTCACCTCTGCTTCCCCCTTCTCATTTTCTCTCTTTGACTCTAATCCCTTGCCTCCCACTTAGAAGGGACTTTGTGATTACACTGGGCTCACCTGAAAAAGCTAGCATAATCTCCACATCTCAAGATTTTTAATCACGTCTGTGAAGTCTCTTTTACCATGTGAGGTAACATGCTTACATTTTCTGAGAAGTAGGGTGGGGGCCATTATTCAGCCCTCCAAAGATGTTCTTTTTCAGTTTGGATAAGTTCCCTTCTATTCCTAATTTGTTAGGTGTTTTTTTCATGAAAGGGTTTGGATATTGTTAAAGTGTTTTTTTATATTTATTGAGATGACCATGTGGTTTTTGTGCTTTATTCTATTAATAGGGTGATTGATTTTTGTATGTTGAACTAACTTAGCATTCCTGCAATAAATCCCAATCGGTCATGACATAGGATCCTTTTAAAATTTCCAGGTTTCATTTGGTAGCATTTTGTTCAAGATTTTTGTGTCTGTGTTCTTAAGAAATATTGGTCTACAGTTTCCATTTTGCCTGTCTTTATCTGGTATCTTGGTATCATGGTAATTCTAGTCTCAGAGAATGAGTTGGAAATTGTTCCTTCCTCCCCTATTTTTTGGGAGAATTTGTGGAGGACTGTTAGTTCTTTAAGCATTTGATGGAATTGACCATTGAAGCCGTCTGGGGCTGGGCTTCTCTTTATGGGCTTTTATTTGATTACTAATTTTCTCTCTTAATTTTAAAAGGTCCATTTAGATTTTCTATTTCTTCTTGAATCAGTTGTTGGTAGTTTCTGTTCTCTCTCTCTCTCTCTCTTTTGGCAGTGTCTGCAGCATGTGAAACTTCCCAGGACAGGAGTCAAATTCACACCACAGCAGCAACCCAAGCCACGGAAGTGACAACTCTGGATCCTTAAATTGCTGCACCACTGGAGAACTCCTGTGTTCTCATTTTGCATGCTGCTTAAAACTTTTTTAGATGAAATTTCTGTAGGATTGAAATCATTAGAATATTTATGAGCCAAGTCATTGACTGCTTCTGTAAGTCAGAAGTATTCATAGAAAATACCTTTCTCTGGTTAAAAGTGAAAATTGTGGAGTTCCCATCGTGGCACAGTGGAAATGAATCTGCCTAGGAACCATGAGGTTGTGGGTTCGATCCCTGGCCTTGCTCAGTGAGTTAAGGATCTGGCATTGCTGTGAGCTGTGGTGTAAGTTAGAGACGCGACTTGGATCCCAAGTTGCTGCGGCTCTGGCATAGGCCGCAGCTGCAGCTCCAATTAGACCCCTAGCCTGGGAACCTCCATATGCTGCAGGTGTGGCCCTAAAAAGACAAAAAAAAAAATTATGAGGGCACTTTATTTAATTTTTCATATCTCCACGTCAAATGTGAAATTAGAGTGTTCCCATTGTGGCTCAGCGGGTTACAAACCCAGCTAGTATCCACGACGATGAGTGTTCAATCCCTGGCCTCACTCACTGGGTTAAGGATCTGATGAGCTGTGGTGTAGGTCGCAGATGTGGCTTGGATCCCACATTGCTTTGGCTGTGGCATAGGCCCACAGCTACAGCCCTGATTCAACCCCTACCCTGGGAATTTTCATATGCTGCAGGTGCAACCCTAAGAAGAAAAAAAAAATTCAAGTATAAAATTAGGACATCTATAATTTCCTTAATTTGTATTTGATATGAATTTTCTTCACAATAATTGATGCTCTTATCTGGTGATTTGTACACTTGTAATTACTTTTTTCGTTTATTTTCAAATTCAGGAAGAAATTCATATCTCTCTCTCTCTCTCTTTTTTTTTTTTTTTTGTCTTTTGTCATTTTAGGGCCTCACCCACGGCATGTGGAGGTTCCCAGGCTAGGGGTCTAATTGGAGCTGTAGCTGCCGGCCTATGCCAGAGCCGCAGCAACGCGGGATCTGAGCCGTGTCTGCAACCTACACCACAGCTCACAGCAACGCCTGATCCTTAACCCACTGAGCGATGCCAGGGATTGAACCCACAACCTCATGGTTCCTAGTCGGATATGTTAACCACTGAACCACGATGGGAACTCCAAAAATTCGTATCTCTTGATAAAGTTTTACATTTATAAAACCTACTTTCAAAGTTGGTTTCTTTCATTACCATTAAAAATACATAGGAGTATGTATATGTGAACACACACATTTTCTTTTGCTTCGAGCTCTAATATGGTTTAGCACAACAATGCTGGTCTTCACTTAAAATTTCAATATTTCATATATTATGGATCTATTGCACTAATTTTTATGCCCATGCCCATAGCATATGGAAGTTCCTGGGCTAGGGATCAAACCTGAGCCATGGAAGCAACCCAGACTGCTTCAGTGACAAGGCTGGATCCTTAACTTTCTGTGCCACAAGGGCACTCCAACGCTAATTTTAATTTTTAAAAAAAAAACTTTTGCATTTACAACTTCATGTCCACTAGAATGACTATAACAAACACACAAGTATTGATAAGAATGTGGTTAAATTGTAACTCTCATATGTTGTTGCTGGGAATATACAATGAGGGATAGTTTGGTGGTTCCTCAAAAAGGTAGACCTAAAGTTAACACATGATCCAACAGTTCCACTCCTAAGTAGTCAAGATAAAACATATGTCCACACAAAAACTTGTTTGATTTGATTTTGTTTCAAAGACTTGCTTTTAAGTTCTTGGAAACTCAGAATGCATTTCCCCATAGAAACATTTTACATAATATAAAGTTCTCGGGCCAGACTATAGAAATCTATTTAATTTTTGGAAAATTGAACCATAAAAATAATATAACTGATCTGAACCTTAGGTACTAGAAAAAGAAGGTCCTGTTGTTTGTGGGATGGAGTACAGGGGAAGGATAGGAAGAGAGTTACCTTCCCTTTCTTGAGCAGAGAGCCAGTCCATCAGCAAAATATTCATATAGTCAAGTTTGCTTTTTGTAGCCTCTTGCTTTATAGAGCCCCTTCCCACAGTCTTGAGTGCCAAAACCTCAGGCTCATTCTAGGAGATCACATATGTACTTTTGCTACACAATAAAATAGTACAAACATAATGGCTTAAAATAACAACCATTTAGTAGTTCATAGTTTCTGTGGATCAGAAGTCTGGTACAGCTTAGCTGGATCCTACGCTCAGGGCTCATAAGGTTAAAATGAAGCTATTGCCCAGGCTGCAGTTCTCATCTGGGCCTCGTGGCCTTCTTCCAAGCTCGCTCAGGTGTTGACAAAATTCAGTGCCTTGCCTATGTAATCCTAAAGTCACTGTTTTCTCACAAGCTGTTGATGAGGGGCCATTCTCAGCTCCAAGAGGCTGCTCACATTCATTTCCAATTGTCCTCCTCCATTTTCAAACCAACAGCAAAAAATTTCTCAATGCATCAAATCCCACTAGTACAATTCTCTGACTTCTTGTTCTGCCACTAGTTGGAGGAAATTTATACTTTTATGGAGCTCACTGATTAGATCAGATTCTATTTTATTGTCAAGTGATTTAGAACCTTAATTCCTGTTTTTTTAAGGTACAAATCATTTATTTTGAGTGGGTGGTGATGATCTTAAAATGAATTGAATTTAATTTTTAAAAACCCAGAAATCTGTTTTTGCCTCAAGTAACTAAGACTACTCTGGCTCATTCATTAAGCAATTATTTGTGAAGTATTCATTACCTGTAAAAAGGTTGCACGAATAGAACTTACATTAGAAATAGACATCTTTCATTTTAAAAGTGAAAAGTAGACAAAGCTAAAGACCAAAATCCTAAAATGACCTGGACTCTTTTATGATCTGGCCTATCTCCCATTCCACTTATTATATCACTCCCTTTCTTGGTCTCTGCATTGAGACTTATACTATCTTTCTGGAAGGTACTGTGTAGAACCTTAATTTCATCTGCAAAAACCATCCATAACAGTACCTAGGTTAGTATTTGATTGAGTAATTTGGAGAAGGTGTGTACACCAAGAACCCAGGAATCTTAGGAAGCCATTTTAGAATTCTGCCTACCATGCCACTGAAGTCAGCCAGGCCTCACAGAGTGACCTATGCTTTGTACCAGAACCCAAATTCCCAGTCCCAGAGGTCCTAATAGTTACATGTCATTGGAAAAAATAAAGCTCTGTAGTCAATGGGCCTTTATTTGGCAGAGTGATACTAATAAGTAAAGGTCTGGTAGCTTCCCTAATTCTCCTAGAGGTGTTTGTATACATAGAAAGAAGGTGCTTATTAATCTAAATGCATTTCCATATAGTTTATTTTCAGGCAGTATAACAAATGTATGAATAATTCAGGCCATTTAATGAAAGGTATTTTGGGGAAACCTACTCCAGCCCTGTTCATGTCTACTAAGTTGTTTCTATTTATCACAGCTTTGCGCTCTCCTTCCACAGATTTTCTGCAAATTCACTTTGTTTTCTTCTTCTTTTTTTTTTTGTTTTTTTGTTTTTTTCGGGGCTGCACCCATGGCATATGGAGGCTCCCAGTCTAGGGGTTTAATTGGAGCTGTAGCTGCTGGCTTATGCCACAGCCACAGCAAGGCCAGATCCAAGCTGTGTCTGTGACCTACACCATAACTTTCGGCAACGCCAGATCCTTAACCCACTGAGCTGCCAGTGGCATCAGAAGCCTTAGAGAAGAGGGAGAAAGATAAGAGAAAGAAAAGACAGAAATGTCAGTAGATGATTGCATGGAAGTGTCATTTGCGAAGCAACCATTTGTAAATTAGAAACTGTACAAAATATGGAGTTCCTGTAGTGGCTCAGTGGAAATGAATCTGACTAGCATCTATGAGGACTCGTTCAGTGGCTTAAGGATCCGGTGTTGCCATGAGCTGTGGTATAGGTCCCAGATGTGGCTCGGATCTGGTGTTGCTGTGGCTGTGGTGTAGGCCGGCAGCTGTAGCTCTGATTCGACCCCTAGCCTGGGATCCTCCATATGCCACAAGAGCAGCACTAAAATGACAAAGAAAAGAAAAGAAACTGTACAAAGTATGATGTCACAAGTTGCAGGAAGGCTCCTTGCCCTACAATGTCTTTACATACCAGTTCACAAATGCACAAGAGTAGCAAGTCATAAGACCTCTCCTATCATCTTTAGTTAGGGCCTTGAGAGCAAAGCATGAATTCCTCAAGGACACTTTTCATTCCCTGAAGAGGCCTTGATTTCACACAAACGCAAGGGATCTCTCTGTCTCTGTCTCTCTTGCTCTTACTCTCAAAGTTCAACTCAAGTTTTCAGCTGTTTTTCACTTACGCTGAATTTTCAAGTAGGACCTATTTCTGTTTCACACACCTCATTTAACATATGGCCACAAGCAAAATCAGCAATTCAATTCATAAATCAACTACTAACTATTCCTTCATATTTCTGGTCCTTTTATTTACACTGCTAAGCACTCCGGAGTATAATAAAGATATAGGACACAATTCTCCTTTTAAAGTAGCTTCGAGTCTAGCAGAGGAGCCAGAACATATAGAAGCAACAGTGCAATAGAGGCTATAAGTACCAAACAGCTGCCATTGCTTCCTCAATTAGGTCCAAGCTCTTTAGCTTAGAGGCCCTAAAAAAAAAAGTAAAAACTAAAAAATAAAACTGGGAGTTCCCATCGTGGCTCAGTGGTTAACGAATCCGACTAGGAACCATGAGGTTGCGTGTTCGATCCCTGTCCTTACTCAGTGGGTTAACAATCTGGCATTGCCATGAGCTGTGGTGTAGTTTGCAGACGTGGCTCGGATCTAGCATTGCTGTGGCTGTGGCGTAGGCCGGCAGCTTGTAGCTCCAATTCGACCCCTAGCCTGGGAACCTCCATCCGTGGGTGCGGCCCCAAAAATAAATAAATAAATAAATAAAATAAAAAAAATAAAACTATCTTGGAAAGACACAGAAAAAAAATTATATACACATTTTCCACCCGGTGTGTGTGTCTATCTTCTGTGTGTGAATATTTATGTCATATGTATATGTGTGTGTATTTTTTTTGTTGTTGTTGCTTTTTAGGGCTGCACCTGTGACATATGGAAGTTACCAGACTTGGGGTCAAATTGGAGCTGCAGCTACTGGCCTGCACCACAGCCATGACAACACCAGATCCAAGCCGCATTTGCAACCTACACCACAGCTCAGGGCAACACTGGATCCTTAACCCACTGAGAGATGCCAGAGATTGAACCTGCACCCTCACGGACACTATGTCAGGTTCTTAACCCACTGAGCCACAACAGTCACTCGCACTGTTTATGTTTTTAGATGTCAGAACTCTTTCTCCTCTTTTTTACTTGTATGTATGTCATACTGGCTCCAGCAAAACTTGTTTCCCTGTCAATGTCCCAAGTGACCAATATAATGAGAGAGAGGGGTTCCCTGTGGCAACCTGGAAGGAGAACTCTGCCCTTCATAACTCTGCCCATGGTTTAATTCCCTAGGTTTTAATGGACAGGCCCCTGGAAAAACAATTGTTTCTGGACCCACAAAAAATATGATAGTGAGTTGAAAGCCACATACATAGGCCCAGATACCTCAATATTAGGGCTGAGTACTGAGCAGGAAGACCAGAGATTCTAGATGGGAAACAGTAGATATATCCTCTTCGAAACTTCCTTGGCGTTGCTGATTCCTTATGCCTATTTCACAAAGTGTAAAAATGGTATACCTCTCACATTTCCGAATAAGACCTTCAAATTTGTGTGAGTATATTCACAAGAAGTCAGTTTCTCTATTACTTGGAAAGATAAAATGAAATCAGAAAAAATTTGAAGTGACCTCCAAAACCACACAGAATCTACGCAATGCCAAGAAAATCAGATGGATTCTTTTCATTCAAGTATTTCAGTTTTTATCTCCACTAACTGCCTATGAAAACAAATTCTGTTTACACAATCTGATTAAACTCTTAACCATGGCCAGTTGTCTTATCAATGTTATACAATAATTAAAACATCTATTTCTTGGGCATTTGCTATAAGAATGGTAATATATTTAACACTAAGACTTTCAAGACATCGTATTTCAAAGTCTCATACTATCTCAGTCATCTTGAGAAATTTCCTTTAGATAATTCACCTAGAATTGAATTATTATGGGTAAGGTTTAGTGAAAAATTAATGCAAATATATTTGATTAATAAATTTAATTTTCTGTCAAATGTATAAAAGTCTTTTTTTTTTTTTTGGCTTTTTAGGGCTACACCTGTGGCATATGGAAGTTCCCAGGCTAAGGGTCGAATTGGAGCTGCAGCTGCCAGCCTATGCCATAGCTCACAGCAATGCTGGATCTTTAACCCACTGAGCGAGGTTAGGGATCAAACCTGCATCCTCATAGATACTAGTCAGGTTCATAACCCACTGAGCCACAATGGGAACAACATCTTGCTCAAAACAGTGCTAAATATTCAAAGATATTTCAGAAACATCTAGAAAGGTGGGTAATAGCTTGTTCATTTTATAATTTGTTCTGAGTTTGCTATGCAAGTCTTTAGTCATTAAATATTGGAAATCTATTTTTAAAAATGGTACACCTCGGGAGTTCCAGTCGTAGCGCAGCGGTTAATGAATCTGACTAGGAACCATGAGGTTGTGGGTTTGATCCCTGGCCTCGCTCAGTGGGTTAAGGATCTGGCATTGCCGTGGGCTGTGGTGTAGGTTGAAAACATGGTTCTGATCCCGCGTTGCTGTGGCTCTGGTGTAGGCCGGCAGCTACAGCTCCGATTCAACCCCTAGCCTGGGAACCCCCATATGCCTTGTGTGCAGCCCTAAAAAAAGCAAAAAAAAAAAAAAGGTACACCTTATCTTATGAAAGACAAGGTAACCTCCCAGAGAGATTCAGCATATTGTCCACAGATACACAATGAAATTGCAATTCCCACTGAATCCCAATTCACATCGTACTTTGCTCTAGGCTTACCCCCCTAATTTATTCATTAATAAATTGACTCATTATTCATTAACAGCAACAACAACAAAAAGACCAAGATGCATGTCTGAGTGTTTGCTGTACTTGTCCTTGACTTCTATTTCTCCAGCTATTTCTTCACTTGGCTTGAGTGAAAGAGTCATAATTTTCATCAAAACACCTTTGATTTTTCCTTGATCTTTAATGCCACGACCTTGATTTTAACAAACAATGCTACTTGTGAACAAGACCTGGAGAAGGAATGCGGAGGAGAGAAGATAAAGGAAAGGAGACTGAGTTTGGAATGTGTTTATCTTCTTAGATTGATCTTTTTCTGATGAAGAGGAAAACTGCTACTCAGTTCAGCTGCCATATAAGCCCAGAGATTTGGCATTCTTCAGTGGGGAAAAGTAAGGGAAGAGAAAAGATAGCAAAGAAAAGAGGACTGAGTAAAGTTAAGCAGTAGGTGGGTGTGGGGCGTGAGCAGGGTCCACATATCAGGGTAGAATGACAGAACCAAATTCTGAGATGAGTGTCAAGGAGTGGGAGGAGAGATGAGGAGCAAGGAGAAAGAAGTGTTGAAGGAGAAGCTCTTAGATTTTAGTCCCACAGCAAATGCTACACATTTGAGCTACTGCAGCTTAGAAATACGTTTGTTTATGGGTGTGTTGTATGTGTGCACGCGCGCGTGTGTGTGTGTGTATGTGTGTGGGCTTAATAGCTGGCATCCCAGAATTCTGTGCTCATTAGCATGCTCAGAAATGGATCTGTATTCAAATGTTCTCCCAAAAGCAAAACAAGAAAAAATGAGCGAGATGGGTCTTTGCAGTTTTGTTTTTTTTTTTTTTTTTTTTGCCTTTTGTCATTTTAGGGCCGCATTTGTGGCATGTGGAGGTTCCCAAGCTAGGGGTCTAATCGGTGGCATGTGGGGGTTCCCAAGCTAGGGGTCTAATCGGAGCTGTAAGCTGCTGGCGTAGCCGCAGCCATGCAGGATCCGAGCCGCGACCTACACCACAGCTCAGGGCAACGCCCGATGCCCGATCGTTAACCCACTGAGCAAGGCCAGGGATCAAACCCGCAACCTCATGGTTCCTAGTCGGATTTTTTAACCACTGCGCCACGACGGGAACTCCAGGTCTTTGCAGTTTTTTAATAGATATTTGTGCTTGAGGTTTGCCCCAAAAGCTTCCAAAATTATGCATAGCTGATCAGTATGTGTCATGGAAAATACTTCATTAGTAAACGTAGCCTTAAGGAATATGCAGAGAAGCTGTTCAGTGTTTTTTCAGAGTAGCAACTACCTGTAATTTTCCTGAGCCAAATAATTTGGAGCTCACAGACTTTGGATAACTTATGGTTTCCAAATGAGACAAGTTGGGGGGGTGGGGGGATGCACTGAGGGTTTGGGATGGAAATGCTATAAAATTTGAATGTGATGATTTTTGTACACCTATAATTGTAATAAAATTCATTAAGTAATTTAAAAAAATAAAGTTAAGCAAATTATTATCTAAAAAAAAATTTGAGGAGGAGAATAAGCAAGAACATGAATATGGACTTGTCAGGCATTTTTCTTTCTTAATGTGGTAAGAATAAACTCAGTTTTGTCCTCTCAATGGATTTTCTTCCCCCCACTATTCCCACCTAGGGTGACCTACCTTCAGCTGTATTTTCCCAAGTCAGGTATTTAGACACCTTTGCCTATAAGAAATTCCAGGCCAGAATCATGCCACTCCAGGGTTTCTCCCTACAAACCAAATCCTCTGTAGCCTAGTCATATTTCGATCCCTTTTTTTTTTTTTTGTCTTTTTAGGGCCGCACTCATGGCATATGGAAGTTCCCAGGCCAGGGGTCAAATTGGATCTTCAGCTGCTGGCGTATACCACAGCCACAGCAACACAGGATTCAAGCTGCATCTGTGACCTACACTGCAGCTCATGGCAACACCGGATCCTTACCCACTGAGAGAGGCCAGAGGTTGAATCTGCATCCTCATAGATACTAGTCAGGTTTGTAATCCACAGAGCCACAATGAGAACTCCTGGAGCCTAATCATGTTTCACTCTACTTCTCTCCCTCATTTTCTCCTATTTATGCAGAATAGTAACATTGTCACCTTCCCTGAACAAATCAGTTGTTCCTTCTTATAAGTTAATGGCTTTGTTTGTGTCTACTCTGTCAGTGACTATAAAAGCTACCACCTAATGTACTTCCTTTTCTAGAATGTTCACTTCATTGACCTGAGCCTCAACATCCCTATCCTGTTCATAGCAGGATGACCTGCTATGGAACAACTTTCTATCATCCAAAGACATTGTGCAGTTTCTCGGTGACTTGGATAGTAAGCTCTCTGCCAAGGAATATGTTTGATATCTTTCAGAAGCTATGTAAGGAAGTGGACCACAGGCATATTCAACCTGGTGACAGGGCCAGCCACAGTGCTCAGGTCAGTGGGGGTCAGGAAGTAGTAATTACAATGTGAACAGCAACAATGGAAGCAATTCAGATAAACAGAGAAAATGGTCCCTTTCTCACCTCAAGTCTCCCTACATACGAGTAAGCCCTGACCTTTAAGAGTAGAGCATCTGCTACCCACATCTGAAGAGCCAGAAATGGTAAACTGAAAATTGGAGCATTTTTTTCCCTCTTCCTGTATTGTTGAACTTTTTTTTGTCTTTTTGCCTTATTTGGGCCGCACCTGGGGCATGTGGAGGTTCCCAGGCTAGGGGTCTAACAGGAGCTGTAGCTGCTGGCCTTTGCCACAGCCACAGCCACAGAAACGCAGGATCCAAGCCGTGTCTGCGACCTACACCACAGCTCACGGCAATGCCAGATCCTTTACCCACTGAGCAAGGCCAGGGATCGAACTCGCAACCTCATGGTTTCTAGTCAGATTCGTTAACCACTGAGCCACGACGGGAACTCCCTGAACTTATTTTTTTTGGTTTTGTTTGGGTTCTTGTGTTTTGGGCAGTTTTTTGGCTGTGCCTGCAGCATATGGAAGTTCTTGGGCCAGGGACTGAACCCAGGCCATAGCAGCAAGCCAAGCTACTACAGTGACAATGCCAAATCCTCAACCTGCTGCACAACAAAAGAACTCCTTACTGAACTCCTTGATCTCTAAGTTTGTGGTTTCCTGCTTTCATTGATTATTTCTTAAGGAAGTAGAAACTCTTCGAGAAGATCCATCCCTTTGTATTACTGATACCTCTCCATCAGACAATATCTTCCCTTAGCTTGGAAAAGGTAGAATTGGGTCCCTTAAGATTGTCATTACTGCTTAGTACTTTAAGAAATACCCCACTTATGATTGGTCGTTGCAGTGGACAGCTACATGTAAAAGAATGAAATTAGAACATTTTCTCATACCATGTACAAAAATAAACTCAAAATGAATTAAAGGCTTAAATGTAAGACTGGAAATCATAAAATGCATAGAAGAAAACATAGGTAATACACTCTGACACAAATTTTAACAATATATTTTTTGGATCTCCCTCCTCAGGCAAAGGAAACAAAAAGCAAAAATAAACAAATGAGACCTAATTAAATTTAAAAGTTTTGCACAGCAAAGGAAACCCTCAGCAAATCAAAAAAGACAACTTACTAAATGGGATAAGATATTTGCAAATGTTATGTCCAATAAAGGGTTAATATATAAACAGCTCATACAATTCAATATCAAAAAGTAAACAAATAATCCTGTCAAAAATGGACAGAAGAACTGAATAGATATTTTTCCAAAGAAGCCATACAGAGGGTCGACAGATGATCAACACTGCTAGTCAGCAAAAAAAATGCAAATCAAAACCACAATGCAGGAATTCCCGTCATGGCTCAGTGGTTAATGAATCCGACTAGGAACCATGAGGTTGCAGGTTCGATCCCTGGCCTTACTCAGTGGGTTAAGGATCTGGCGTTGCATGGGCTGTGGTGTAGGTCACAGACATGGCCAGGACCCCATGTTGCTGTGGCTGTGGCATAAGGCCAGCAGCTTGTAGCTCCGATTAGACCCCTAGGGAACCTCCATATGCTGCGGGTGCGGCCCTAGAAAAAGGCAAAAAAGACAAAAAACAAACCACAATGCAATATCACCTCACATGTGTCAGAATAGCTCAGAAAGAGAGTAAATAACAAGTGTTGGCAAGGATGTGGAGAAAACAGAACCCTGGTACACTGTTGATGGGAATGTAAATATGTGCAGTCACTATGGAAAACAGTATGGAAGTTCCTCAAGAAACTAAAAACAAAACTACCTTATGATCCAGAAATGGCTAAGACATGAAAGCAAGCTAAGTGTCCATCAACAGATGAATGGGTAAAGAAGATGTGATACACACACACAAACAATAGGATACTACTGAGCCACAAAAAAAAAAAAGGAAAGAAAGAAAGAAATTTTGCTGTTTGAAACAACATGGATGGACTTGGAAGGTATTATGCTTAGTGAAGTAAGTCAGATAGAGAAAGACAAATACATGTGTGTGGAATCTAAAAAAATAAACTAGTGAATTTAACAAAAAAGATACTCACAGATATAGAGAGTCCCTAGTGGTTACCAGTGGGGAGAGGGAAGATGGGGAGAGACAAGTTAGGGCTAGGGGATTAAGAGGTACTAACTAATATGTATAAAAATTAAGCTACAAGCACATGTTGTACAGCACAGAAAATATAGTCAATATTTTATAATAATTATAAATGAAGTATAACCATGAAAAATGTGAATCACTGGAATTCCCATCATGGCTCAGCAGAATTGAATCTGACTAGTATCCCTGGGCTTGCTCAATGGGTTAAGGATCCGATGTTGCTGTGAGCTGTGGTGTAGGTCGCAGATGCGGCTCAGATCCCGCGTTGCTGTGGCTGTGGTGTAGGCCAGCAGCTGTAGCTCCGATTCGACCCCTAGCCTGGGAACATCCATATGCCATGGGTGCGGCCCTAAAAAGACAAAAAATTAAAAAAAATGTGAATCACTATGTTGTATACCTGAAACATATAATATTGTAAATCAACTATACCTCACTTAAAAAAAGAGAAAAAAGGTATATATACCCCAATGTTTACAGAGGCATTATTTACAATAGCCAAAATATGGAAGCAACCTAAGTGGCCATTAAAAGATGAATGGATAAAGAAGATGTGATATATGTGTATATATATATATAAATATATATACATGCATATATATATATACACACACACAATAGAATATCACTCAGCTATAAAAAAGAATGAAAATTTGCCTTTGCAACAACTTAAAATGGATATAATATATAAAATATTGAATATTAAACACTAAAAACTAATATAATATTGTAAATTTTATAACATTACAAAAAAGACAAAAAAAATCCAAAACAAAAAAACAAAATCACAATGGCACTTATAAGCACTTCCAAGAAAAGGAAATATTTTGGTATAAACCTAACTAAACATGTACAAGATATATATAATAAAAATTACAAAATACCGATGAAATAAAAATTTAAAAAACCTAAATAATTGGAGACATGTACCATGTTCATATATTGAAAATTTCAATTTAGTAAAAATGTCGATTTTCCCTAACTGATATTTAGCTTTTTGGGTTTTTTTTTGTCTTTTTAGGGCTGCACCCGTGGCATATGGAGGTTCCCAGGCTAGGTGTCAAATCAGAGCTACAGCCTCTGGCCTATGCCACAGCCCACAGCAACGCGGGATCTGAGCCGCATCTGAGACCTACACCACAGCTCATGGCAACACAGGATCCTTAACTCACTGATCAAGGCCAGGGATTGAACCTGTATCCTCATGGATGCTAGTCAGATTCGTTTCCGATGAGCCATGACAGGAACTCCTGACTGTTCTTTAGTTTTAATGAAATTCCTATCAAAATCATAGCATGTTTTGTAGACATAGACAAGTTTATTCTAAAATTTGTATGGCATGACAGAGACAAACCACGTTTGACAGGGGATGAGACTAGCTAAAACAATCTTGAAAAAGAATAGATTACAAGTGATCATGCTACCTGATATAAGCATACTACATGCTAGAGTAATCAAAACCCAGTGCAGTATTGGCACAGGGATAGACACACAGACCTGTGCAAGAATAGAGGACCCAGAAATAGATACACAAAAACATATCCAGTTGGTTTTACTGAAGTTGCAAAAGCAACTCAATGGAGTAAGGATAAACTTTTTTTGGTTTTTGTTTTTTTAGGGCCACACCTGTGGAATATAGAGGTTCCCAGGCCAGGAGTCAAATTGGAGCTGTAGCCGCTGGTCTACGCCACAGCCACAGCAACGCCAGATCCAAGCTGTGTCTATGACCTACGCCACAGCTCACGGCAACACCAGATCCTCAACCCACTGAGTGAGGCAAGGGATTCTAGTCAGATTCATGGATACTTGTCAGATTTGTTTCCACTGAGCTATGACAGGAACTCCAGGATAACCATTTAAAAACATGATAGTGGGACAACTGGTCGTGCATAGGCCAAAAAATGAACCTCTGCCTGAGTCTCACGTATTTTACAAAAATTAACGCCAAATGGATCACAGAGTTAATTGTAACTGCAATTAATTGCAATTTAAATGCAAAACTATGTAACTTTTAGAAAAATATGGGGGAAAATCTTTGGGATCTAGGATGAGGCAAAAAGTTCATATACTTGACATAAAAAGTATGATCCATAAAAAGAAATATTAAGTTATGACACATCAAAATTTAAAACTCTTGCTTTCCAGAGTTCCCACCGTGGCTCAGCGGGTTAAGAACCCCAACTAATATCTTTGAGGATGCAGGTTAGATCCCTGGCCTCGCTCAGTGGGTTAAGGATCTGCCGTTGCTGTGAGCTGTGGTGTAGGTTGTAGACACAGCTTAGATCTGATGCTGCTGTGGCTGTGGTGTAGGCTGGCAGCTACAGCTCTGATTCAACTCTAGCCTGGGAACTTCCATATGTCACAGGTGAAGCCCTTAAAAACAAAATAAAACAAAAAACAAAAAACCTTTGCTTTCCAAAAACTCCTGTAGAGAACGAAGCTATAGATCAGAAGAAAATATTTGCAAACCACATTATCTCACAAAAGGCTAATATCTGGAATATATAAATAACTCTTACAACTCAACAGTAAAATCAAATAAATGAGTGAAAAAATCCCAACCCAAATATATAATTTTACAGTGTCAATTCGACAATATTTAGTACATTCAGATGTTGTACAATTATCTCCACTATCTGCTTCTAGAACATTTTCATGACCCCAGAAGGAAACCTCGCCCATTGAGCAGCCTTTCCCCCATCCCCCTCCTCTCTGCAGCCCCTGGCAACCATGAATCTCCTTTCTGATCCTATGAATTTACTTTGAGTAATTTCATATAAGTAAAATCATGCAATATTTCCTTTTTACATGTGGCCTCTTTGAATCAGATAACATTTTTAAGGTCCATCTACCTTGTAGCATGTCCCAGTATTTCATTCTTTTTATTGTTGAATAATATTCCATTTATGGATACACCACATTTTGCTCATCCATCAGTTGATAGGTTTTCTGATTGTTTCTCCCTTTTGGCTATCATGAGTAATATTTTCAATTTCCTTCTGAAATTGTTCAATGCTGGATTATAGAAATACAACTGATTTAGTACCCTGCACTACTGCTGAATTCATGTATTTGCTTTAATAGTATTTTTCTGATCACTTTGGTTAGAACTTCCCCCCCATTTCAGATTCCTCTGTTTTTTGCTGTATAAATTTTTATCCATTTTTGGTAGTACTTTGTCTGGTTTTGGTATCAGGGTAATGGCACCTTCATAGAATGAACTTGGGAGTGTTCCTTCCTTTGCAATTTTTTGGAAGAGTTTCGGCAGAATAGGTGTTAACTCTTCTCTGAATGTTTGTTAGAATTCACCTGTGAAGCCGTCAGTTCCTGGACTTTGATTTTTTGGAAGTTTTTTAATCGATTTCAATTTCAGTACTTATGATCGGTCTATTCATATTTCCTATTTCTTCCTGGTTCAGTCTTAGAAAGTTGTACCTTTGTAAGAATTTGTCCATTTTTCTAGGTTGTTATTTTATTGGCATATAGTTGCTTTCACTAGTCTCTTTCTCTCTCTCTCTCTCTCTTTTTTTTTGTCTTTCTGCCTTTTCTAGAGCTGCACTCGCAGCATATGGGAGGCTCCATGTCTTGGCTATTGTGAAGAGTGCTGCAATGAACATACGGGTGCATGTATTTTATTCAGTGAAACTTTTGTCCAGATATATGCCCAGGAGTGGTATTCCTGGATCATGTGGTAGTTGTATATTTAGTTTTCTGAGGTACCTCCATACTGTTTTCCATAGTGGTTGTACCAATTTACATTCCCACCAGCAGTGAAGGAAGGCTCCCTTTTCTCCACATCCTCTCCAGCATTTGTTGTTTGTTGACTTCATTTCTAATTTTATTGATTTGAGCCCTCTCTTTTTCTTGACGAGTCTGGCTAAAGTTTTATCAATTTTGTTGATCTCTTCAAAGAACCAGCTTTTGGTTTCAGATATCTTCTCTATTGTTTTCTTTGTTTTTATTTCATTTATTTCTGCTCTGATCTTTAGGATTTCTTTCCTTCTATGAATTTTGGGCTTTGTCCGTTTTTCCTTCTCGTGTTGTTTTAGGTGTAAGTTTAGGTAGTCTATTTGAGATTTTTCTTGTTTCTTGAGGTAAGATTGTATTGCTATAAACTTCCCTCTCAGAACTTCTTTTGTTGTTTTGGATTGTCTTATCTTCGTTGTCATTTTTCTCAAAGTATCTTTTGATTTTCTCTTTGATTTCTTCAGTGATCCATTGGTTTAGTAGCATATTGTTTAGCTTCCAGGAGGTTTTCTTTATGATTTTTTTTTTCTTCTTGAAGTTGATTTCTAGTCTTATAGCATTGTGGTTGGAGAAAATGCTTGAAATAATTTCAATTGTTAAGAATTTACCAAGGCTTGATCTGTGGCCCAAGATGTAGTCTATCCTGGAGAATGTTCCATGTGCACTTGAGAAAAATATATGTTCCTCTGCTTTTGGATGGAATGTTCTATAAACATCAGTTAAGTCTATCTGGTCTAGGGTGTCATTTAAGGCCTGTGTTTCCTTGTTTATTTTCTGTCTGAATGGTTTAGCCATTGGTATATGTGGGATACTAAAGTCCACCACTATTATTGTATCACTGTTGATTTCTCCTTTTATGGCATTTCTCCAAAGTACACATATGGATGGCCAATAGGCACATGAAAAGATGTTCAACATCACTAATTATTAGAGAAATGTAAATCAAAAATACAATGAGGTGCCACATCACACTGGTCAGAATGGCCATCATTAATAAGTCTATAAATAACAAATGTTAGAAAGGGTGTGGAGAAAAGGGAATCCTCCTACACTGCTGATGGGAATGTAAATTGGTACAATCATCATGGAAAAAAGTATATATATTCCTCAGAAAACCAAAAATAGAACTACCATATGATCCAGCAATCCTTCTCCTGGGCATATATCAAGACAAAACTTTCATTCAAAAAGATGAACCTCTATGTTTGTTGTAGCACTATTCACCATAGCCAAGACATGGAAACAACTTAAATGTCCATCAACATATGAATGGATTAAGAAGATGTGATATATATACACAATTGAATACTACTCAGCCATAAAAAAGAACGAAATTCTGCCATTCACAGCAACATAGATGCAATTAGAGATCTCATACTAAGTAAGTCAGAATGAGAGATTATCACTTATGTGGACTCTAAAATATGGCACAAATGAACTTATCTGCAAAACAGAAACTCACAGACATAGAAGGCAGACTTGCGGTTGCCAAGGCTGTGGCAGCAGGGTGGGGCAGTGGAGAGTAGGATAGACTGGGTGTTTGGGGTTAGTAGATATAAACTATCACATTTATGATGGATAAGCAATGAGGTACTACTGTATAGCACAAGAAACTATATCCAATCTCTTGACATAGAACATGATGGACAATAACAAATTGACACAACATTGTAAATCAACTATATTTTAATAAAAAATAAAATAAAAATTTATATCCAATCAACAAATAAAAAATGGAAAAAAATTTTACAAGTCAAAGAATTGCCTTTCAAGTTGGGCACAAGTCCTGTTTTCGAAATTTAATAAAATTAAGGTTAAAATAAAGTGACACATCAAAAGAAGTTTCTAATGGCTAAAACTTGGTTCAATGGAGCAAAATTTGTACTAAGAGAGCTGCTTCTCTTTTTCTCTTGTTTTTCCAAAAGTGAGTGGTCTTCTTACCTGTTTAGAAAACTTTGCTTATGAAACATTTTGCTTGACTCTCATCTTCTATTCTTAGTTTGCCGACTTTTTATGTTGATAAAGCATTGGATTTTATCAGCTGCTTTTTCTGCATCAAGATGATCATGTTGTTTCCTTCATCCTGTCAATGTGGTATATTACATTGACTGATGTTCATTCTTACGTTGACGCACTCTTGCATTCCTGTGATGAGTTCTGATTGGTCATGGTTATAGTCCTTTTAATATGCTGCTGGATTCAGTTTGCTTGTATTTTGTTGAGAACTTTTCTACTTTTTGTACATAAGGTTTATTGGTCCGTAGTCTTCTTTTTTTTTTTTTTTGTGGTGCCTGTCTAGCTTTGATGTCATGGAATGAGTTAGGAGATATTGTCTGCTTTTTAATTCTTTTTCAAACTTTTAGTAGATTTTACTAGTTAAGACAACCGGTCCTGGGTTTTTTTTTTGTTGTTGTTGTTGGGAAACTTGAAGTTACTGATAAATCACCTTACTTGGTACAAGTTTGTTCAGCTTTTCTATTTCTTCTAGATCCAGATTGGTAGCTTGTGTGTTTCTTGGAATTTGTCTATTTCATCTGGGTTATCTAAATTTTTGTTCTTATGTTGATCGTAATAATCACTTATTATAACCTTACAAAAAAGGTAAGCTCCTTTTATCTCTGTTAGGGTGTAACAATGTCTATAAGGTTTTTAAAAATTATAAAACAAGGTCTATTTTCTCCCCTCTGACACAAGAAGGCTACAATAGGTGTGCATGTTGCTATCCCCACAGCAGATTCTCAGCTAAGAAATGAGAAAGGGTAAGTGGGTAACCAGAAATGCCATAATGCTCTATTACTACCCTTTTTAAAACCTAGTCTTTCTTCATTAAGCACTCCTTTAGTTGTTCCAAGTTGTTTTTTATTTAGATTCCAGAGTTCTGAAAAAGTTGATTCTGGCAGTTTTCCCCAACCTAATCATTGCTTCAGTGGATGGATGAATCCTTGGAGCTCCCTCTCCTTCATTCTTAGTGATGTCATCCCTCCCTACAGCATTTTATTTTGACTATGAAAACTTTGAATTATACAGCAAAGATAAAAGAAAGAATAGTACAGTCAAAACCTACATATAGGTTCTACCACTGACATGCTATTATACTTGTTTTTAATCATATAACCATTTATCTATGAATCCCTCTATCAATTCATTAACTCATGTCATGCTTCCATGCATTTCAAAGTAAATTTGATGTAAAGCATACATATAATGAAATGCACAATTACTAAATATACAGATTCTGAGCTTTAACTTGTATAATTCTTTGCTCTTTTTTTGATAAACAGAAAACCTCTCCCAACATGTCTACCCTTGAAGACATCATAAATGGTGTCTATGTGTGGTGGGGCAGGATTAGAGGAATGACCCAAATACTCTGATGAGATTAATAGGATCTTGAGCTAGTTTGAAGATTCTTATAGGGCGTGGGGCCCAACTTTTTATCTGATGATTCCTCCATAGAAAGCCCTCAAAATCCATCATTGGCTTGTATACCTTCAGGGATTGACATCTCATCAATTCTGGAAGTAGTCTGCTCCATCTTTGGATAGTTCAGAGTATTCAGACATCCATATATAGAGCTACACAAAATAAGACTAATATCATCTCTCCCACTGCAGACAGTCCTTATGAGTTGTATAAAACCCTTCCCTAAATATTCTCTTTTTCATAATATGTCCTAGTTCCTTTAACTGCTTTTCACAGACATGACTTGGAGTGCCCCCACCAGCCTGCTAACTAAATTCCGAATGCTTTATCAAATCCTCTTTAAATAGTACTGGGTGGAAGCCAAGGACAAACTCTCACTAAGGAGGGCTATTCAAATGAGAGGGTGTTGAGAACTTCTATTTCGCTCTTTCTTGTGATACTGAACATGTATGAATAAGACATTTTCCCCTTCAAATTGGACCTCAGTCATGCTTGATATAGGAGACCTTAGCTCCTTTCTTGAGGTGGCTCATTGTTTCTTTGATTATTCCATACTGCCATCTGGTGGCTAAATCAGTTTCTGCTTTTTTCAAACCATTAAGAGCAATGGAGAGGAAGTAAATTTAGGTTAATGAAACAACGAGCCTAGAAATAGAATAATCAGAGTCTTTTTTCAAAAAGCATTTGATTCCTTCATCCCATATAATTCCTGTTGTACGTTATGCATTTGGGAGCGCAAAGTAGAGGGTTTGGACACAGCTAGGCAATAACCACAGAAAACATGCCTGGGTCATTCCATTTTGGTTCAATTCTGACTAGCTAATTGACTTTGAGCAAGTCACCTTTCCTTATAGTGTCTCAGTTTCCACACTTGTGATCCCAACAGATTTATAAAATGAAGCCAAGCATGAGTGAAGGCAAAGTCAGGCTGTGAAAGGAAGAAAATGAAGGATTGAGGGCTGAAGGTGGGGGAGGGGGACCGGCCTGAAACAGATAAGTAAAGCCTGAAGTTGATAAAGGCGGGGAGAGCTAGGCTGGCTGCAGGGCATCCTGGGCCCTAGGCAAATATTTCGAGGGACTCCCTTTCTATTAAGTAATCTCATTAAAAATATAAAAGTCATAGGCCCTGTGACATAGAAATGAAGATTTAGAATGATGGGTAGGAAAGAAGTACTTATATATTTATTTAACAGTTCATGTGAAAATTCTCCATAATATCTGACTGAGTACGATCTCTTCCTTTTTAAGTCTAGAAACTATTTCTTCATTTTCTTTATTGTAAAATGCACCATACCTGACAAATTTCATGTCTTCCATTACAAGAAAAAGGTAGTAACATTCTTATAACTTGCAATGCAAAGGCTATTTGGAAACCAGAGCCTTCGCAGTTCTTTTAGCTCAAGTCTTGGCCATGAACTGTGGTAGTATAGAGCCTAAAAATGTCCTGTGTCCGATGTGAGTGAGAGTCATCTCAAAGTCAGCATGTCAAACCATCTTGATGACTAGCATGGTCACCCACCTGGACACAGGACCTGGCTGCAGAACCCTGGGACGACCAGCTTATAACTTGTCTTTTTACCTTTTAAAGTGTTTTTGTGAAACAAAATGTTTTGCTTTTGAAAATTCAAATTTATCAGTCTTTTGTAGTTGATGCTCTCTGAGTCTTAAGAAAAATTTTCCCTAATCCACGGTCTAAAAAGTATGGAACATTTCTAAAACTGTAGAACATTCTATTGGACAGGCCTACTTACTCTTCTAATTGGTAGCCTGTGCTAAAGACAAAAAAGCTGAAGCAGGTTAAACTCCACAGTGGTGTCAGAATCCTGGTGATACTATTAGTTTGTGGCCCACAGAGAAGGAGCTTAGGACTGGTCTTGATGGCGATGATGGTTGACTTGTTTTTTAGGTCCTGTTGGTTTATCTAGGCTGAGATCATAGGTGTTATATAACAACTACACATATAATCATTTTTTTTTCTGATGGCTGAATGATATCAAAATGGTTGTTGGTTGTTATTTTTCAGATATACCACGATCATTACAGTAATTTTAAACGCTATTCAAATTCCACAATTTTCACTAGAGAGATTTGACATGCAAGTCAGTAAAGTGCAACCAAAATTATTTGAGTCCAAGGACCTCTACCATGGAATCTTCTTGCTAACACTAGCTTTTTTTTTTTTTTTTTTGGCCATGCCTGCAGCATGTGGAAGTTCCCCGGCCAGAGTTGGAACCGTTACCACAGCAGCCACTCAAGCCACTGCAGTGACAATGCTGAATCCTTAACCTGCTGAGCTACCAGGGAACTCCTTGCTGCCACTAGCTTTTAAACCACAAGCAAAGGAATCAACAGCCCTCAATCTCAATTTACCAATCTATACAACAAGACTTCTTTTCCTCTATTTGTTTCACTGGAAATGTGTGAAAGATTAAATTAGGGTGAAATCTTAAGGACTTTCAGAAATATATGTATTATATACACGAATCCCATTTTTTGCCTCAAATATTTTCAGAAATATGTATATTATATATAATATGTACAATATATATTATATATAAATTAATCTCATTTTCTTCCCCGAACCTGGAGAGCATAGCAGATTTTGTTTGTAGGCATTTGCTTCTCAGTTTAATTTTTGGGTATTCAGGAAGAGTCCTATGGAAAATTATCTTCCAGACTGAAATTCTATTATTAGATTTTCTTTGTTAAACATTGTCTTCTAAAGCATACCACATTTACTAAGCAATATCTCTCATTTGGAATGACAGGTCAGATTATTTTTGTGTGTGTGAATCTTCTTGATTCAAAGAACACTTAGAAGATGGAGTCTGTCCTTTAAGGAAGAAAATTTTGCATTCTTTTTTACTTATCTGGAGACTGGAGGGCATGCTACCTGACAGCATTTGGGTTAATTGTTACACTTTCCAGTTCAGCCACTGAGAGGGCAATGTATCCTTTGATTTTGTAGGAGCTGTGTGTAATACTTAGTTTCCATTGTCTCCCTCAGGTTCTCTATTGTTTCTCTCATAAACAATATAGGACAGTTTATGAGATTAATTGCTTCTCATTGAAATAGCCAGCTTTCTAGGGGCAGCTTTGACTTGGCCTTTATATGAGCATTTTTCTAAGCAGTTACTGGCAGTCGGCAGCGGGTGAATTTCACTACTGTACTCTTATGGTTGGTTCAATGCTGGGGTCATCAGATTCACGGACTAAGTAGAAGATACTAAAGATTAAGGTTTCACAGTTTAAAACATTACAAATTACTCAGGGGCTACATCGGCATTCTGTGAAATGCCTTTTCCTTCCTCTGTCTTGCTCACCGGTTAACTTTGAAGCGTTTCCAGTTTCCTATGATCAGCGGCCATGAAAAGGCGGAGTTCTGCGGTAGAAAATACACTAACTCAGAATCTCTTGGTGTGTGACTTTGTTGCACATCATTGTAACCTTTATGGGTCTCTTTCAAGTGAACCTTCACTATCACATTAGATAATGAAAGGGAAAGTCCTTTGAAGAGGTTTCTAACCTTAATGTATTGCCCCTTCCTAGCTTCTTTGGTTCAAAAGTTTGGTGGGGAAGTTATACACTCTGGCTAAATGAGGTATTTGGATACTTTATTAACATATCAAAGCTCTACCTCCCTTTTCTTCTTATTTCAAAACCAAATTAAACTAAAACCTATTCATTTGCTATACTGTTTGTGGAGAATTTTAGCATTAGTTAATCTAATTTGATTTACTCAACGTCCCTATTTTACAGAGGGGAATCCATTGAAAACCGTTTGAAGTGGCGCCTAGAATAGAAATGAAGCCTACTTCCAGTCTGATGTTCTTTTTAATATGTTGTTATTTTTTTTGAAATCTCTCTTTTTCTTGTTAGTGACTAAATTTTGAACCGGCTAAACTACAAATATGTCTGGCTTTCAATCTTCTTGGCCACTCCTCTTCTGCTCCCTCCGCCCTTAGTCCCCTCCCTTTCACTTCTTAAAGCGCTGCACTTTGCTGCGACCGCCATATTTCTTCTTTTTCCCGGGTGGAAGCTTGCTAGTATTGGATTTCTTTGCCCGTGTGGTTCTTTCTGGAACGTTTTACAGCCACCAGCCATGCCTTATGGCGTACTTCTTTAAAAAAAATCCACCAAAAATTCATAAAATATTTTAAAATTTCTAAACTTTCTCCTACTATTTTCTTGACACCTTCTCTCTAGTTTACAGTTATTTGGGATATTTTAAGGCAACTTTCTATTTTAAAACAAATTTTCTTGGGAATGATTTTTGGTTGACTGTTCTGGTTTTTCCTGGTGTAGTTTTCTTTTCCCCCTCCTTTTCTATATATTATGCCCATCGGGGCTGTGGATACCTGGTTTTAATATTATTATTTTCTTTTGCCCAACGGGGCCGTGGATACCTGCCTTTTAATTCTTTTTTTTAAGACTTTGCCCATCGGGGCCGCGGATACCTGCTTTTAATTTTTTTTTTCCCCTTAGCCCATCGGGGCCTCGGATACCTGCTGTGACCCCTCTTTCTCCAGCCCCCTGGCCCATCAGGGTAGTGGATACCTGCTTTTGAATAAAAAAAAATTATTTTTGGCCCATCGGGGCCTCGGATACCTGCTTTAATTTTTTTTTTTTTCCTTGCCCATCGGGGCCTCGGATACCTGCTTTAATTTTTTTTTCTTTTTTTGCTTGCCCATCGGGGCCACGGATACCTGCTTAGATTTTTTTTTTCATCAACCATCGGAGTTTTCTATGGATGCAAAAGTGTTGGGTTTTGTGGTTCGTTGTACTGTCTGGAATGTCTACAAATTTTTGCTGCTAATCGTTTGGTGTTGTGTGAGTGGACCTACGGCTTTGGTTGGGAGATGACTTTGCAGTTAGGCTACGGGGTTGGTCAGGCTGGGGAGGAAAGATGGCGGCCACTTGAGATTTGCCGCCCAGCTTGGCTGAGAGCTAGTCCAGTTGTTTATGCTAAGTGTAAACTAGGGAGGCAACATGATTAGTGGGACAGGCAGAAGAAATGATATGCATTGCATGAGTTATAGGTTTTGAATTAGCAGATTTGGGTCCTGTTAGGACCTTTGCATGGATTGTAGTATCATGAGGTGGCAAAACAGGGTCATCCTGTGTCATATTACAAGAGGCTAATAGAAAATGAGAGGGAGAAGGTTTAGGAACAGGGTTCAAAATGGCGATTTTGACTTTGCAGCATTGCTTAGCATGGCTCTCTGCTTTGTTAGAGTGTTCAAAATGGCGGACCCACTTTGCCGCAGTGTTTCAGTGGCGGGAAGCCACATCATGGGTGTCTTTGTTCTAGTGTGCAGCGTGGCGGTGGAAATATTCTGTTACATAGCAAAAGATGGCGGCTCAAGTACCTGCCGCAACTGAAAACATGGCGGGCCTTTGTCTTTGCCGTGTGCATTTCCTGACAAGTTTTGCTGCAGGCACAATATGGCTGACCTTGTCTTGTGGATAGCATGGCAGTCTATCACGTGGACGTCATGGCAGGAGTGTCTGACCGTTACATTCCTGGCGGGCATTGCTCCGGGAGGGGCTGCCGCATTGTTAAAGATGGCGGGCTTTGCCGCGAAAAAATGAAGGAGGGATTGGCAGTGCTGGATTGCTGCCTGACCCACCCAATCAGAAAGGGTGGTGGAATTGGTCACAGCCAGTTAGTGGAGGGTGGAATTAGTCTGAGTTAGCATAGCACCTCGCTACGGTCTCTATTCAGCCAGTCAGCACCGGCCACGTTTGTACTACTCCCAGTGGGTGGTACCCAAGGTCTTTCCAAGGACGTTTGGCCTTTCCACCTCCCTCCCCTCTCACTGGCTCCCTCCCCTCCAGCATTGCCACCTGCAGTGCTGAACAGTAGGCTGTATGGGCTGAACCTCACGCCATTCCTCTGCGTTGGTGGCCTAAGGCTAGCTTACTACCCCTCCCCC
>PVHT020000026.1:5798022-5844203 GCA_004024745.2 Catagonus wagneri
CAGCCCCAGCCCCAGCCCCAGCCCCAGCCCCTGCCCCAGCCCCAACCCCTGCCAAGCCCGGGTCCCACTCCTGTTTCTTCCTAAAGCCAGTCCAATTTGTATTGATTTGATGCTAAAAATAAGTTGTCAGTTGCTTGTCCATCAGACTGGAATACCCTGTCTGCCTCTAGCATTGCTGATCTTGAGTGCTGACAACTGAGTTGCCATTTTCACTTGTACACAATCCCATTTGTCCACTGTCCCATGTTAGAACAAAGAATATGTGCATTAATGTTAGGAAATTTAATTAATTGTGAGCTTCATATCAGACAGTTATTGTCCTTAAGTCTGCTTACTCATCATCTCAATCCCCTGCCTTTAAGGAAGGAGAAACCATTCCTCTGTCATTGCTGCAGTAGTCAAAAATCCCAGTTTTCTGGAAAGTGCATATATAATGGAAAGTGCACCTAAACTCTTTGCACTCAGTGAAATTCTAATTGTCGGTAATCCTGCTTTGGTCTAAATTCCAGTTTAAAAACCCTTTGGCATTCAGCAGTCCCAATTGTCATACCCTTGTCTGTTAAAAAAAGGCATCCTACCGTTTTTTCCCTCTTGTGAGACCTGCTGTTCTTGTAGAATTAAAGTACCAAATTGTAATTGTACATTGTTTCATTCATTAATCAATGACTCTCCCATTTACATTGCTATGAGGCAGTGCTGACTATCTGATACCATGTTCCTTGGATTATTATTGAATAGAATACCAATTGTTCGTTACACAAGTCCTTTTCAACTTCTTTGCACAATAACGGAAGTGTACGTCACCAAAGTCCTTTACTTTGGAATATTAATGGATACAATCATGATTGGTCATGGTCCTGCCTAGTACATAAAACCCACCCATGCTCTTTTCATTGTTCTTAGGTGGTGTGGACTACCTACCACCTTGCATTAATAAGTAAAATCCTCATTGTTCATTGTCCCACCCATTAGTCTAGGATATCCCTTACCTCTATGCCATTTCTTCTAAGAAGTTCTGATTACCCTAAGTCCTTTCTCTTAAACAATTTATGTGCATAATTGCATATATCTATGGTCTTGTGCAATAAAAAAATTAAATCCTACACTGTGGAATATTGCTAGGTAGTGTAGATTATTCAAGGACTCAGCTTTTGGACAGTTAATCTGCACAGTTGCAGTTGTCCAGAGTCCCATCCATTTTAATGGGCCACTGTATCCCATTTAGGTGCTAGATGTGTCAGGAGGACCCTTCTGTTCAATCGATAATGTGCATAATTGCATTTGTCCATGTCCTATGAACTAGTAACATCCACCTGCTTTGTATTCCAGCATAGGAACCTTTTTAACTTAAGAGCCCTATGCTAGGACACTCTAACTGAGCAAACCTAATTGATTAGACCTGGGCGTTTTGTATTAGGAACCCGGCATTAGCTTTACATCTAAAAGGTGCTAATTGCCTAAGGCCATTTTAAGGACTCTTTCAACTAGAGTCTCACAGGCAACTAACTGCCTTTGCATAAGAGTAGAGGATACTTGGGACAGTTAAGTGGTTTGATTGCAGCTACAGACCCTGCTGTTAGTCTGGCATCTATTCCCCTGCTAGGTGATTTACATGACCACAACCAGTACTAGGGACTGTTAATGGGCTTAAATGCAGCCACAGTCCTTTATGTTAATCTAGGATTCCATCCCCAACTTGCTCTCTCTTCATTACTGTGGAGCACACATAGGGCTCTAACGAGCCTTGATTGCACTACTGTCCCTTCTGTTAGTCCAAGATCTCATCTCCTCCTAAATCCTATATTATCAAAAGGATACAAGGGACTGTTAATGGCTTAAAGCAGCTACAGTCCCTTATATTTACCAAGGACCCATCCCCACCTAACCCCTTTTGCATGATGGCAGAGGGTTCTTGGGACTGTTAATGGGCTTTATTGCAGCTACAGTCCCTTCTATTAATCTAGATTCCTATCCACCCCTACACGATTTGCATTACCACAGACTATACAAGGGACTGTTAATGTGTTCAAATGGAGCTACAGTTCCTTATGTTAAACTAGGGTCCCATTTCCACCTAACTCCCTTTTCATTAATGCAGAGTCTACATGGGACTTATTAACGGGCTTATTTGCACTACTGCCCCTTCTTTTATTCTAGGATCCCACCCCTCATACTCGATTTGCATTACCCTAAAATGTATGAGAGGCTGTGGACATGCTTAAATGCATCTACAGTCCCTTATGTTAACCTATGATCCCATTCCCATCTAACACCCTTTGCATGACTGCAGAGGGTACTTGGGATAGTTAATAGGCTCAATTAGAGCTTCAGTTCCATCTGTTAGTCTAGATTCCCATGCCCTCCTCCATTTGCATTACCAAAGGGAGTACAAGGGACTGTTAATGGGCCTAAATGCAGCTACAGTCAGTATGTTAACCTAGGATCCCATTTCCATCTAACTCCCTTTTCATTAATGCAGAGCCTACATGGGACTTAATGAGCTTTATTGTACTACTGTCCCTTCCGTTAGTCTAGGATCCCATCCCCACGTAATTCCCTTTGCATTACCAGGGAGGATACAAGGGACTGTTAATGGGCTTAAATGCAGGTTCAGTCCCTTTCTTATTTTACCTAGGATCCCATTCCCACATAACTCCCTTTGCAAAACTGCAGAGTACCAAGGTACTGTTACTGTATTTAAAAGTAACTACAGTCACTTATGTTCATGTAGAATTCATTCCCACTAACTCCCTTTTCATGACTGCAGAGGGTCCCTGGGACTGTTAATGGGCTTTATTGCAGCTACAGTTCCTTCTGTTAGTCTGGATTCCCATCCAGTCCTATACGATTTGCATTACTACAGAATATATAAGGGACTATTAATGAGCTTGAATACAGCTACAGTCCTTTATGTTAACCTAAAATCCCATCCCCACCTAACTCCTTTAGGACGACAGCAGAGAGTACATGGGACTGTTAATGGGATGTTTTGCAACTACAGTCCGTTCTGTTAGTCTAGAATCTGTTCCCATCCTACTCCATTTGCATTACCACATAGGGTATAAGGGACTGTTAATGTGCTTAAAAGGCGCTGTAGTCCCTTATCTTAACCTGGTATCACACCCCAACTAATTATCTTTTCATACTTCAGAGCCTACATGGAACTTGTTAATGGGCTTAACTGCACTGCTGTCCCATCTATTAGTCTAGGAGTCCACCCTTCCTACTCAGTTTGCATTACCCCGGAGTGTGCAAGAGACTGTTAATTTGCTTAAATGCATCTAACTGTTATGTTTACCTATGATTGCATTCTCACATAATTCCCTTGCAGTACCATAAAAGGTAAAGGGAATGTTACTGTGCTTAAAAGAAGCTGTAGTCATTTATATTTATCTAGGACCCTGTTCCCACCTAACCACCTTTCAATGACTCAGGGGGTAATTGGGACTGTTAATGGGCTTTATTGCAGCTACAGTCCCTTCTGTTAATCTAGAATCACTTTCCTTCCTGCACAATTTGTATTACAACAGAAGAGAACTGGGTCTGTCAATGTGCTTAAGTGCAGCTACAGATCATTACATTAACCTAGGATCCCATTCCCAGCTAACTGCCTTTTTATTAATTCAGAGCCTACATGGGACTTGTTAGTTGTCTTAACCGCACTATTGTCCCTTCTGTTATTTTAGGATCCCATTCTTCCTCGATTTGCATTACTTTAAAATGTATGAGAGACTGTGGACTTGCTTAAATGCATCTACAGTCCCTTATGTTAACCTATGATCCCATTCCCATCTAACACCCTTTGCATGACTGCAGAGGGTACTTGGGATAGTTAATGGGCTCAATTAGAGCTACAGTCCCTTCTGTTGGTTGAGATTCCCATTCCCTTACTTGTTTTGTATTACTAAATGGGGAGAAAGGGCTGTTAATGTGCTTAAATGCAATTACAGTCCCTTATGCTAGCCTGGGATACCTCCCCAACTAACTCCCTTTGCAAGATTGCAGAGGATACTTGGGACTGTTAATGGACTTAACTGCATCTACAGTCTAGAATCTGTTCCTTTCCTACTTGATTTGCATTACTACAGAGGGTACAAGGGGCAGTAAAGGGGCTTAAATGTAGCTGCAATCCCCAGGATCCTGTCCCCAGTTATCTCCCTTTTCATTAATGCAGAGCCTACATAGGACTTCTAAATGGCCCTAACTGCCCTACTGACCCTTCCGGTTAGTCTAGGATCCCATCCTCACCTAAATCTCTGCATTACCAGGGATGATACAAGGGACTCTTAATGTGCTTAAATGTAGGTACAGTCCATTTTTTAAACCTAGGATTTCATTCCCACCTAACTCCATTTGCACTACCACAGAGGATACAAGGCACTAATGGGCCTAAAAGCAGCTACAGTCCCTTATGTTAAGTTAAGGATCCCATCTCCAGGGAACTCTCTTTTCCTGGCTGCAGAGGGTACTTGGGACTGTTAAAGAGCTTTACCATAGCTACAGTCCCTTTTATTAGTCTAGATTCCCATTACCTTCCTCGATGTTTTGCATTACCACAGACTATACAAGGGACAATTATTAGGCTTAAATGCAGCTACAGTCCCTTATTAACCTAGGATCCCATCCCCACCTGCAGCCTTTTTCATGCTGCAGAGGGTACTTTGGACTGTTATTTGGCTTTATTGCAGCTATAGTCCCTTCTGTTAGTCTATAATCTGTTTCTATCCTCCTCCACTTGCATTACCACAGAGGGTACAAGGGACTGTTAATGTGCTTAAATAGAGCCATAGTCCCTTATGTTAAACGAGGATCCCATCCCCAACTAACTCCTTTTTCATTACTGCAGACCTTAAGTAGGACTTGTTAATAGACTTTATTGCATTACTGTTATTTCTGTTATTCTAGGTTCCCATCCCTCCTACTATTTGCATCACCCTAGAGTGTAAAGGGACCGTTAATGGGCTTCTGTGGTGCTACAGACCCTTATGTTACCTATGATCCTTTTGCCAGTTAACTCCCTTTTCATGCCTGCAGAGGGTACTTGGGACAGTTAATGGGCTTTATTACAGCTACGGTCTCTTCTATTTGTCTAGAATCTGTTAGTTTTCTACTTTATTTGCACAGATGGTACAAGGGACTGTTAACGTGCTTAAATGGAGCTACAGTCTCTTATGTTTAAATAAAATCCCATTCCCCACCTAAAACTCTTGCATGGCTGTAGAAGGTACTTGGGACAGTTAATGGGTTTAATTAGAGCTACAGTCCCTTCTGTTGGTCAAGATTCCCATGCCCATACTCCATTTGCATTACCAAAGGGAGTACAAGAGACTGTTAATATGCTTAAATGCAATTACAGTCCCTTATGTTAACCTAGGACCTGATACCCAACTATCTCCCTTTTCAGTGCAGAACCTGCTTGGTACTTGTTAATGGCTTTAATTGCAATACTGTTTTTACATTAGTCTAAGATCCCATCCCCAACCTGACTGCCTTTACATTACCAACCAAAGAAGATACAAAGGGCTGTCAATGTGCTTAAATGCAGGTACAGTTCCTTTTTTATTTTACCCAGGATCCCATTCCCACTTATCTCCCTTTCAACACTACAGAGGGTACAATTGACTTACTTGTACTTAGAAGAAGCTACAGTCCCTCGTGTTAACCTAAGGATCCCATCCCCAACTAACTCTCTTTTCAGTACTTGGGACAGTTAATGGGCTTTATTGTAGCTACAGTCCCTTTTGTTAGTCTAGACTACCATCTACTACATGATTTGCACTACCACAGAATATGCAAGGGACTGTTAATGGGCTTAAATGCAATTACAGTCCCTTATTTAATCTAGAATCTCATCCCCAACTATCTCCCTTTTCATTAATGCAGAGCCTACATAGGACTTGCTAATGGCCTTTATTGCACTACTATCTCTTCTGTTAGTCTAAGATCACATCACCTCCTAATTCCCATTACTAAAGAAGATACAAGGCACTGTTACTGGTCTTAAATACAACTGCTGTCCCTTATGTTAACCTAGGATCCCATCTCCACCTGAATCCTTTTGCATGACAGCAGAGGGACCTTGGGACTGTTAATGGGCTTTATTGTAGCTACAGTCCCTTCTGGTAGTTTAGAATCTGTTGCTTTCCTACTGGATTTGCATTACTACAGATGGTACAAGAGACTGTTAACATGTTTTTTAAATGGGGCTACAGTCTCTTGAGTTTACTTAAAATCCTTTTTCCCCAACCTAAAACCCTTTGCATGACTGTAGAGGGTACTTGGGACTGTTAATGGGCTTAGACCTACAGTCCCTTTTATTAGTCTAGATTCCCATGCCCTCCTACTCTATTTGCATTACTAAAGAGACTAATGCACTATTTATGTGCTTAAATGGAGCTACAGCTCTTACGTTAACCTAGCATCCCATTTCTACCTAACTCCCTTTGTGGGACTATTCATGAACTTTACTGCAGTTACCTTTTGTTAGTGTAGATTCCCATCCTCTTTTACACGATTTGATTACCACAAATTGTACAAGGAACTACCAATGTGCTTAAATGCAGCTACAGTCTCTTATGTTAAGCTAGAATCCCATTCCCACCTAACTCTTCTCTTTAATGCAGAGCCTACATGGGACTTGTTAATGGGCTTAATTGCTCTTCTCTGTCCCTTCTACTAGTCTAGATTCCCATGCTCTCCTACTCAATTTGCATTACCAAAGGGGGTTACAGTGGACTGTTAATGTGCTAAAATGCAGCTACAGTCCCTTATGATAACCTAGGATCCCACCTCCAGTTAACTCCCTTTGCATGAGTGCAGAGGATACTTGGGACTGTTAATGAGTTTTATTGCAGCTGCAGTCCCTCCTGTTATTCTAGGATCCATTTCCTTTTTGATTTGCATTGCCAGAGAAGGTACTAAGGGATGTTAAGGTACTTAAATAGAGTTACAGCCCTTTATGGTAAGCAGGATCTGGATCTCGCCTAACTCCCTTGTATTACTTCAGGTCTTACATAAAGACTTTTTAATGGGCTTAATTGCACTGATTTCCCTTCTTTTAGTCTAGGTTCCCACCCCACCTACTCTGTTTGCATTACCCCAGAGTGTACAAGGGACTGGTAGATGTGCTTAAATGCAGTCATAGTCCCTTCTGTTAGCCTAGGATCCCTTTCCCACCTAATTCTCTTTACATTACCAAAGGGGATACAAGGGACTGTTGTGCTTAAATGTAAGTACAGTCCCCCCCCCTTTTAACCCTAACATACTTTTCCCACTTAAACGCCTTTGCATGACTGCAGAGGATACTTGGGACTGTTAATGGACATTATTGTAGCCACAGTCCTTTTTCTTAGTCTGAGATCCCATCCCCTCCTAAATGATTAACGTTACCCCAGAGTGTATACGGGACTGGTACTTTGCTAAATGCAATTATGGTCCCTTCTGATAGTCTAGGATCCCATCTCCACCTAATTCCCTTTACATTACCAAAGGGGATACAAGGGACTGTTGTGCTTAAATGTAAGTACAGCCCCCTCCCCCCGGTCTTTAACCCTAACATCCCTTTCCCACCTAAATGCCTTTGCATGACTGCACAGGATACTTGGGACCGTTAATGGGCTTTATTGTAGCCACAGTCCTTTTTCTTAGTCTGAGATCCCATCCCCTCCTAAATGATTAACGTTACCCCAGAGTGTATACGGGACTGGTACTTTGCTAAATGCAATTATAGTCCCTTCTGATAGTCTAAGATCCCATCCCCACCTAATTCCTTTTACATTACATAAGGGGATAAAAGGGACTGTTGTTGTGCTTAAATGTAAGTACAGCCCCCTCCCCCCCGTCTTTAACCCTAACATCCCTTTCCCACCTAAATGCCTTTGCATGACTGCAGAGGATACTTGGGACTGTTAATGGGCTTTATTGTAGCCACAGTCCTTTTTCTTAGTCTGAGATCCCATCCCCTCCTAAATGATTAACGTTACCCCAGAGTGTATACGGGACTGGTACTTTGCTAAATGCAATTATGGTCCCTTCTGATAGTCTAGGATCCCATCCCCACCTAATTCCCTTTACATTACCCAAAGGGGATACAAGGGACTGTTGTTGTGCTTAAATGTAAGTACAGCCCCCTCCCCCCCCGTCTTTAACCCTAACATCCCTTTCCCACCTAAATGCCTTTGCATGACTGCACAGGATACTTGGGACTGTTAATGGGCTTTATTGACCCCACGGTCTCTTTTCATAGTCTGGGATCCCGTCCCCTTTTAAATGATTTACATTACCACAGAGGGTGCAAAGGACTGTTAAGGTGCTTAAATGCAGGTAGTTCCTTTTTAAACTTAGGATCCCATTCCCAGCCTGACCTGCTTTGAATTACTAAAGAGTCTACAAGGGACTGTTATGTGTTTAAATGCAGGTACAGTGCTTTTTGTTAACCTCGAAATCCATTCCCACCTAACTCCCTTTTCCTGACTGCAAAGGGTAATTGGGACTGTTAATGGGCTGTATTGCAGCCACATTCCTCTCTTAGTCTACGATCCCATTCCCTCCTACTCGATTTGCATTACCCCAGAGGGTACAGGGACTTTTGAAGTGTTTAAATGGCACTACAGTCCCTTATGTTATCTAGAACCCCATTCCCACCTAACTTTTCATGACTGCAGAGGGTACTTGGGACTGTAAATGCGCTTAACGGCCTATACAGTCTTACCTCTTAGTCCAGATTATGTGCCCTCCTACTTGAATTGTATTATAACAGAAGGTACAAGGGACTTTTACTGTGCTTAAAAGCAGCTAAAGTTCCTAACCATAACCTCAAAATCCATTTTCATCTCAAAATCCACTCCCACCTAACTCCCTTTTCATCACTGCAGAGGGTACTTGGGACTGTTAATAGGCTTAATTAAAGCTATTCTCCCTTCTGTTGGTCTAGATTTCCTTTCCCTCCTCAATTTGCATTACCACAGTGTACAATGGACTGTTAACTGTGCTTAAATGCAGGTACAGTCCTTTTTTAAAACCTAGGATCCCACTCCCACCTAACTCCCTTTGCTTTACTGCAGAGGGTACTTGGGACTTGTTAATAGGCTTAATTGGACTATAGCCCTTTCTGTTAGTCTAGGATCCCATCTCCTCCTACGTGATTTGCATTTCCACAAGGGCTGCAAGGGACTGTTAAGGTGATGATTAAATGCAAATACAGGCCCTTATGTTAAACTTGGGATCCCCATTCCCACCTATCTCCCTTTGCATGACTGCAGTGGTTAATGCCTGCTGTAGTCCCTTCCATTAAGTGTACTTTCCGAAGCACTAGAGCTCCCACATGTAACCTGGGAGCATATTGGGGGCTCTTAATATGCTCATTTTTAGCTGTGGTCCCTTCTATAATTCTAGAATCACATCCCTTTCTGCTTCTTTGTATTACTTGTTGGTATTTGCAACAGAAAAGTACTTAAATGCAGCCGTGATCTAATCTAGGATCCCATGGACTCTAACTCTTTTTACATGACCTGAGAGTATATTTAGGACTGTTTTAAAGTGCTTAATTGCAGCTATGGTCCCTTCTGTTAGTCTAATTTCCCAAGTTTACCTATTCCCTTTGTATTACAGCAGAGGGTACTTAGGACTGTTAAAGTGCTTATTTGCAGCTCTTGGTCACTTCTCTTAGTGTGGGGTCCATAACCCCAGCTTTGTTTGCATTACCATAGAGGGTACTAGGAACAGAGAATATGCTTAAGTGCAGGTGCGATTCCTGACTCCCTTTACCTGGGAGGGCATTTGGGACTGTCAAGGCAGAAAGGGCACCTATGTTCCCTTCTTTCTGTTCATCTAGGATCCCATTCCCTCCTACTCCCTTTGCATTACATGGGAGGATTTGGGGGACTCTAAAGGTGCTTAACTGCAGCTGTGGTCCCTCCTGTTAGTCTAGTTTCCAATCCCTTTCTACTCCCTTTGCATTACCACAGAGGGTACTTGGGACTGTTGCAGTACATCCCATTCTCTCATGCCTGTTAACATTATATCCAAGGGTCCTGAACACCACGGCCCATTCTTTTGCACTGTTAATGCACAATTTCATTTGTCCCTCATCCTCTGCAGTGTTTATAAACCTCACTCATTTCCCTTGTACTCAGCAGTGGATGCCCTTTACTCAAGACCTGTGTACTAAGATAGTTAAAGTGAACCATGGTAATTGACCCCAAATATGTTTTTCACTTAAGTCCCTTGTATTCTTTGTTTTATAAGAAGATATATTAATTACCTCAGTTACTTTCTTCTAGGAATGTTTACACGCAAAATTCCAGTGTTCATGGCCCCTCTCTTTAACCTAATATCCCTCCCTTTTTATATTCAGGGGATGTTAGTTACCCAAAGTCCTTCTCTTGAGACTCTTAATGTGTATATGCCATTAAGATATTAGCCTGTGTGATAAGCTAATATCTTGAATTCAGGGATTACTGACTACCCAAGTCATTTTTTTTTGGACAGTTAGTGTGCAGGATTATACTAGGATCCTATCCCATCCCACCTCTTTTGCATTAGGTGCTGACCAACTGTGGCTGCTTCTCCTGTACAGTTTAAATCTACATAATTTCAGTAATCCATGCTCCATTATATTAGACTAGAATCCCCATATTCTTGCTCCATTTACATTACTTTGGGAGCTTCTGAATAGCCAAGATTCACTTTCTTGGACTGTTAATGTGTATATTTACATTTGCTCCTGTACCTGTATACCAGGTAAGGACCCTCTCCACTATATTTATATTTCAGCAGGAGGTGCCTACTACTCAAGATTTATACATTACTGCAGTTAATGTGCACAATCTTAACGTTGTCCTGTACACAACTGCTTTTTAGGTCAGGACTTCTTTACTTATTTAAGCACAGCATACTGACTGCCTTAAAGGCCTTGTCTTGGAACTGTTACTATGTATAATTACAATTGTCCATGGTCCTTTGAGTTAACTTGTATCCCTATTTTCACACTCTGTTTACTTTATTGCAATGGGGTACTGTCCACTTAAGGTCCCTTTCTCAAACAGTTACTATGTGTAATGACAATTACATTAGGATCCTTCCCCTTCACATTCCCTTTGAAGTACCGCAAGGATTCTGATCCGTAAGGTCCCATTTCTTCACCTGTTAATGTATGTGATGATATTTGCCTGGATTCCTGTGCATTCCCTTTCTCTTCTGGCAGGAAGTGCCCCCTCCACAAGACTGTTAAGTTTGGACAGTAAAGATGCACATTTGTAACTGACTGCAACCAGTCACCTTGAATGTTGATATGCATAACTGCACATGGCTCATCCCATATGAATAAGATCCTACCCTCTCAGACCCCTTCTGTAGTACAGCAAGGGTACTGATCACTAAGACCTCTTTCCATGGCTAGTTATTGTGCGTAATTTGCATTTGTACATGTTCCTGTACACTAGCTAAGGACACCCCTCTTCCCACTTCCTTTGTCTTTTACAGGGAGTGTCCACTACTTTAAGAGCCTTATATTTGTACAAAGTACCTGATTTTAATTGACCATACTATATCCCTTGGACATTAATGTACATAATTGCAACTTAGTTCATCTTATCCTTTTGCTATCTATTTGCAGTGTATCAGTACCCCTAAATCCCCTTTCCTTGGCCTGTTAATGTGCGTAATTGCATTTGTCCAGGTTCTTGTGCACTAGACAAGGACTCCCCTCCACCCCTGCCAACTTCCTGTGCCTTCTAGTAAGCAGGTGGTTCTCACAGTTAAGACCTCTATATTTGGACAATTAATGTGCAGAATTGCAGTTGTCCACAACTCAATTACTTTCAGGACTGTTGTATCTCCTTTGCAATACTGCAGGAGATACTGTTTTTCCCCAAGGTCTTTTCTAATGGACCATTAATATACATAATTGAATGGCTGTCTTTATACATAGACTAAGATAATACCCCCTCAGCTAACTATCATGATCTCAGCTCTTGGACAATTAATATTCAGCAATAACAAGTTCTGATTAATAGATAGGACCCCTGTTCCCTTACTGTATACATCAGGGGTACTGACTAAGGCCCCCTTTTTTGTCTATTAATATGAATATTTGCAATTATTTATTATGCCTTCTATTAGAGTAGGACATTATTCCCTTGTACCCCCTTTAGATTACTGCAAGGGGCTGCTGACCACACAAAACTACTGGGACTGCTGATGAGCACAATGGCAATTAGCAATGGGTTTTTCCTCCCTGGCCTTGTTGGGCAAGCACTCCCAGCCCAGCCACAATTTCCCACGGCATAATAAAGTATAAATACTGCAGTGTGCCATGAACTTGTCCATCAAACAGCAACCTGTACTCCCACTCCACTTGCATTGGCTCCAGTATATCAAATTCCAAATAGCCACTGTCTTGCCCTTATGTTTCCTCTCCATACCCTTTGCCTGCCCTTGGACCGTTCTTATGGACTATTAATGCTCACAATTTCAGGTGTCCATGTATCCAGATAAGATTGTGCTCCCTTGCCCCTCCTGCCCCTCCCACCCCTGCCCTGCCCCTTTTTGCATTGTTGCTGGGAAATGTCCACCAGCAAAGCCCTTTTCTCTTTGACTTAAAATATTAACAATCCCAGATGTCATTGTTTCGCCCATTTTGAATTGCTGTGATGCCTCAGTTACCCTTTCCTTGGTCCCACCCATCAGACATGGACCCTTCCACTTCCTTCTTTGCATTACTTCTGAGTAGTGCTGACTACCCACAGCCCCTTCTGTGTTATTAACACAGTATTGATTGTCCCATTTTTCAGCCCACCAGCCCAAGATCTCCCTACCACTTTGATGTTGTATTTGTGCAGTATTGACTACCAAAAGCAGACCTGAATTAGGTGGCTGGGCCTTCACTCCTTTTCCTGCATTTGTTAATGATCCAGATTCCAATTATTGTCACATTCTGGGGACAGGAACCATTCCTGCCCCTCTGTTACTGCTTTACTAGGCAAAATTCTTAAGGCAATTGAAGCCCAAGGGAACTGGATTGCTACCATTTATTTATTTATTTATTATTATATATAAGTGTCAATTGAAAATTGTCTCCCCAGGAAGGACGGTTAGCACTGTCTCTGCATTCTTCCTTCCAGAGCAGATTGCCTGGCTAAGAATCTCTCTTGACCTCTCGTATATTCCTGATGTATAGTGCCAGTTGCCAGGATACAACCAAGGAGTTGTTATTTTTTTAATTTTTTAAAACATGCATCTGGTTTGCAAGGTGGAATTGATAACCTGGTCATTGAATTTTTGTAGTCTTAAAAACCGATTTATTCCATGTACCTGATGACCAGTGTCTCTCATTTACTAAGGGTGGTGGGTCTGTGGATAGACCACTGTGACTTTGATATTTTAATATTACTACTAAAGGAGTTCTAGAATGCAACTCCTAAGACAAGTATTTTTGGGCTCTACCAGCATTTTGAAACAATTACTGCTTTGGCTATACCATTATTCACTTTTAGAAAAACGACCTGAACTTCCTAATCCTTAAATTTCTTCATCTGGAGTACCAACCAGCCCCTGCTTATTTCAAGAAGATTGCTATAAATGGATAAAATGAGAAAACATATGCTGAAGTGCTTTTCCAAAAAGCACTTGATTAATTGGTTATATAAAATGCATTACATTAAATTTTTAGCCTAAAGCACCACACTGAAGCGAGGGCTTAGAAATGGTGGGACCAGTTTCCTGTTTGATACTAAAATAAAAATAAACCAAGATCTAGTCATTATTTTGGATATAAATTTCAGGAGTGAGATAGCTGCCTGGTAAAAATGAATAATAGCCTAGCCTCTAGTGTACAGGGTGTTTGATGGCAGAGAAGTATTTAACATGGAACTGCTGAAGGAAATAACTAGTTACCACTATAGCAGTTCTTTGTAATCACTGAAAAAGGATACTCTTCTTTGAGAAGGATGTCAAAAGATCGGCTCAGCTCAGGGTGCAGTTTGCACTACTAGCTCCTTGGACAGCTGTAAGAAGAGTCTCTGGCTCTTTAGAATACTGTAAGTACTACCTTGTAGCTATTAAGTAATCTTTTCCCTGTTCTGGTTTCTTTCTCTTAGATACTACTCTTAGAAAAGTCAGAGGATCCTATAAGATTCCTTCCCTGTTTATCTTATTTGCAATTTGTATATCACTATATGAGTTAACTGACAAAATTATAGAATTAATATTGTGTACTTGGCCCTATGCTAGGTTACACTGAAGTGAGGGTAGAAACCATATAGTCCTATATGAAATCATCCCCAAGATGGTTGTATTGTTAAAGGAGCTAATATAAACACACGAAATAATTTTAGGAAATGATACGCAAGTGATGTCTTATGTGAATTCTAAGTTACAGAGTTCTAAAAAGGGAGTTCAGTAGGGTTTGAAGTTGCTAAAATAAACTTGAAGGAGGTATGTTAACTTTTGGTATTTGCTCCAGGACATGATTAATATTGCAGCCAGTTGGTTTATTTTAATATCATTCGTTTTATACCTCTTTTGGAGGCATGGAAAGCGATTAGCGATAAGGCTTAGCTATAATGTTTGGCTATATAGCAAAGCTGGCAAATTGTTAAATTTGTTCTAAGCCTGAGCTTTTCAAGCTTCAGGTATTGGGCATATAAATCTGATGTGTTAGATCTTTGTACCCCTTTTTAATCTCTCTCTGCCCAGGGACAGATGAGAGTAGCAATGCCTTAGTCTGAGTTATTTGTGGGACTTGTTTGGCAAGAGGGCAATAGGGAAGTATGTTTTGTAAGAAAACCATGACCTTGCCTACTTTATGATGAAGTTGCTGTACCCTCTTCCCATTTGCCTGTTTCAGCAGGTACTTTGGTAAGATAAAAAGCTTATCCTCTCTGTTTGTAAAATAAACACAAAGGTCTAGCTGAAAAAAATGTTGACATCAAATTTGATACATTTTTTTTTTGTGTGTGTGCACATCCATGTATCCTAGCAGGAGCAAGAAGAATCATATTAATGTGTGGGGCTTCTCTAACTGCCCATTTAAATTCATATCCATATTTCCTCACAGCTTTTCTCCCCTAATGCCTAAAGACATTATTTATCTTACTCACTGGGGGTAATATATGAATGGTCCTGAGCCTTTTTGGAAACGTGGTTTCTGCCATTGTTTCTCAAACGGAAGAATTTGTCAGGATGCAACACCTCAATTTTTTCTGAGATCCTAAAGAATATGTGTTTTGAGAAACACTGACTTCAAGTTATTTGAAATGAAAACATGTGTTCCAATTTCGAGATATCTTTGTCAAAGATGTAATATTTTATTTAATTTATGTAGAACTTGGGGATCTATGATAATATATCCACAAACCCCCAGGGTTCTTATCACCCCAATTTGAGAAACACTGGTCTATGCTTATGAAATTTTTTATTGCTATTAAGCTAATTATTCATTATTAGCATACAACAATAACTATTTGTTGGAATTTGTTTTAAAGGGATGAATTCTGAGCCGGTAACCCCAGTCAAGAGGAAGGATGGATCAACTTTAGGTGAATTGAAGCCTGTACTAGACAGCCTCCAAAGGTGAATCTTGGAGTTGTATTTCAGTTCATTGCTTGAAATAAAGTCTCTAGCAGTGGCAAAAAGGGATTCTCTGGGAAAGTGGGCATCTTCAAATTTGAGAAAATCCTTTTGTTAATTCAACAGATATTTATTGGACCAAGCACTAGAATAAACAATAAAATCTAAGACATGGTTCTTGTCAAAGGATTTGCTATTTAATGGAGGATGCAGAAATGAACAAATCATGTTGGACAATTTGATGAGTACCATAAAAATTTTGAGAAATTCCGAGAGGCATAGAGGAAGAAGAGTGGGAGAAAAGACATTCTATGCAGAGTGATGGCAAAGGGAAAATTCAAGGTGTGCCTAGGGAGCACCTTAATCAGTCAGCTCAGGGGCTTTGTAAACTGAGAGCTTATAGGCACTACACAGCTTCTTTCTTTTTACAAATGCATTTTAATGAAGCACAAGTTTGTTTGTTTTTTTTTTTTTAAGATGGAGTGAATCACTGTTTTTTTCATCGGTTTGGGGGCAGAAAGAGTGAGATGCTGACAAAATTATGAAAAAATTCTGAACTGGAGATAAGAACACCTAGCCCTTAGTCCTGGCTCTGACCTTGGATCAAATCACCATCCTTCTCAACTTAAGTGTCTAGGGACTGCTGATGAGTTATGTTATATAAGGACTTGAATACCTCGATCCCTAAAAAATTTTGTCATTTTTTATATATATATATATATATATTATAATATATAAGATTGGAGGGAGTTTTCCGACCCTGGTTTTTTGCTTCTTTCCCCATATCCCCCTTGAGCTTTTCTACTGTCTTTCTGCAACTTACCTAGACATTTCTGTAACCATCTCCCTAAATTATAGAAAATCTTAAGACCCAGAGATGCTATGATTAAGCATTAATAATTTCTTTTCAAGGTATCTGGGCCCTGGTCCTCAAAATTAAAAGTTGATCTGTGGTGCTGTTAAGTATTCTTAACATCCTGGGAAAATTTTACCAGCTTAAAGAGAAGGAAACTGATATCTGAACTGAACTGTTATCCCTAAACTTTATAAGCTTGGAGGGCAAAGAGTATTAATGTGCATGGTTAAACAGAGCTAATGCCCTGCTCTGCCTTGAGTCTTAAAGACTTGCATGGAAGAAATCTTGATTTTCCCACTACCATATTTTTGGCTACAGGTAAGTAGCACTTAACACTGGTGTCCTTCAAAATCCACTTCAAGTGGGGTCCCAAGTATTTGCATGAAACTTAGCTGACCTGCTGAATGTAACAAAACTAGAGGGCTTTGATGCTAAAGTATCCATACTCAGTAAATATAGTTCAGAGTGTCTGAGAAGATCTGGGGAGACTGGAATAGTTGTTTCCTTTTGGGTATCTTAACTAAACAGTATATAAATGAATTTGAGCTTGGATTTATCAATTTAAAAATTATTTGGGTAAATTTGACTGCATATGGAGTGTCCACTTACTGTCATTAATGGGGTTTCAGGAAGGAGCAGAGTAAATATGTTTAAAAATGTATGGATTATCACGTTTAACTGGAAGGCTGTATTTAGGGATGGAATATCTAATCTTAAGTTAAATAAGGGAAGGATGTTGCCAAAGGACTTTGAAGCCTGTTCTCAAATTGAGAACACCATAAAATACCAGTTAGGTTTTATTGAACATCTTATCTAGAGAATAGAGTAGAATAAATGATCTTTCACATACTAGAATTTGTTAAATATTGACATAAAGGTCCTTGCAATGTCATATAATAATATAATCAGGAATCTGGAAGCCATACCTGGTGCTTTCCACACCATACCATGCCATACAAATGACTTTCACAGCTACAAACTTGGCTTAGACCTGCTTCAGTGAGCTCGTATCCTGTATTAAGGGCATTTAGCCACTTATTAAAAATGATCAAGGGAATTGTAATATCTTGCATCTTGAAGTATTTTCTTCAAGAAGTTGATCTTTAGGCCACAGATTTAGTCATCTCTAAAGGTGGCTATTGGTATGACCGCATATTTTCATTTAGTTTTTTTCTGTATTTGCCTAGTCTTGTGATACTGCCAGGGCTTGACCTTCCAGGACCTTTGGGAGATAACAGGCTAGAGAGGAGAGACAGGAGGCACCTGTGTCTAATGCTTCAAGTTATTGCTTCTTCATTTTTATCGTTTTGTTTTGTTTTTACTGTAGTTGATGTTTTCTCAACACTTTTGGTATCTTACTGAGCCCTATCTTTATTCTTAAGGATATTCCAAGCAAGTGAGCCCTCAGGACTGCAAGCAGCTCTAAGAAGTTCCACATTCATCAGTTCTTCCCTGTTGAGAATCTGGATAAGCTCCAGTCTAAAAGGATGGTTTGCAGACTGTCTGGATAAAAAGGTAATTTATTTAGGAAGCCCAGTGTTGTGTGAATTCTGTCTTTGGGTTTATGGACTTTAACTTCCTGCAGCTCTCCTTTTAAAAACAAAACATGGGCCAATTTTCATTAATTCCTACAGTTGTTTTTTTCTTTTTGAGTATATATATATGTATATACATTTTAACTTTCCACAGTGAGTCTGACCTATTATTTTTATCTGTCCCTCAGAGCTAGGCTTGAGTGAGATCTGTAAGGGTAATCATACCTGATCCTCATTCATAAGTGGAGAATGAGAGATGCAAAATAATAAATTACTTCTTTTTACATCTCATAGCTACTTAACAGAAACCTTAGAGAGCAAACTTAATGCCTTGAAATTATTTACACTTTCCTTGGGCAGACTGGTAAGTGTAAGGATTTGTTGATGAATAGTACCAGTGATCTGTTTCATAGCCCTGTTTTGGCAGGCCTAATTCCATTGTCATTGCCATTTCCTTGTTTTAAGAAGTGGGGGATTTGTTAATTTGAAAACCTATGGACTTGCTAAAGGGTAGATAACGGAGCCCCAAAGGACTAGTTAAGCTATTTACTGGATCCCTATCCTTCCATATCTTGTTTTTCCTTTTGCATAGATTTGCTTAGGAGAGGTTTTATATGCCTGTTGCCATTCCTGATTTTTCTGAATATCCTGGCACTCTGGTGGTGCCTCATTTATATAAGCTGTTCTGGAATTGACCCATATAGATTGAGGAGAAAACAATTATGTTTACTTTGGCAATGCCCCAGCATCTTACTACTTAATACACAGGTTAAAAGAGAGGAATGCTGCAAAACCAGATGAGAGAGAGGCACATTGGTTGAGACAGATTGCTCAGTTCTTAAGATAGTGCTTTATAAAAGAAGCCTGGGGCAATGTGAGAACTCTTACAGAGTATAAGCTCAGTCAGACCACATTGGAGCTTTTCTTTTCTTTTTCTGTTTTTAATTGACTTACAGTGTTTTGTAAATTTCCGCTGTACATCAGAGTGACTCAGTTATATGTATATATACATTCTTTTTAATATTATTTTCCATTATGGTTTATCCAAGAATATTGAATATAGTTCCCTGTGCTATGCAGTAAGACCTTGCTCTTTATCCATTCTATATGTAATAGTTTGCATCTACTAACCCCAACCTCCCACTCCATTCCTCCTCAAACCCCTTCCCCTTGGCAACCACAAGTTTGTTCTCTATGTCTGTGAGTCTGTTTCTGTTTCATTGATAGGTTCATCTGTGCTGTATTTTAGATTCCACATGTAAGTGATATCATGTGGTATTTGTCTTTCTCCTTCTTAGTTCACTTAGTGTGAGAATCTCTAGTTCAATCCATGTTGCTGCAAATGTTATTATCTTGTTCCTTTTTTATGGCTGAGAAGTATTCCATTGTATATATGTACCACATCTTCTTAATCCATTCATCTGTTGATGGACATTTAGGTTGTTTCCATGTCTTGGCTATTGTGAATAGTGCTGCAATAAGCATAGGGGCGCATGTATCTTTTTGAATTGTAGCTTTGTCTGGATATATGCCCAGGAGTGGGATTGCTGGATCATGTTATAATTCTATTTTTAGTTTTCTGAGGAACCTCCATACTGTTTTCCATGGTGGTTGTACCAACTTACATTCCTACCAACAGTGTAGGAGGTTCCCTTTTCCACATTGGAACTTTCCTAAAGTGACTTGATGGCTCTTGGTTGAGAAAGCTTTAATTTATCCTTTTACTAGTCTCAGTCCCTTAATTTCTTGACTTCCACCATATTTTATGAAGACACCAGGACATTAAAAGCCTATACTCTAGAGTATTGTTCATCAGTGGAGACTGGAGAATAAAACACAGTGTGGAAATTTTGCTAATTATTTAGCTCTAAATTGCTCTTTGAGATGAAAGAAAGCACAGAGAATGGAACTGGAATGAACAGAAAAATTTACATGTTGCTAGGCTGGTACCAGAATATAGCGCTCTACACGATTCTAAATTTCCACTTTTTAATCCATCTGAAGAAAAGGGTAGATATAGTTCAATTTTACTACTAGTTGGACACTTTCCCAGTGTACTGCATTTTAGTAATTTATTTACTTTTTTTTTTATCTCTTCTCCAGATCTTCCTCAGAAGAATAGGCTTGTTGCTTTACAGTGTTAGTGACTCATTCCCTTTGACGATCCCTAGGTGGAGATGGGGCATGAGGATCCTCCAGGGGAAAAGCTCACTACCACTGGGCAACAACCCTAGGTCAGGAGATTCTACCAAGATTCTTTCCTGGGTCCAGATAGGAAGATGAAGTCTCAAGACAACCACCACACATCTGAGGTAGGTAAGGTGTCCCTAAAAATATAATCAGTAGTCTAAATTTTTTTGGCTGCACCCATGGCATGAGGAAGTTCCCAGGCCAGGGACTGAACCCGCCCCACAGCCAAATAGTCTTTACCTTTTTTTTGTCCTTTTTTTTGTCATTTTAGGGCCATACCCGTGGCATGTGGAGGCTAGGGGTCTAATCAGAGCTGTAACTGCCAGCCTACACCACGGCCACAGCACTGCCAGATCCGAGCCGCATCTGTGACCTACACCACAGCTCATGGCAATGCCAGATCGTTAACCCACTGAGCGATGCCAGGGATCGAACCCGCAACCTCATGGTTCCTAGTTGGATTCGTTAACCGCTGTGCCACAATGGGAACTCCAATAGTCTTTACTTTTGATTTTGTTTTTCAGTGTACATTGCATTTATCTCTTTCTTTAGATTGTTTTCATTGTTGTCAACCATGTCTGCTTTGGTAAAATCTGCTTCCTAATTAACCTGGGAAGCAATTGGGTGTGACATGGTGAAAATTATGATGTGAAAAGAATAGCAGGCTGCATGAGGTCGGGTGTTTAGGGTGGGATTGTAGTATGTGATAGAGGCTTACAGCTAAGTCTTTCTTTCTTTTAGGAAGACAGGAACAACAACTGCCATATCTGATATTCATCATGGGTAGATCATAATTCTGGACCCTCTGCTCCCTGAAGCCTCCCTTGAGGCCCTGTTGGAGAACTTCACCAATCATTTACATACTTCGGGATGCCTTGGGATAACTGGGACAAAACAAAAAACAACCTCTTTGAGAAGATAAAACAGTTGTATCTTTTTATGCTGGGCCTGCTAATTGAAAGAAACCTTACAACTATGAATGTGAACCTGACTAGGAATGGCACAAAGTTATCTATCATCAGGCTGGATCTAAAAGAATGAGCACCCTGCATACTCTAGGTCAGTGGTAAGAGAGGCTGATTAGGGGGATGCAGGTTGGAAGATTAAAGTAACCATTCAGTGTAGTAAGGCTTTGTACACATTAGTACCAACACATTAGTATTGTACACATTAGTATCCCAACTAAAGGAATAAGGCTGTGTTTGGTGATGTTTCCAGTGGCTCACCGAGTGTCATTAAGCAACACATTTTCCTATTTATGCCATAGTTTCCTATCCTTTTGAATGAAGCAGTTGTATTAGTTTTAGCTCTAAGAGGTAACTTTATACCTTTCTAAGCTCTGGAGAGACAATTTTTATAGCTCATTAATTTGAATCTTACACAACTCTAGCACAGTACTCAGTTAATACTTCTCTATGGCACTTACTTGGTTTCCTTCTCATTTTTTGGTAGCTCCTGATTGTTCCCTTCATATCTTCCAAATCATTATCTTTCTAAGAAGCAGTGCAGAGAGCAAGAAATTTGAACACACCAAAGGAAGATCAACATGCCTGGCGGCTTAGCATTTTAAAATAGAAGAATGAAGTAAGTTGTTGGTGGTGTAATCCTATATGGATCACTTTAGAGCTAATAGCTGTTTTTTGGAGGTTTGTGTGGGATGGGGTATGGTGATCTTACTTGGAAGGGGAGTGAAATGTGAGATGGGTGAATGGCTAGTAACCTGTTATCAAATGGATTCACTGAAGCAGCTCAAAGGTAATACAGTCAGTGTACCAGTTGTGTCACAGAGTAATTTAGTCTCACCTTGTCTGTTCTTTATGTTCACTGCATGGATTTTTTGCCACCCTTAGAAGCCTAAACAAATAGAAAATTAAACCAAAATACATTTTTTGTTTTTCGCTGAAAGGGTGGCCCTTTCTTACCTCCTTTTGTGAGAGAATCTGTGGTTAAGATTTAAGTGTTAAAGAAAATCCAATCCTTGAATCTGACATTATAATTGTGAAGGGTGTGAAAATCTAAAGGGATGAAGATATAAAGTGAGGGGATTGACTAGGTGCTCTCTAAGAGCCCTTTATTAAAATGTTCGCTCATCTGTGGCACCTTGTGTGGGTCTCCTAGAAATCCTAGGATACAGTTGTAGTAGAATGTTTAAGTCTTCTGCCACTCATTAGGTGAAGAGGCTTTGGCAGTTTAGACTTGTCTGTTTTGTGAAGGTTAAATAAAATAATATATGGAAAGAGCTTCACATGATAGGTTAAAAAACCTAAGAAGTTTCATAAGTTCATTTGAACACAGCACAAGTGACCGCTAATACCATCTAGTGGCACACAGTTGGTGTGTTTTGGTTCTCGGTAAGAAATTCCTAGGTTAAAAGTTTGTAAGTAGAAAAGCTGGTAGTGATTAATGTTATTATAATTATTTTCGTTAGTAGTAATGTAAATGGTATTGGCACTAATAATAGATTTTTTTAATTTTCTTTTGTTGTCCCCTGTTTGTGATGCTTCTTGTGGCTGTTGTGCCCCTCACTGTATTTTGTCTCTTCTGTTTCTTACCCTCTTCCAGAGATTGCCTGCCTTTTCTTAAACTCATAAGTGTGTATTTGTTTGCTTGTCTCTTTCTTCCTTGAATGTCTTTGGTCTTTCTTCTCTAACTAAATTGTGTTTTACCCATGATTCTCTTGCTAGTTTCTTCTCTGTATATCTTTGTCTCATTTTCTTTTTTGTACCTGAGTGTGTGGTCTGTGTCTTGTCTTAGATCTCTCTCTCTAGTTTCTTTTTTTCATTTTGTAACTGATTCTCCTTGGTCTCCTAGATCTGGCTCTTCTTTCACTGTTGTTCATTTTGTGTCTCTCGAGTCACATGCTGTGTGCTGTTTGCTCATTTCTTGCTATGCCTACTTCTCTTTTTCTCTTTGTGAACTCTGATTGTCTGTTATCTCTTCCCCTTCTTGTTCGTTTGACATTTCACCTCGTCTAATACTGGCTACCTTTTGCTGTTTCTACTCCTGATCTCACATTTCTCTTCTCATATATTCTTTGTGCCTCTCTTGGGCCATTTTCTCTCTTTTTCCTGCTTTGTATGCTTCAGTGTCTCTTTGTGCTTTGTGATTTTCCATTTCGGCATTCATCTCTCTGTTCTCTTATTTCTTCTCTACTTTTGACTTCCTACTACCTTTGAGTATTTCAGCCTCTTCCTGTGTCTATGTCTCCCCTTTGATTTCATGCAATCCTCTCTCCTTGCACATTTACTAAGTATGTGTGTATGCTCTTGTGTGTTTGTTTGTAACAAAGGGGCTTCCTAAACCCTTCTCAGTAGGTGCAGAGTTTCAGCTATCAAAATAAGCATTGCAGAGCTGTTCCTTATGCCAGGCCATGCTATGAGATGCTGTGAAATCGTGCTGTGAGATGATCCAAGACCAATAGAAGGCCCAAGGGTCTGGACTGGAGTTGGATGGAAGGCTAAAGTCTCAGTGCAACTGAAGGTCAAAGACCCAGGATTCAAGCCTGTGTGTATGGACAGAAGGCCTAAGAGAAACAGATAACTCAAGACTAAATAAGTGGGAAGCTCGAGGTCCATGACCGAGAATCTAGGAAGGATAGAAGCCCCAAGACCAAAGGAAATTCCAAGATGATAACCCTAAATCCCAGCTCTTTTCTATTGTTCTCCTCCCTACTCTTGGACATTTTCGGTTCTCCCTTTCTTGTTCCTATATTGCCATTTAAACCCACTTCTTTTACAATGTCCTTTTTGATGTTGCTGTTACCTTAAAGAAACATATCTTCAAATCAACAGTATTATGCCTGGGCCAGTCTTAAATCAGTTTTTTAAACTTACATTTCTCTTCACCTCCACTCCACTTGAGAGACACATAGATGACATTATATTTCAGTCCTCTCTTTCCCCCAGATACTCTGGGCTATTGAGAAGAGGAAAGTATCAGGCTATTGAGGGAAAAAATTGCCAGGCTATCTAGAGAAAATGTGAAAAGATGCTCCAGGCCAATGAGAAGAATTAGACAAGAAATACACAGACGTGCCAGACTGCTGAGAAGCACCAGCCAGCAACACCTTACTTCTTTGAGCTTGGGTGAGCAAGATTCCTGAGGTTTGGGTCCTAGTGATGGTTATGAAAAAGGACAGTTGGGTCTGGGACAGAGTGAGGGAGGTTCCAAGGAGACAGCCTGAACTCCCTGCTCATAGTAGTGGCCTAATAATTTGACAAACTGCACTAACCCTGCCCCTGGGCTTAATGCCCACTTCTAGGCTTAAAGATGAGTGTATTTAGCAGGTTTAATACTTTCCTTCATTTCTTTCCTCTTACCATGGGGGAAGACAATTTAAATGAGAATATATATGAAGCCTGTGTAAAACACACAAAAAAGGCATTCTCATTAATAACATATTGGCATTTGTGCACAGCTAATATTTGGAAATCCACTGTCAGTTGTGAAGTATTATGTAAATAAGGGGTCATCACGTGCTTTCTGTAAAGGATCAGAAGGTAAATATTTTAGGTATTGAGAGCCATACGGTTTTCTGCTTTAAAAAAAAAAGTGAATTTTGTCTGTGGGCCACAGTTTATCACCCCTGATGTAATTGCCAGGGACTGTGTGCTGATATTAATTCCTTCTCTGTGCCTGTCCCTGCATTAGGCACTAAAGATGTAATGATTACTTATGATCATATCCATGTGATCAGAAGGAAAGTATGTGAATGTGCTTTGTAAACTATAAAGTACTTAAAGACTGGTGAATGAACTTTGATTACATAGTATATACATGCCAAGCAATGTATGTACAGTGCTAGGCACTGTGGATACAAAAACCTGAGCGATTTAAGATAATTGTGATCACTTATAATGTGCCAGTTACCATGCTAGGCACTGTGGATACAAAAACCTGACGGATTTAAGATAATTGTGATCACTTGTAATGTGCACTTGTAATGTGCCAGTTACCATGCGAGGCACTACAGATATCAAAGGAAAAAAAGTTCTCATTACAGAATTAAAATTTTTACATAGGTGTACATATTAAAGTGCTTTGTAAACTAAAGCACCATATAAGTACCAATGGGCTATGTGTTTATGAACAAATGAATAAATATTAATTGCCTTATATATGCCAGCTATTATTTCAGATACTGTGAAATCCAAGATAGTGCTCCCAAGTAATAAGAGGGAGGTTAATGTCTTATATTACATAGATGTAAGGATTTGATATTGCTTATTTTAGTCAATCAAGACTTTACAAGTGAGGTCAGATTAAATTATTACCAGGATATTTTCCCAGGTAACGGGAAGATATAATGAGATTGAGCTTTCTAAACTATAAAATGCTTCATAAATAGATGAAGACATTAGATGTTTTCTATGTGAATAAAACTTACGTGAGGCAGGCATTATCTCTACAAAATTCTCACTGTGTGCTTAACCCACTATGAGAAAAGTTGTTTAAATATTTATACAAACTTTTAATACTTAAGTGAATTAATTATTAATATCGGTTGCCTACTCTGTGAGCTCACTGTTACAGGCATGAAAGATATGCACAGATTTATCGTTTTATTGTGCCTGTAGCTGAGAATAAAGTAATACATATGTTAGGATTTCTTGAACTCCAAAGCACCATGTAAATATAACTGTTGATCTTCTTACTTGGTGTGCCTGTACTAAGTTTACAAAATTGCATCATAGTTATACTATGAAAAAGAGAAAAAAATTGAGAAAGGATTTTGTACTCTTGAACACTTTGGATATGTTATGTAAAGGATTAAATGCCTAATGAATGAAAGACTGGATAGTAATTGTCTATTATGTGCCAGTCTCCTGCATCAGGGCTGCGAAGATAATCCATTGTTTTATTGTGTTCCGTGTAGCAGAATGTAATGCATAAAATCAATTTGTAAGTCTTAAACTGGCATACATTTCTGCTGAATGAACATTGATTAGTTACTCTCTCTTGTCCCCAGAGAAAGCAACTGGGGATGTAAAATTCATTGTCATTATTACTGAACCTGCAACAGAGATCTGTGTGTAAATTTACAAAGCCTACTGATCTATACAGGTATAAGGAATTAACTGTTAGCTTAATGAATGGTTACTGATTACTTTGTATGAGGCTCAGAGCTGAACATGCTCTAGGATATAAAAATGATATCCTTATCAGATTCTCACAGGAGGAAATGAGGTACTAGGTGTGGGAATATAGATTGAAAGTTATTTAATCACTGCCAAGCTTATTTAATGGTAAAAACAATAGGAAAAATAGAATTCTGCAAGGCAGTATGCTTCTGAATGCTGAGCTAGGTAGAAAGAAAATCCAGACCAGAAGGCTATTTGCTCCCTGGCCTGACTGAATAGATGGGATTTCTCTCTTTAAAGCAAGATGTTGTGCTTGCTTTTAAAGGCTGAAGATGAAGGTGAATTAGATCCACACTGATACAGCATTAAAGGAGTAAAATTTAATGGCTCAGGTTGCTTTTAGATTAATTTGATTGTAAACAACATCTTTTATGTGGAATACATCATTCTAAGTCCTGAGTGTAACAGAAATGAAATGGCTCTAGTCTAAAGGGCATTAGATAGATAACAAATCATGGCTAAAGATTCAGAAATATCTTTGTTTTCTGAGTAAATATCTGAGTGCCTCTGGATGAATTTATTGATTAGATCCGATCTAGAAAACCTATTGACTTGCCTTGGAAATTGAAAAAATAGGGAAAAAGAGATATGGTTCTTTTAATATAAAATGACATTTTTCCTAGATCTGGAAAGTCCCAAGGTCACTTGGTCATTGACATAGATTGGAGCTAGAAGATTGATAAAATGGCTCATGGTTTGTCCTTTAATTCTATAACATTCTTCTTTTATTATAGTTAAATAGTTTATGATGAGAATAAAGATGAAACCACTATTTCTAAATGTATTTTTTTTTTTTTTGCTCATTGTCCTGCCAGAGTCAGGAAGCCACCTAATAAAAAAATAAAAAATAAATAAATAAAAACTTTCTCCCTAGATTTTCTATATTTTGTAAAAGAAATTAGTCACTTGAATGAAGTACTGTTCTTAAGTGCCGAGAATGAAGATTTTAAAGACCTGGACCAAAATATACTTTATTTTCGGTAGCTTTATAGAGGAAACACAAGAACAAATTTAGTAAGAGACTGAAGTTCTTTCATTAGTTGAAAAACTTCATTGAACAGCCATGATATTAAGATGCTGAGATGGAATGGTTAAGTAGATCACCTTCTCTTTGGCATGTGTGGTAGTGTAGGAATAAGAGAACTTTGTGTTTACTCATTCATGTAAACATTGAAGAAGATAATGCTAAATTAAATAGATGTGGCACAAAAGGCACTTAGTCTTGGAGATGCAATTAAAAAGAAAAGAACTGGAGTGAAACTCTTCATGAAACAGAAATGTCTATTTCAAGGCATTTTGTGATATTCCTAGACAGAAAACAAAAAAGATCTTGACTGAAAGATGCTTGGCTTGGAAACTGGAATATAAGAGAAGAGGTTACTGTTCATTCGTATTTTCATTTATTCATTCATTCTGCAAGTATAGTTGAGTGCCTATTGTATATAAGCTTTTTGGCTAGTTTCTTAGTTGGCCCCAAACATATGAAAAAATGAATGTCTTCCAAGAGAACTTAGAACTTTAAAAACTTACCTTTTGGCTGGTTTTATGGTTAGTGGCAAGGCTTAGTTCCTCAATAACACTGTGTGGTTTAATTCGTACTCCATATTTCCTCTGCTACTCTGGCCACTACAATAAGCAGGGTATTCTATTGAGCCTGCTCCTTAATTTTCAGGAACCTTCCTTACAATAGTTACTTCATTTTTCCTAGCCCATCCTTCATGAAAAATGGCTGTGACCTTTGGTGGGCAGAAGGAGAGATGAGGAGCAACTGATTCCCTAACCCTAATCTCATTGGTACCAGCTTTTGAAAACTATTCATATTCAAGTCACAACTGGTTTGGAAACACACCAGTTTTGACTATTCTCAGTTCCTCATCATTTTCGTTCTGACAAATATATACTGCCTAAGTAAATATTTTTAAAAAACAATTCTCCAGAAGTAAAATAGCAAGCTTGGGGATGTTTCTGTTTTGCTACAGCTTCTCAACTTACACTTAGAAATATTTTCCTTCTCACCATCAGAACCTGCTTAAGAAAGGACTTATTGTTTGTAACAGAATAGTGCAGTGAATGAAAATAGCTTAACAATTTTATTCTTAAGTTTTAAGAATTATAAAAATTGGAAGTAATTGGCAAAAATTGGAGAGAAAAAGTATCCCTGTCAAAAAAAAGTCTAAATTTCGACCCAAATGTGCTTTGGCCTTTTCTATTTTTAAATCACTCAGAGAGGGTGGGATAGGAGGAAGAGTGAAAGAAAAGGTCAAACCTAGTTCTATGGGCAACTTGCCTTTGTTCTGGACTGGTCTTAAAAGCATTGCTACCTCCAGATCTAACTTGGGGGATTGTGTCTTTAAGTTTAAATGCAACTCCAGTAACTGGTCACTAAGATGAGGACAAATTCCTTTATCCCCACTCATTTCTATAAGTTTTTGAGAAACTTTTTTTTGTTAATGGCTGTCAATTAAGCCTTGTGCTAGATATTATGAATTTTATTAATTAAGTAAATGTGAACTCTTCATCATAAGGTAGTTTTAAGCTAAAGTCAAAATTCACTGCAAAGGAAGAGGGCTTTTTTGTTCACTGTGAGTCATATGTATTTCAAAGCATCCAAACTTTAGTTTACACGGCAAGCCAACAGTAACATCTGTAATGGAGAAGGAAATTGATGAATGGCAAAGGATAGTTGCTGAAGGGAGAAAAGTTGAAGAGGATTTTCTGACATGTTAATAATGTTTGGTGTTTAATATGTGATATCAGCTGGATGCAATTACTCCCCTTTCTTCAGGTGGGGGTGGGGGTGCATTATTGGAAAGTGGAAAGGAGAAAGTAACTAAAAGCCTTCCTTTCACAGTGGCATCCAAGACTACCACTACTGATAAACAAGAATAAGAGAACATGCTATCATCTGATTTTTGTGGCATAAATGAAGTTGTGAACAAATTTTTTTTTAAGGGAATGGCTTCACCTCTACTCTTTCACCTACCTCAAAGGGAATCTATGCCAAAATACTCCAGTGAATGCAAGACACACTGGACTTGTGAACTGATGTGAAACACAGAATCTCTTGGCCTTGGTTGTTTTGAAGACTGAAAATTTTGTTCAGCACGGGTGACCACCAAAAATCAATGTAAACTTGTCTATATGTCACAAATGAGACAAATTGGGGAGTTTGTTGTTTAATGTCAAATAAAATACTGTTTTTTGAAAACTTAGGGTTTTTTTTTTTTTGGCTTTTTAGGGCTGCACCTGTGGCATATGGAGGTTCCCAGGCTAGGGATTCAGTTGGAGCTATGCCTGCTGGCCTACGCCACAGCCACAGCAATGCAGGATCTGAGCCGCATCTGCAACCTACATCACAGCTTATGGCAACGACAGAGGCTTAACCCACTGAACAAGGCCAGGGATCAAACCCACAACCTCATGCTTCCTAGTTAGATTCGTTTGCACTGTGCCACAACAGGAACTCTGAAAACTTAGTATTTGGATGTAACACATTCTACCTCACTGTCCCTTCCTAACCACATTAGTTACCTCAACTTTTTTTAACTATCTGAATAGCTTAGGTGAATGATTTGAGAGGTCTCATTTTTCCCCTTAGCTTCAGTTGATTTGGTCAGGAGTACTGAGCACAAACACAGTTTTTAAAAGGTGAGGTGCAAAAAACTATTGAAAAATGGGGGTGGGATAGGAATAGAGCATAAAAATGTTTTTAAGGTGGTGGGAAGTAGGGTGCATTCAGGAAGGTAATCACTGTAGAATGTAACAGGTCTAATCCCCGAGTAGGTGAAGGGATCTTTGATGTTCCTAGAATTTTGAATGATTAAATACCCAAATGTTAGGTTGGACATATGACCCAATGCTGTGTTTATAGGCAAGAACTTCTACTAATTTGTTGGTTGGCATCTTATGCCATTCTTAATTGTGCTGGAGACTGCTCAGCTCCCTCTTTCCAATGACAATCGCTATGCTCTATCATAGTGGGTTTTTTTAAAACCTGTCCTTTTTTGCAGTAAGACATGATGAAGTAATGGCCAGTGTTAGAGGAAATAAATTTGTAAGGGAATTAAGACTTAAAAACCCTCTAGGAGAGAAAACATGACATTCCACACATAAAGCAAGAACAGCTAATACATCACAGTTTCTTTCTCCCAATCCATGACAGATAGTATTAATCAATCCTGGCACTTATTCCTGCTAAACCTAGTCTCTAGAGACTGCTAGTTGCCCACCAAAATATAATCTCCCCTTTTAAAAACATGTGACTTCCCAGGTAGACCATGTTTCCCAGTCTCCTTTGCAGTTTTGTGTTGCCAGATGACTATAACCAGCAGAATGTGAGTGGAAGTGATGGGTGGCATTTATGGGCTTGGCTTAGAGCTTGATCACCTCTCCAATTTCTTATACCTTCCCACAAGCTGCGACCTCAACATAGTGGCTAATCTACCTTCAGCCTTACAGATGACAAATCATTCCCTGGAAGATGGAAGTACAATGACTTGGAAAGAAACCAAGTCTCTGAATGAAAAGAAACGTAATTGCCCTTCTCACCTGAACTTTTTTTGTATTGGAACTGTCATGCAAGGAAGAAATAGTATTTCTCTAAACCATTGAATTGATTTTCATTCTTACAGTAGCCTTTTCCCCCCGTAACTAGAAACAACTGGATGCATTTGCACAATCCTTTTTAAAATCTTTGAATTTTTTGTTCTCTTTTTAGAGCCACATCTGTGGCATATGGAAGTTCCAGGCTAGAGGTCAAATCAGAGTTACAGCTGCTGGCCTACACCACAGCTACAGCAACACTAGATCCAAGCCATGCCTATGACTTATGCCAGATCCTTAACCCACTGAGGGAGGCCAGAGTTCAAATCCATGTCCTCATGGATCCTAGTTGGGTTCTTTACCTCTGAGCCACAATGGAAACTCCCAATTTAAGTTTAAAGAGAAAAGCAAGAGAAAAAACTAGAGACAAAATTCTTATCAGAACATGACTCAGAGATTACCCAGAATCTAAAAATTACTATAATTAATAATACAATTAAATTTATAACTAAATAGAATAAATTATAATTAATACTATAATTATAATATAATTAATTTATAATTAAAGGGTTTGGTAGAAAGCACATGGCATGAACAAAAGGAGAATTTTAGGAGACAGTAGGATACTACTCGAATGTTTCTAATAATGCTAGAAAGAATATGGGAACAGATGAATGCTTTTTATGAGCTCATCAGTAGACAAGACACAAAAAGAAAAATCAGTGAACTTGAATAAAGAATAAAATTATAGAAACTGAAACAGAAAATGGAAATGTAACAACTACAACAAAACTGACAGAAACATGCACCCAAGAGTTGTGGAACAAAGTAAAACATTAACATATGGTTAATTTTTTTCCCTAAAGAATTAAATACACTAACCCACAGAACCAAAAATCTAAAACAAAACAATAGCCCCAACCCAAAGAGGATTTAAAAATATACATATAGGCAAATTATATTCAAATTCTGAAAACCAAATGTTAAGATTACATTTGGAGACATTCAGAAAAAAAGTGACATTGTATACAGAAGAACAAAAGAATTACAGCAGACTTGTCAGATATCCAAGCCAGGAAACAATGGAGTAGAACATCTAAAGTACCAAAAGAAAAAAAAAAAGTCAGGCCAGAATTTTCTACACAGTAACACTGTATTTCAAAAGTGATAGAGAAAACTAAAACACAGTTTGAGAAAAATCCACTACCACAAACACTGCACTAAAATATTTTTTTACAAGAAATATTAAAGGAATATTTTGCAAGAAAAAGGGATAGGATACCAGGCAGAGCCTTGAATCTGCATAAAGAAAAAAAGGTCTCCAGAAATGGATGAAAGCAAATACAAAAAATATTTTAATTCATTTTATCAGTTTTAAAGAAAATTGATGGCAATGATGTTGTTTCAGATCAATCCTTATGAAAGTTTTACTAGCCATCTCAGTCAGTGCAAAAAGGCAAGAAAAATTAAAAGAATATATAGAATGGGAAAAATTAAAATGCTTTCAGGAGAATTTACCTGAAGGAGGAAATAATGAAACAAATCTCTGCAGTCTAAAAGAGATTGAGTTCAAAAAAGGAGACAGTGAAAATACTGAAGGAATTAAGAGTGCATATGAAGGAATTAAGAGTAGATATGAACAGTAATGCAGATTACTTTAGAAAGGAACTAGAAAATATGAGGAAATAAGAAAAAATGAGAAAATTGATTACAGAAATGCAAGCTGAGTTGAAGGCATTGAAGAAGAGAATAAATATTGCAGAGGAATGAATTAGTGACTTGGAAGATAGAATAATGGAAATCACCCAATCAGGACAGCAGACAGAAAACCAAATGAAAAAAGAAAGCAATACAGTAGATCTATGGGATAATATAAAATGGGCCAATCTATGCCCAATAGGGATTCCAGAGGGAGAAGAAAAAGGGATTGAAAGCATATTTGAAGAAATTATGGCTGAAAACTTTCCAAATCTAAAGGAAACAGATATCAACATACAGGAAGCACAGAGGGCCCCAAACCAGTTGAATACAAACAGGCCCACACCAAGGCATATTATGATAAAAATGGCAAAAGTTAAAGGTAAAGAGAGGATTCTAAAGGTAGCAAAAGAAAAACAAAGCTTTAATTATAAGGGAACCACCATAAGGCTATCAGCTGATTTCTCTACAGAAACAATACAGGCCAGAATAGGTTATCAGATGATTTCTTTACAGAGGGTGGCAAGATATATTCAAAGTTCTAACAGGGAAAAATTTGCAACCTAGAATACTCTACCCAGCAAGAATATCATTTAAAATACAAGGAGAAATAAAGAATTTCTCCAACAAACAAAAACTAAGAGAGTACAGCAATACTAAACACATTCTAAAAGAAATATTGAAGAGGCTCCTCTAAATAGAAAAGAAGTAAGAAGGAATAGGATGGAGAAAATCACAATTGGAAAGCAATCACTTAAATAAGCCAGTATATACAGATCTAAAAGGAAAAAAAAGCTATTGTAAAAGATGATAAACACAAGGAACAGCAAAAGGACAAACATGAAGATGTTAAAAAAGGACATCAAAATCATAAAATGGGGGGAAGGAAAGTAAGAAAATCCAGACTCTTTTATTTTAGAATGTATTTGAATGTATATGACAGTCAGGCTAAAGCAAGCAGATATAGGAAGGGGTTAACATCCTTGAAAAACAGGGCAACCACAAATCAAAACCAAACATTACATTCACAAAAACTAAAAAAAATAGGACACAAGGAAATCTTGTAAAATACAAGGAAATTGTCGAACCGAAAAAAGAAAGGAACAAAGGAGAAACATAGAATCAACTGGAAAACACAGTTTAAAATGGCAATAGGAATTCCTGTCGTGGCTCAGCAGAAACAAATCAGACTAATATCCATGAAGAAGTAGGTTCAATCCCTGGCCTCACACAATGGGTTAGGGACCCAGTGTTACAGAGAGTTGTGGTGTAGGTCAGATATTCAGCTCAGATCCTGCATTGCTGTGGCTGAGGTGTAGGCCAGCAGCTACAGCTCCAATTCAACTGCGACCCTGGGAACCTCCATATGCCACAAGTGCAGCCCTAAAAAGACAAAAATAAAAATAAAAAATAAAATGACAATAAATACATATTTATCAATAATTACCTTAAATGTCATTGGACTGAATACTCCAATCAAAAGACATTGAGTGGCAGATTGGATAAAAAGACAAGAGCCTACAATATGCTGTCTACAAGAAACTCACTTTAGGGCGAAGAACACATATAAATTGAAAATTAAGGAAAGGAAAAATATTTCATGCAAATGGAATAGACAGGAAAGCAGAAGTTGCAATACTCATATCAAACAAAATAGACTTTAAAACAAAGGCCATAAAGAAAGACAAAGAGGGACACTATTTAATGATCAAATGATCCATTTAAGAAGAGGATATTACAATCGTCAATATATATGCTACTAATAGAGGAGCACCCAGATACATACAATACCTGAACAGACATAAAAGGAGAAATTGATGCTAATACAATAATAGTAGGAGACTTTAACACCCCACTTACATCAATGATCTAGACAGAAAATCAATAATGCAACAGAGATCCTAAATGACACAACAGAAAAGTCTAACTTCATTGCCATTTTTAGGATATTACATCCAAAAAAATATCAGAATATACATTCTTATCAAATGCATGAGGGACATTCTCAAGGACTGATCACATACTGGGGCACAAAACTAACCTCAGCATATTTAAGAGTATAGAAATTATTTCAAGTATTTTCTCTGACCACAGTGGCATGAAACTAGAAATCAAACACAGGAAAAGAAATGAGAAAAAAACTGACTACATGGAGACTAAACAACATGCTACTAAAAAAGCCAATGGGTCAATGAGGAAATCAAAAGGGAAATTAAAAAATACCTTGAGACAGATGATAATGAAAACACAACCACTCAAAATATAGTGATGCTGCAAAAGCACTGCTTAGAGGGAAGTTCATAACAATACAGGCCTTCCTCAAAGTAGAAGAAAAATCTCAAATTGCCAACTTAACCCACCAACTAAAAGAATTAGAAAAAGAAGAACAAACAAATCCCAAAGTCAACAGAAGGAAGGAAATCTTAACAATAAGAGAGGAAATAATAAAACAGAGATTCAAAAAAACAGTAGCAAAAATCAATAAAACCAAGAGCTGGTTCTTTGAAATGGTAAATAAAATTGACAAACCTCTGGCCAGAAATACCAAGAAAATGAGAGTAAGAACTGAAATAAACAATATAAGAAATGAAAAAAAACCCCAAAAAACCCAAAAAATATAAGAAATGAAAAAGGAGAAATCTCAACACTGCAGAAATACAAAAAAACATGAGAATAGTATGAACGATATGCCAACAAATTTGACAACCTAGAAGAAATGAGCAACTTTCTAGAGACTTACAGCTTGCCAAAACTGAATCAAGAAGAAATAGCTCAATCGGACAGACTGATCACTAGAAATGAAATTGAATATGTAATAAATACATTTCCTACAATCAAAAGCCCAGGACCAGATGGCTTCACAGGCAAATTCTACTAACAACAGAAAGAAGAGTTTATACCCATTCTTCTTAAAATTTTCCAAAATGTTGGAGAAGAAGGAACACTCACAGACATTCTATGAAGCCACCATCACCCTAATATCAAAACCAGACAAAGATACTACCAAAAAAAGAAAATTATAGACCAATATCTTTGATGAATATAGACACAGAAATTCTCAACAAAATTTTAGCCAACCGAATCCAACAGCATAAAAAAGATCATACACCAAGACCAAGTGGGATTCATCCCAGGTTCACAAAGGTTGTTCACCATATGCAAGTCAATCAATGTCATACACTACATTAACAAAAGAAAAGTCAAAAATAACATGATCATCTAAACAGATGCAGAAAAGAATTTGACAAACTCCAACATCCATTCATGATAAATACTCTTACCAAACTGGGTATAGAAGGAATATACTTTAACATAATAAAAGCCATTTATGACAGACCCACAGCCAATATAATACTCAATGGAGAAAAGCTGAAAGCACTCCTGCTAAAACCTGGAATAAGACAAAGATGCCCACTCTCACCACTTTTATTCAACATAATATTGGAATTCCTAGCCACAGCAATCAGACAAATAAAAGAAATAAAAGGTAACCAAATTGGAAGAGAAGCAGTAAAATTGTCACTTTATGAAGATGACATACTATATAGAGAAAGCCCTAAGGACTCCACAAAAAACTACTTGAACTGGTGAATGAATTCAGCAAAGTACCAGCAAGCATACAATATTTACATTCACAAATCAGTTGCATTTCTCTATATTAAAAATGAAGTATTAGAAAAGGAGTATAAAATACAACAGCTGGAGTTCCCATCATGGCGCAGCAGTTAACAAATCCGACTAGGAACCATGAGGTTGCAGGTTCGATCCCTGGCCTCGCTCAGTGGGTTAATGATCTGGCATCACTGTGAGCTGTGATGTAGGTTGCAGATGTGGCTCAGATCCTGTGTTGCTGTGGATGTGGCACAGGCCAGCAGCTACAGCTCCAATTCAACCCCTAGCCTGGGAATCTCCATATGCCATGGATGCAGCCCTAAAATAACAAAAGCCAAAAAAAAAAAATACAGCAACTTTTAAAATCACACCCCCAAAAATTAAATACCTAGGAATAAACCTGACTCAGGAGGTGAAAGACTTAAATGCTGAGAACTATAAAACATTAATCAAGGAAATTAAAGGTGATTCAAAGAAATGGAACGTCTTTGGAAAACCTTGGTTTTTCAAATAAGACAATCTGGGGGGGTGGGGGGATGCACTGGGGGTTTGGGATACAAAATCTGTAAAATTGACTTGTGATGATTTATGCACACCTATAATTGAAATAAAATCCATTAAGAGAAAAAAAAACAAAAAAAAAAAAAACAAAGAAATGGAACGATATTCCATGCTCCTTGATTGGAAGAATTAATATTGTTAAAATGGCCATACTAACCAAAGCAATCTACAGATTCAATGCAATCCCTATCAAATTACTCATGACATTTTTCACAGAACAGAACAAACAATCCAAAAATTTACATGGAACCATAAAAGACCCAGAACTGCCAAAGCAATCCCGAGGGAAAAAAAAGAAGCAGGAGACATAATTCTCCCAGACTTCAGACAATATTATAAAGCTACAGTGATCAAGACAGTGTGGTACTGGTGCCAAACCAGACATACAGACCAATGGAACAGAACAGACAATTCAGAAATAAACCCAGTCACCTATGGTCAGTTAATCTTAGACAAAGGAGGGAATATAAAATGGGAAAAAGACAGTCTTTTCAGGAAGTGGTGCTGGGATAACTGGACTGCTGCCTGTAAATCAATGAAACTGGAACACACCCTCACACCAGGCATAAAAATAAACTCAAAATGGCTTAAAGACTTAAACATAAGACAAGACCCCATCAAACTCTTAGAACATAGGCAAGACATTCTCTGACATCAATCCTACAAATATTTTCTCGTCAGTCTCCAAAAACAATAGAAATAAAAACAAAAATAAACCAATGGGACCTAATCAACCTAACAAGCTTTTCACAGTAAAGGAAACCATAAAAAAAAAAAGACAGTCTACTGAATGGAAGAAAATTGTTTCAAGAGATGCGACTAACAAAGGTCTAATCTCCAAAATATACAATCAACTTATACAACTCAACAGCAAACAAAAAACCAACAACCCAATTGAAAAATGGGCAGAAGACCTGAATAGACATATGGATGCCTAACAGGCACATGAAAAAATTCTCAGCATCACTAACTATTAGAAAAATGCAAATCAAAACTACTATGAGGTACCTCATCACACCAGTCAGAATGGCCATCATTAGTAAGTCTATAAACAGCAAATGCTGGAGAGGGTGTGGAGAAAAGGGGACCTACACTCTTGTTGGGAATGTAAATTGGTACAACTGCTACAGAAAACAGTATGGATGTACCTCAGAAAACTAAATATAGAGCTACCATATGACCCAGGAATCCCACTCGTGGGCATATATCCAGACGAAGCTTTCATTGAAAAAGATATATGCACCCATATGTTCACTGTAGTACTATTCACAATAGCCAAGACATGGAAACAACCTAAATGTCCATCAACAGATGAATAGACTAAGAAGGCGTGGTATATATATACAATGGAATACTACTCAGCCATGAAAAAGGTCAAAATAATGCCATTTGTAGCAACATGGATGGAAGTAGAGACTCTCATACTAAGTGAAGTAAGTCAGAAAGAGAAAGACAAATACCATATTATATCACTTATATCTGGAATCCATCTATAGAACAGAAGCAAACTCATGGACATGGGGAACAGACTTGAGGTTGCCAAGGGGGAGGAAGAGGGAGTGGGATGCACTGGGAATTTGGGGTTAATAGTTGCAAACTATTGCATTTGCAGTGGAGAAGCAATGAGATCCTGCTGTATAGCACAGAAGACTACATCTAATCACTTGTTATGGAATATGATGGAGGATAATGTGAATAAAATAATGTAAATATATGTATAACTGGGTCACTTTGTTGTACAGTAGAAATTGAAAGAACATTTTAAATCAACTATAATAAAATATAATAAAAATATAAAATATAATAAAAAATAAATAACAGTTCATATACAAAAATAAATAACAGCTCAACATACAAAAACCCAACATGATTAAAAAATTGGCAGAAGAACCAAATAGATATTTTTTCAAAAAGGAAATACAGGTGGCCCACAAGCACATGAAAAGATGCTCAGCATTCACTAATCATCAGGGAAATGAAAATCCAAATCACAATGAGATATCATCTCATACCTGTCTGAATGCCTTCCATCAAAAAGGACACAAATAGCAAATGTTGATGAGGATGTGGAGAAAAGGAAGCCCTCATACACTCTTTTTTTTTTTGGTCTTTTTTTGTTGTTTTTAGGGCTGCACCCACGGCATGTGTAGATTCCCAGGGTAGGGGTCTAATCGGAGCTACAGCTGCCAGCCTACGCCACAGCCAGAGCAACAGAGGATCTGAGCCACGTCTGCAAACTACACCACAGCTCAAGGCAATGCCGGATCCTTAACCTGCTGAGCGAGGCCAGGGATCGAATCTGCAACCTCATGGTTCCTAGTCAGATTCTTTTCCACTGAGCCACAATGGGAACTTCAACCCTCATACCCTCTTGATGGGAATGTAAATTGGTGCTGCCACTATGGATAACACTATGGAGGTTTGCAAAAACTGAAAACAGAGCTACCATATGACCCAGAATTTCCACTCCTGGGTCTATATTCAACCCCTTTCCCAATAATTTGAAAAGATACATGCACCCCAATATTCATAACAACATTGTTTTCAATTATCAAGATACAAAAGCAACCTCAGTGTCCATCAGAGTTCCTGTCATGGCTCAATGGTTAACAAATCCAACTAGGAACCATGAGGATGTGGGTTCAATCCCTGGCCTCACTCAGTGGATTAAGGATCTGGTGTTGCCATGAGCTGTGGTGTAGGTCACAGACATGGCTTGGATCCCTCATTGCTGTGACTGTGGTATAGGCTGGCAGCTACAACTCCAATTGGACCCCTAGCCTGGGAACCTCCACATGCCAAGGGTGTGGCCCTAAAAAGACAAAAAAAAAACAAAAAGCAAAACCCCTCAGTGACCATCAATAATGAATGGAAAAAGAAAATGTGGTATATATATGCAATGGACCTCATCCATAAAAAGAGAACAGAATTTTGCCATTTTCAGTAACACCAATGGACTTGGAGGGCAATACGCTAAGTGAAATAAGTAAAAGACAAATACTGTATGATATCACTAACATGTGGAATCTAAAAAAATACAAGAAAGTAGTAAATATAACAAAAAAGAAGTAGACTCACAGATAGAGAGAAAAAACAGTGCTTGCCAGTGGGGAGGCAGAGAGGGGCACATAGGGGGTGGGAGTATGGGAAGTACAAAACTATTGGGTGTAAAATAGGCTACAATGATGTCTTTTACAACATGGGGAATAATAGCTGATATTTTGTAATAACAGTAAATGGACTCTAGTCTTTAAAAACTGTATAAAAATAAACAGAAAATAAAAGAAGAACACTAGTAAAGGATGCTGTCAAGAAAAAAATAAAACCTATAAAGGGGTGGAAATATTTGCCAAGTCTGCATTTGACAAGTGTTTGCTATCTGGTATATGTAATACACACCTCAAAAAATAAAAGACAAACAGTACAATTAAAAAGTTAGCAAAGGAGGAGTTCCCATCATGGCTCAGCAGTTAGCAAACCCAACTAGCCTCCAAGAGGATGCCGGTTTGATCCCTGGCCTCGCTCAGTGGGTTAAGGATCCGGTGTTGCCATTAGCTGTGGTGTAGTTAGCAGATGTGGCTTGGATCTGGCACTGCTGTGGCTGTGGTGTAAGCTGGTGGCTGCAGCTCCAATTCAACCCCTAGCCTGGGAACCTCCATATGCCACAGGTGTGGCCCTTAAAAAAAGTTAGCAAAGGAATTGAATGAACATTTCTCTAAAGACTATATGTAAATGGCCAATAAAGCACATGAAAATGTGCTAAATATCATTAGTCATTAGGAAAATGCAAATCAAAACCTCAGGGAATTCCTATTGTGGCTCAGCAAGTTAAGAACCCTACCTAGTATCTGTGAGGAGGCGGGTTCAATCCCTGGACTCGCTCAGTGGGTTAAGGATTTAGCATTGCTGCAAGCTGTAGTGTAGGTCACAGATGTGGCTCAGATCCAGCATTGCTGTGGCAGTGGCATAGGCCTGCAGCTGCAGCTCTGATTCAACCTCTAGCCTGGGAACTTCCATGTATGACAGATGAGGCTGTAAAAATAAATAAGGTTAAAAAAAAGTCAAACCGGGGGTTCCCATCACGGCTTAGTGTTTAACGAATCTGACTAGGAACAATGAGGTTTGCGGGTTCGATCCCTGGCCTTGCTCAATGGGTTAAGGATCTGGCATTGCCACGAGCTGTGGTGTAGGTTGCAGATGCGGCTCGGATTCCGTGTTGCTGTGGCTGTGGCGTTGGCTGGCAACTACAGCTCCGATTAGTCCCCTAGCCTGGGAACCTCCATATGACACGAGTGCAGCCCTAGAAAAGACAACAACAACAAAAAATCAACCCATCAATGAGATGTAATGTTATACACACTGAGATGGTTATAATAAAAATCAGAAGAAAACAGGGAGACAAAAAACAAACAAACAAAAAAATAAGAACAGAAGAAAACAAGTGTTGACAAGGATATGGAAGAACTGATAATGTACATTGCTAGTAGCTATGTTAAATGTCGCTGTTGTGAAAAAACTTTTAGCTGTTCCTAAAATAAACACAGCATTATCATATGACTCAGCAATTCCACTCCTACCAAATTGAAAAGTGGTGTTCAGGAAGATCCTGCTGTGGCTCAGCAGGTTAAAAATCTGATTAATATTCTTGAGGATGTGGGTTCAATCCTTGGCCTCGCTCAGTGGATTAAGGATCCAGCGTTGCCATGAGCTGTGGTGTAGGTCACAGACGTGGCTTGGATCTGGTGTTGCTGTGGCTGTGGTGAAGGCCAGCAGCTGCAGCTCCTATTTGACACCTAGGCTGGGAACTTCCATATGCTGCAGGTGCGTCCCTAAAAAAAAAAAAAGGAGGGAAAAAAAAAGTGGTGTTCAAAGAAATAGTTATGGACAAATGTTCATGGTAGCACTATTCACATTAGCAAAAGTTGAAAACACATATGTTCATCAACTTACGAATGGATAAACAAAATGTAAATCCATGCAGTGGAATGTTATTCAACCATAAAAGAAATGAAACACTGTGAACCTCAAATAGTTCCCATAATGGCTCAGCAGTAACAAACCCAACTAGTATTCATGAAGACATGGGTTCGATCCCTGGCCTCGCTCCGTGGGTTAAGGATCCAGCATTGCCATGAGCTGTGGTGTAGTTCACAGACGTGGCTCAGATCTAGTGTTGCTGTGGCTGTGGCATAGGAGAAGAAGGAGGAGGAGGAGGAGAAGGGGAAGGGGAAGGGGAAGAAGAAGGAGAAGAAGGAGAAGAAGGAGGAGGAGGAGAAGAAGGAGGAGGAGGAGGAGGACAACAACAACAATAAAAAGTAGTAAGAGATGTGACAATGGAAGTAAGAAGCTGCAGTAATATGACGAAGGAGCCACGAATCAAGCATACAGGTAAAAGATAAAATGAAGTGTTCTCTCCTAAATTCCAGAAGGAACAGAACTGTGCTGAAACCTTGATTTTAGAGTTCTGACCTCCAGAAATATAGGAGAATAAATATAAGAGAGTAAATTGTTCTGAGTCACTAAATTTGTGGTACTTTGTTCAGCAGCAATAGGAAACTAATACAACAAGTAAACTAAGACACAATTCAAATTCACATTATAAAAAAAAGCACAGTAAAATTAATTATGTTAGTAATTCCAAAATTATTCACAAAGTCCATGCCCATATTGCTTCCCTGGTGAAGTCCATCAAACCTTTAAAGTGGAACTAGTATCAATCTTTCCAAACAGTTCCAAGGTATAGAAAAGTTAACACTTCTAAACTCATTCTATGAGGCCATTATTAACCTGATACCAAAACCAGAAAAAGGGATCTCCAGCAAAGAAAAACTGCAGGACCAATATTCTTATATGAATATAAAGGTAAACATTTTTTTTTGGCTTTTTGTCATTTTAGGTCCGCACTCGTGGCACATGACGATTCCCAGGCTAGGGGTCTAATCAGAGCTGTAGCTGCTGGCCTGTGCCACAGGCACAGCAATGCAGGATCCGAGACGTGTCTGCAACCTACACAAGTCACAGCAATGCTGGATCGTTAACCCACTGAGCGAGGCCAGGGATAGAAACCGCAACCTCATGGTTCCTAGTCGAATTCGTTAACTGCTGCATCACGATGGGAGCTTCTATAGAGGTAAACATTTTTGACAAATGTTTCAAACAATTTTAAAAAGATAATAAACTGTGACCAGTGGGGATTTATTCAAGGAATGTAATGTTGGTTTATTGTATGAAAAATGAATCAGTGTAATATGTTACACTAATTGAATGAAGAGAAAAAAACTATATGATTATCTCAACTGATGTGAGAAAAAGTATTTGATAAAATCCAGCATTCTTTGATAGTTTTAAAAAAAAGAAACCAACACTCAACAAACTAAAAAGAGGGGAATTCCTTGACTTGACAAATGGTGTCTATGAAAAATCCACAGCTTATATCATACTCAAAGCTGAAAGACTGTGTACTATCCAAAAATAGGAACAAAGTTATATGCCCTTGCGACATTATTTTTTGGACTGTGCGTGCAGCATGTGGAAGTCCCCAGGCCAGGGATCAAACCTGAGCCACAGCAATAACCAGAGCCACAGTAGTGACAATGCTGAATCCTTAACCTGATGGGCCACCAGGAAACTCCAGCCCTTGCTACTTTTATTTAACATTTTACTGTAGTTTTAATTTTTATTATTATTTTTTGTCTTTTTGGGGCCATACCTGCAGCATATTGAGGTTCACAGGCTAGGGGTCTAATCGGAGCTGTAGCCGCTGGCCTACGCCACAGCCACAGCAAAGTGGAATCTGAGTCGCATCTGCAACCTACACCACAGCTCACGGCATGCCAGATCCTTAACCTACTGAGTGAGGCCAGGGATCGAACCTGCAATCTCATGGTTCCTAGTCGGATTTGTTAATCACTGATCCACGATGGGGGCTCCCAATTACTGTAGTTTTTAGATAAGGCAGCTAGGCAAGAAAAATAATTTAAAGGTATCAAGATTGGAAAAGAAGGAGTAAAACTGTATTTACAGATGACATGATCTTATATTTAGAATATTGTAAAGAATCCAATAAAAACCTATTAGAAGTAATAAACAATTAAAGCAAAGTTGCAAGATAAGAAATCAATTGTATTTCTATGCAGTAGCAATAGAATCCAAGATAAAATTCTATTTACAATGGCATTAAAAAGTATAAAATATTTAGGAATCAATTTGACAAAAGAAATGCAAAACTTCTGAAAAGAGGGGTCCAAGATGACAGCATAAGAAGACCCTGAACTTACCTCTTTGCATGGACACACCAAAGATACACCTACATATGGATCAGTTTCTCCTGAAGAAGTACTGGGGGCTGATTGAACAGCTACTGCCCAGAGAAGGATCACATAGAAATGAGTAGGAGAGATGGAGACATGTTATTCATAGGGACCTATCCCTGATGAGGACAACTGTAGTTGGGAGGGATATTGTTGAGGGGGTCTAAGCACAGACGTACCCACACTGGGGCACAGTGAAAAAGCAGTAATTTAAAGGGCACCTAGACTAAAAGGGAAATTCTACTTACTAACACTAGAGCTTCTGCCAAATGGGCAGGGAATTTTCTGGAATCATCTCCAGGGTTGGAGATATCAGTGAATGCCACTGTGTGAGTTCCCAAGGCACTATCCTGGGCCTGTGCCCACTCCAGTCCCAGCAATTTCATCAAGGCAGCCTTAGGTGAAGTATACCCCCAGACATTCCCAGACCTGTGCCTGATCCAGTTTCAGCACCTCTGCCATGGAGGCCTTGGTGCAGACCTTCCTGAGACTGCCCCCAGACCAGGCCCACTCCAGCTCCAGCCTTTCCACCAAGGTGTCCTCAGGTATAGCACATCTCTGGGGGCCACCACCAACACAGGCCCACTCCAGCTCAAGCCACCATGCGAAGGCTGTCTCAGCACAGCACTCCCTAGGGAATTCCTCTGGCTCATGCTCACTCCAGTTCTATCAGACTTCCAAAGTTTCCAGGTGCAAGCAGTCTACACAGAGGATATTCCCAGACAAGGCCACACCTTTAAGACCAAGAGAGGTAGGGGAATTCCCATCGCGGCTCAGTGGTTAACGAATCCGACTAGGATCCATGAGGTTGCGGGTTCAGTCCCTGGCCTTGCTCAGTGGGTTAAGGATCCGGCGTTGCCGTGAGCTGTGGTGTAGGTTGCAGACACGGCTCAGATCCCGCATTGCTGTGGCTGTGGTGAAGGCCGGCAGCTACAGCTCCTGTTAGACCCCTAGCCTGGGAACCTCCATATGCCGCAAGTGCGGCCCTAGAAAAGACAATAAAAAGACAAAAAAAAAAAAAAAACAAGAGAGGTAGGTGTTTCACTTAATTCATAAAAGCAAAAACCAGAAGTCAAACAAAATGTGGAGTCTAAGTGGAGGAACAAAATAAAAGCTCAGAAAAAACCCCAATGAAATGCAGATAAGTAATTTACCTGATAAAGGGTTCAAAGAAATGATTATAAAGATACTTATTGAACATGATGGAAGATAATATGAGAAAAAGAATATATATATATATATATATATATATATATATATGACTGGGTCACTTTGCTAAGCAGCAGAAATTGACAGAACAGTGTAAATCAACTATATTTTATTTTATTATTTATTTATTTTTTGTCTTTTTGGGGGTGCACCCGCAGCATATGGAGGTTCCCAGGCTAGGGGTCTAATCGGAGCTGTAGCTGCCGGCCTACACCACAGCCACAGCAACGCAGGATCCAAGCCATGACTGTGACCTACACCACAGCTTACGGCAACACTGGATCCTTAACCCACTGAGCGATGCCAGGGATCGAACCTGCAACCTCATGGTTCCTAGTCAGATTCGTTAACCACTGAGCCACTATGGGAACTCCAATCAACTATACAAAAAAAGATACTTAGAATTCCCGTCATGACACAGTGGAAACGAATATGACTAGGAAACATCAGGTTGCAGGTTTGATCCCTGGTGCTACTCAGTAGGTTAAGAGTTCAGCATTGTCATGAGCTGTGGTGTAGGTCACAAAAGTGGCTCAGATCTGGTGTTGCTGTGGCTGTGGTGTAGGCCAGCAGCTACAGCTCCAATTAGACCCCTAGCCTGGGAACCTCCATATACCACAGGTGCGGCCCTAAAAAGAGAAAAAGACAAAAAAAAAAAAGAAAGAAAGAAAAGAAAAGATACTCATTGAACTCAGAAGAATGGAGGAACTCGCTGAGAATTTCAACAAAGATTTACAAAAATATAAGAAAAAGGAGTTCCTGTTGTGACACAGTGGAAACAAATCTGTCTAGGAACCATGAGGTTGTGGGTTCGATCCCTGGCATCACTCAGTGGGTTAAGGATTCAGCATTGCCATGGGCTGTGGTATAGCTCGCAGACATGGCTCAGATTTGGTGTTGCCGTGGCTGTGCTGTAGGCTGGCAGGTGTAGCTCTGATTGGACCCCTAGGCTGGAAACCTC
>PVHT020000026.1:5844303-5937874 GCA_004024745.2 Catagonus wagneri
AAAAAAAAAAAAAAAAAAAAAAAAAAAAAAAAAAAAAAAAAAAAAAAAAAAAAAAAAAAAAAAAAAAAAAAAAAAAAAAAAAAAAAAAAAAAAAAAAAAAAAAAAAAAAAAAAAAAAAAAAAAAAAAAAAAAAAAAAAAAAAAAAAAAAAAAAAAAAAAAAAAAAAAAAAGGAAAGAAAAAAAAGAAAAGAAAGAAAAAACCGACTGGAATTGAAGCATAAAATAACTGAAATAAAAAATACTGTAGAGGCAACTGACAGCAGATTACTTAACACAGAAGAATGGATAAGCAATCAAGAAGATAGAATAGTGGGAATCATTCAATCAGAACAGAAAATAAAGAAAAAAAGAATTTTAAAAAATGAGGACAGTTAAAGAGACCTCTGGCACAACATCAAGCTTACTAACATTCACATTATAGGGGTTCGGGGCGGGGGGGGAGAGGGAAAGGGATAGAACACTTATTTGAAGAAATCATGAGTGAAAACTTCTCTAAACTGAGGAAGGAAACAGACATCCAGGTACAAGAAGCACAGAGAATCCCAAACGTGATTAACCCAAAGAGATGCATACCAAGTAATATAACAATTAAACAGCAGAAGTTAAAAATAAAGAGAAAGTCTTAAAGGAAGCAAAAGAAAAGCAACTAATCACATAGAAGGGAAACCTAATATGACCATTAGCTGAATTTTCAGCAGAAATTTTACAGGCCATAACAGGGTGGCAGGATATATTTAAAATGCTGAAATGAAAAAGCTTACAACCTAGATTAGTCTATTCAGCAAGGTTATCTTTCAAAATTGAAGGATAAAGAGTTTCCCAGGAAAATAAGAAACAAGAGTTCCTCACCACTAAACCAGCCTTACAAGAAAAGTTAAAGGGACATCTTTAAGTATAAAACAAAAGCCCACTACTAGAAATAAAATATATGAAAGAAAATATCTCACTGATGAAAGCAAATATATAGGAAAGCCCATGGATTGGCCACTTAAAAGCTAGAATAAAGGTTAAAAGGCAAAAGTAGTACATGTACTATAGCTAAAACAAGCATTTAAGGGAGACACAAAATCAAAAGATGTAAAATATGCATCAAAAACATAAAACGTGGGTTGGGAAATAAAAATGTAGTGATTTTAGAATGTTTTCAAAGTTAAGTGGCTATCAGCTTAAAATAGATGGCAATATCTACAGATTGATATATATGAACCTCATGGTAACTGCAAACCAAAAACCTACAATGGATGCACAAACCATAAAGAAAAATGAATGTAAACATAACACTAAAAGATTAGATGAACAGTCATAGGTCAATGAAGAAATAAAAGAGGGAAAAAATATCTTTAGAAAATTGAAAATGGAGACATGTGTCCAAAAATCTAGGGGATATAGGAAAAGAAATTGTAAAAGGGAAGTTCATAGTGATACAGGTATAACTCAAGAAACAAGAAAAATAATCTAAATATATATTTAAAGGAAGTAGAAGAACAAGCAAAACCCAAAGTTAGTAGAAGAAAAATCATAAGCATCCAATTTAAAATAAAAGAACTAGAGACTGAAAAATATAAAAGATCAATGAAACTAAGAGTTTGTTCTTTGGAAATATTAACAAAATTGACAAACCTTTATCCAGACAAGAAAAAAAGAATAAATAAAATCACAACTGAAAGAGGAGAAATTACAACAAATACCCCAGAGATATAAAGAATCATTAAACGATATTATACACAATTATACACCACAAATTAGACAATATAGAAGAAATGGATAAATTCGTAGAAACATACATTCTTCCAAAAATGAATAATGAAGAAATAAATAATTTGAAGAGACTGATTACTTGTAGTTAAATCAGTAATTTTTTTAAAAAACCTGCCAAAATCAAAAGTCCAGTAGTTCCTGTGGTGGCTCAGCAGAAACAAATTTGACTAGCATCCATGAGGACCCAGGTTTAATCCCTGGCCTTGCTCAGTGGGTTAAGGATCTGGTGCTGCTGAGAGCTGTGGTATAGGTCACTGATTCAGCTCAGATTCCGTGTTGCTGTGGCTGTGGCATAGGCCAGCAGCTATAGCTCTGATTTGACCCCTAGCTTGGGAACCTCCATATGCCATGGGTGAGGCCCTAAAAAGACAAAAAAGAAAACAAAACAAAGTCCAGGTCAAGATGGCTTCACAGGTGAATTCTATCAAACATTTAAGGAAGAGTCAACACCTGTCTTTCTCAAATCATTCTAAAAAATTGATGTGGAAGCAAATTTCCAAACTCGTTGTACAAGCTAGCATTATCCTACACACACACACACACACACACACACACACACACACACACACGCACACGCACACACACACAAAATACTAGAGGCTATTATCTTTGATGAACATGAATGTAAAAATCCTCAAAATATTAGCAAGCCAAATTCAATAATACATTAAAAGCATCATACACCATGATCAACTGCCATTTATCCTAGGGATGCAAGGATGGTTTAAAATCCATGAATCAATCAACATGATACGCCACATGAACAAAACAAAAAATAAGAACCACATGTTTGCAGTTCCCACTGTGGTGCAGTGGAAATGAATCCAACTAGGAACCACGAGGTTGCAGGTTCAATCCCTGACCTCACTCAGTGGGTTAAGGATCCTGGCATTGTGGTGAGCTGTGGTGTATGTTGCAGACACGGCCTGGGTCTGGTGTTGCTGTGGCTCTGGTGTAGGCCGGCAGCTGTAGCTCCAATTGGACCCCTAGCCTGGGAAACTCCATATGCTGCGAGTGTGGCCCTAAAAAGACAAAAGACACAAAAAAAGTCATGCTCATTTCACTAGGTGAAGAAAAAGCTTTTGACAAAATTGAGCATCCATTCATTATAAAAACTCTCATGAAAGTGGTACAGCAGAGACATAACTCAACATAATAAAGGCCAAATATGACAAACACACAGCTAACATACTCAATAGCAAAAAACTGAAAGCTTTTCCTCTAAGCTCAAGAACAAGACAAGGATGCCAACTCTCATCACTTGTATTCAACATAGTTTTGGAAGTCCTAGCCATAGCAATAAAACAAGAAAAAGAGATAAAGTAATCCAAATTGGAAAGGAAGAAATAAAACCATCAGTATTTGCAGGTATCATGAAACCATGCACTGAAAATCCTAAAGTCCAAAAAACTATTAGAACCTATAAGTGAATTCAATAAAGTTGTAGGATAAAAAATTAATCACAGAAATCTGTTGCATTTTTTTACTATTGAGTTTTACACTTGTCTCTCTTTGTTTTTTTTTTTTTTTCCTTTTTGTCGTTTAGGGCCGCACTAGCGGCATGTGGAGGTTTCCAGGCTAGGGGTCTAATCAGAGCTGTAGCCGCTGGCCTACACCACAGCCACAGCAATGCCAGATCCGAGCTGCATCTGTGACCTACACCACAGCTCACGGCAACGCCAGATCATTAATCCACTGAGTGAGGCCAGGGATTGAACCCGCAACCTCATGGTTCCTAGTCGGATTTGTTAACCGCTGCTCCATGATGGGAACTCCTACATTTGTCTCTTTTTTTATTTTTTAAATTTTTTGAAGTATAGTTGTTTTACAATGCTGTGATAACTTCTGCTGTACAACAACGTGATTTATTATACATATGCAAACATCCATTCTCTTTTAGATCCTTTTCCCACATAGATTATCATAGAATATTGGGTAGAGTTCTTTGTGCTATAGACCAGGTTCCTGTTGGCCAATCATTTTATTACCTCAGTGTGCATATGCCAATCTCAAATCCTAAGTCCATCCCTCCCCATCCCCATTTGTCCCCTTTGGTAACCACACTAATAATAAATTATCAGAAAGAGAAAGAAAGAAAACAATCCTATTCACAATAGCATCAAAAGAATACAATAATGAGGAATAAATTTAACCAGGAGAGGAAAGACTTGCACTCTGAAAACTATAACAAATTGAAGAAAGAAATGGAAGAAATCACAGCTAAATGGAAAGATATGCTATGATCATGGAAGAATCAATATCATTAAAATGTCTGGGAGTTCCCGTCGTGGCACAGTGGTTAACGAATCCGACTAGGAACTATGAGGTTGCGGGTTCATTCCCCGGCCTTGCTCAGTGGGTTAAGGATCTGGCGTTGCCGTGAGCTGTGGTGTAGGTTGCAGATGTGGCTCGGATCCAGCGTTGCTGTGGCTGTGGCGTAGGCCAGCGGTTACAATGCCAGATCCAAGCCTGGAACCTCCATATGCTGTGAGTGTGGCCCTAGAAAAGGCAAAAAGACAAAAACAAAACAAAACAAAAAAACAAACCTCTGCACATGGAGAGGTTTCATTCCCACCAGCAATGAATGAGAATTCCTTTTCCTTTTCCTTATGCCTGCTAGCATTTTGTGTTGTCAGCATTCCAGATTTTGGCCATTCTAATAAGTGTATGGTGGTATCTCATTCTTTAACTTGCATTTCTCTGATGACATATGATATGGGGCATCTTTTCATAGCAGCTTTATTCATAATAGCCAAAACTTGGAAGCAACCAAAGTGTCTTTCAGAAGTTGAATGGATAAATAAATCATGGTACATCCAGACGATGGAATATTTATCCAATGCTAAAAATAAATGAGCTATAAAGCCAGGAAATGACATAGAAGAAACTTAAATGTACACTACTGAGTAAAAGAAGTCAATCTGAAAAAGCCTACATACTGTATGATTCTAATTATATGATATTTTGGAAAAGGCAAAACTATGGGGACAGCAGAAAGATTGATGGTTGCTGAGATTGGGAGAGGGAGGGATTAATAAAATGAGCAAATAGGTTTTTTTAGGGCAGCGAAAATACTCTGTATGATACTATGACAATTGATACATGTCATTATAAATTTGTATAACTCCACAGAATGTACACCAACAGTGAATCTTAAAGTATTTAAGTCTGGACTTCGGATGATTATGATATGTCAATATAGGCTCATCAATTACAAAAAATGTACCATTTTGTGGGTGATGATAATAAGGGAGGCTATGCATGTATTGGAGTAGAGTGTATATGGGAAATCTCTGTTCTTTCCTCTTAATTTTTCTTTGAACATAACAATGCTCTAAAAAATAAAGTCTTCAAAGTGAAATTTAAAAAGACAGTGAATTATCTTAGGTGTTAACTCCCCTCTAAATGTTTTATAGAATTTGCCTGTGAAGGCATCTGGTCCTAGACTTCTGTTTGTTGGAAGTTTTTATTTTTTAAAAAAATTAAAATTTATTTTATTTATTTTATTTTATTTTTTGTCTTTTTAGGGCTGCACCCATGGCATATGGAGGTTCCTAGGCTAGGGGTCTAATTGGAGTTATTGCTGCCGGCCTATGCCAGAGCCACAGCAATGCCAGATCCAAGCTGTGTCTGTGACCTACACCACAGCTCAAAGCAATGCTGGATCCTTAACCCACTGAGCAAGGCCAGGGATTGAACCCGCAACCTCACCACTGCAGGTTTCCACTGCGCCAAGATGGGAACTCCTGTTGGAAATTTTTAAATCACTGTTTCAATTTCAGCACTTGTGATCGGTCTGTTCATATTTTCTCTTTCATCTTGGTTTAGTCTTGGAAGATTGTACTTTTCTAAGAATTTTACTTTTCTAAGTATTGTACTTAGAATTGTACTTTTCTAAGAATTCATCCATTTCTTCTACGTTGTCTGCTTTATTGGCATACCACTGCTTGTGGTAGTCTCTTATGATCCTTTGTATTTCTGTGGTGTCTGTTGTAACTTCTTTTTTATTTCTAATTTTATTTATTTAAGTACTCTTTTTTTCTTGATGAGTCTGGCAAAGGGTTTATCAATTATGTTGATCTTTTCAAAGAAACAGCTTTTGATGGAACATGGAGGATAACGTGAGAAAAAGAATATATATATATATATATGTATATATCTGGGTCACTCTGCTGTACAGAAGAAATTGACAGTACACTGTAAATCAACTATAATGGAAAAAATAAAAATCATAAAAAAAAATAAACAACCCCCCCCCCCAGAGAACCAGCTTTTAGTTTCATTGTTTTTTTCTATGGTTGTCTTCATTCTATTTCATTTCTTTCTGCTCTGATCTTTCTGATTTCTTTCCTTCTGCTAACTTTAGGTCTTCTATGCTCTTCTTTCTCTAGTTGCTTTAGGTGTAAAGTTAGGTTGTTTGAGATTTTTCTTGTTTCCTGAGGTAGGCTTGTATTGACATAAACTTCCCTCTTAGAACTGCTTGCTGCATTTCATAGGTTTTGGATTGTTGTGACTTTGTTATCACTAGCTTCTAGGTATTTTAATTTCCTCTTTGATTTCTTTAGTGATCCGTTGATTGTTTAGTATTATGTTGTTCAGTCTACACGTGTTTGTGATTTTTGCAATTTTTTCTTATTGTTGATTTCTAATCATATAGCATTGTGGTTGGAAAAGATGCTTGATATGATTTCAAGAATGTGATATATCCTAGAGAGTGTTCTGTGTGCACGTGAGAAGAATGTGTATCCTGCTGCTTTGGGATGGAATGTTCTATAAGTATCAATTAAGTCCATCTGGTCTAATGCATCATTTAAGGCCTGTGTTTCCTTGTTGATTTTCTGTCTGGATGATCTGTCCATTGCTGTAAGTGGGATTTAAAGTCCCCTGCTATTATTGTGTTATTGTCAATTTCTCCTTTTAGGTTGTTAGCAGTTGCACTGTATATTGAGGTGATCTTATGTTGGGTGCATATATATTTACAATCATTATGTCTTCTTGGATTGATCCTTTGATCATTATGTAATGCCCTTTTTTTGTCTCATAATATTCTTTATTTTAAGGTATATTTTGTCTGATATGAGTATTGCTATTCCAGGTTTCTTTTGATTACCGTTTGCATAGAATACTTTTTCCCATCCTCTCACTTTCAATTTGTATGTGATCCTAGAAGTGAAGTGGGTTTCTTGAAGGCAGCATATATGTGGGTCTTTTTTTTATTGGTTCAGCCAGTCTACGTCTTTTGGTTGTGGCATTTAGTCCATTTACTTTTAAGGTAATTGTTGATATGTATGTTCTCACTGACATTTTATTAACTGTTTTGGATTTGTTTTTGTTGGTATTTTTTCTTCCCTTCTTCTCTTATTCTCTTGTGGTTTGATGACTACCTTTAGTGTTGTGTTTGGATTGCTTTTTCTTATTTGTGTGCGTTTCTATTGTAGATTTTTGGTTTGCAGTTATTGTGCAGTTTTGATATAGGAGTCTATATATATATAAGACTGTTTTAAGTTGTTGGTCTCTTAATTGCAAGTGCATCTCCAGTACCCTGCATTTGTACCCTTTTCTTCTCACGATTTCTGGTTTCAGTAGCATATTTGTGTGTGGATGTTTTCTTACTTTTCTATATGTATGCCTTTACTAGTGAGCCTTGTCATTCATAATATATTTTGTTTCTAGTTGTGGTCTTTTCTTTTCTACCTAGTTCCCTCAGTATTTGCTGTAAAGCAGGTTTAGTGGTGCTGAATTCTCCTAGCTTTTGCTTGTCTATAAAGCTTTTGATTTTTCCTTCTAATCTGAATGAGAACCTTCCTGGGTAGAATAATCCTGGCTGGAGTTTTTTCCTTTCATCACTTTAATTATATCATGCCACTACCTTCTGGCCTGCAGAGTTTCTGCTGAAAAAGAAGCCTATAATCTTTTCAGGGTTCCCTTGTATGTTATTTGTTTCTTTTCCTTAGCTGCTTTCAAGATTTTCTTTTTGTCTTTAATTTCGGTCAGTTTGATTAATATCTGTCTTAGAGTGTTCCTCCTTAGGTTTATTTTTATATGGTACTCATTGTGCCGCCCAGGAGTGAGTGATTCCTTTCCTATGTTAGGGGAGTTTTCAACTATTAATATTATTAATATTTTCTCTGGCCCTTTCTCTCTCTCTTATATTTCTGGCACCTTTATAATATGGATGTTGGTGCATTTAACTCTGTCCTGGAGTTCTCTTAGACTGTCTTCATTTCTTTTCAGTCTTTTTTCTCTTTTTTTGTTCTGCTTCAGTGATATCCACTAGTCTGTCTTCCACCTCACTTATTTGTTTTTCTGCCTCCCGTATTCTGTTGTTGGTTCCTTCTAGTGAATTTTTTATTTCAGTTATTGTATTTTGCATCTCTGCTTGCTTAATCCTTAAATCTTCTATTTCTTTGCTCAGTATTTCTTCGAATTTATCAATCTTTGCCTCCACTTTATTCCAAGATCTTGAATCATCTTACTATCATTAGTTTAAAGTCATTTTCATGAAGGTTTTTGATCTCCAGAACACTTAGCTATTTTTCTTTTTTCCTTTTTTTTCTTGTTCCCTTACGTAATCATAATTCTCTTCCTTTTTCATTTTGTATAGATTATTAGTGTGGTCAGTTTTTTCACGCAATAGGGTTTTAGCCTCTCTTGCTTCTGATGCCTGCTCTCCTTGTGGCTGAAGTTGGTATGGGGGCTTGCTGCAGGCTTCCTGCTGGGAGGGACTGGTGCCTCCGCACTAGTAGGTGGAGCTGATTCTTGTCCCTATGGTGGGTGGGGGCTTTATCTCTGGATGTAATTAGAGGCAGCTGTGTGCCTGGGGTTGGTCTTTGTTGATGGGTGTGGCTGTGATTTTTGACAGTTTTGTTATGCGGTGTCTTGGCAGGATCTTGAGTTTTATTTGTTTGGGGACCTATAAGTTTCATGAACATGAGTATTCACATCTCTCCCCAGATTTGGAATATTCTCAACCATTATTTTCTTAAATAAATTTTGTTGCCTTTTCCTTCTCCTTCTGGGACTCCAATAATTTGCTCACCCATTCTGATTATAGTGCATAGTTTACATGGGTTTTCTTTTCCTTTTTTCTCTCTGGCTGGGTTATTTGAAGAGTCTGTCTTCTAACTTCACATATTTTTTCTCTTTTTGAACCATTCTGATGTCAGTTCTCTCTACTGCATTTTTTTATTTCATTCACCACATTTATCAGATCCAGAATTTCTGTCTGATTCTTTCTTTTTTCATGATTTCTATCTCTTTGTTAGTGTTATTTTCCTTGTGTGTTGTTTTTCTGATTTTGTTGAGTTGTCTTTCTGTGTTTTCTTATAGCTCACTGAATTTCCTTTAAATGATAATTTGAATTCTTTATGAGATAAATTGAATGTCTCTGTCTTTGGGGTTGATTACTGGAAAATATCGTGATATTTTAATGGTGTCATGTTTCCTTGATTTCATGTGTTTCATGAAACCTTGCTTTGCTATATTTGCTTTTAAAGTAGCCATCACCTCCTCTAGTCTTTACTGAATTCAGGAGAGAAATACCTTTACTCAGTCTTGCTAGAGATTCTGAGGCTTTCTCAGACGGTCCATGAATATAGCTGTTCTGTGCTTCTTGCTCCCTCTTGTGGCAGAATTCTTAAGCTTGTAGGCCTTCTCTCAGTGCTGAAATAACCAGTCCAAGTTCTGGCAGGCTCATTTTTGCTTTCCCAAGTGTAGTTCTGAATACCCAGATTGTGATCTCTTCCTGGCCTGCAGATTTGGGCCAGCTTTCTGTACATGCTCACTAATCATCTGCTAAAACTCAGTCTTACTGCCATTGGAAGCACCCATTGACGTCCAGCCATGAGGTAGAGGGTGATGTGGGTGAGGCACATAAAGCAATGTGATGACCATGAGCCACTGGAGGGTATCTGTACATGAGAAGTCTCAGGGGCTCATTGGTAGGCCTTCCGATGGGGTCCATGATGTTATTATTAGGATTGTGTTCCTTTGATACTTTCCTAGCCCTGGCTGCTGTTCTCCCAGCTACTCACTGCCCCCTAGTTTTCCATCTCACAACTTAGGACTCTAGATGGACTGAGAGAGAAATGGGCCTCTTTGGTAGTGTCCTGCACAATTGGAGAAGTCAGCACTCATTCATACTTTCTCACTTTTCCCTGTGGGAGAAATTACAGGTCAAAGAATCCCTTGGCTCTGAACATTGGTGAAGTTAAAGAGTTACTTATCCTCTCCAGTACATACAATCTCTGAATTTTTTTCTCCAACAGTGTGCTGGGATTTCTCCATTGTATTCCTAGACTTCCACAAAAGCTCTCTCATCTGTGAGTGACTATCTAAGTCTGTTTATTCTCCTGATGCTCCCAGACTATGGCCTAGAAGGGCTGGATTTGGTTCATGGTACATTTCAGGGTCCACATCTGAGGCCAAGCACCGAATGGCTATTATCTGATAGCTGGGTGGGCAATGTTCTTCCCAGCCCCCTTGGCACCTGGTACTGGATACCACAGCTCCTACAAAGGTGCTTTTATCCATAGGTGGATGCCAAATTGCTGTTGTTGAGGGAAGTATACAAGTGAAGGACATCTTTTTTCTTTCAGTTTTATTGAAATATAATCAACATACAACGCTGTATTAGTTTAAGGTGCACAGTATAATGATTTGACTTATACACGTTATGAAATGATTTATCACAAGTTTAGTAAATAGTCATCATCTGATATAGATGTAAAGTTAAAGAAATAGAAAAAAACTATTTTTCCTTATGATGAGAACACTTAGGTCTTACTCTCCTAAAAACTTCCATATATAACACACAGCAGTATTAATTATATTCATCATGTTGTACACTACATCCCTAGTACTTATTTACCTTATAACCAGAAGTTTTTACCTTTTGACTGCTTTCATCCAATTCCCCCTCCCTCCACCACCTCACTTTTAGTAACCACAAATCTGATCTCTTCTTCGAGTTAGTTTTTGAAGTATAATTGAACTACACACTATGCTAGTTCCTGTTATACAACATAGTGATTCAATATTTCTATACATTTAAAAATGATCACCATGAGAATTCTAGTTATGATATGTCACCACACAAAGATACTACACAGCTATTGACTATATTCCCCACACTGTACATTTCATAGCTCTGACTCATTTATTTTGCAACTGGAATGTTGTACTTAATCTCCCTCACCTATTTCTTCTCCCATCCTACTCCCCTCCCTCTGGCAACTACCTGTCCATTGTCTGTATCTATGGCTCTGTTCTGTTACGTTATGTTTGTTTATTTGTTTTCTTTACAGATTCCACACATAAGGGAAATCATACAGTATTTATCTGCCTCTGTCTGACTTATTTCACCCTCTATACCCTCTATGTCCATCCATATTGTTGCAAATGGCAATATTCCATTCTTTTTTTTAACAACTGAGTAATATTATATATATATGTATATATATATAACATTTTCTTTATCCATTCCTCTGTCAATGGATGCCATATTTTCTTTTTCTAGCCTGGTTGCACTGACAGGTTGTACAGTGTTGCATAGAAGTAAAGAGAGCAGACATTATTTACTTGCTCTTGATCTTAGGAGGAAAGAATTCAGTCTTTCACCATTAAATATGATTTTAGTGCTAGGATTTTCCTAGATGCCCTTTATTTTTTTTTATTGAAGTATAGTTGGTTTACAATGTTGTGTTAGTTTCTGGAGTACAGCAAACTGATTCATATATATATATATATATATATATATATATGTATTCATACATATATATATATATATATATATGTTCTTTTTTATGATGAATAATACTCCATTTTGTATATATACACTACATCTTTTTTGTTGTTGTTAAGGCTACAGGTGTGGCATAGGGAAGTTCCCAGGCTAGGGATTAAATTGGAGCTATAGCTGCTGGCCTATGCCACAACCACAGCAATGCCAGATCCAAGCTGTGTCTGCAACCTACACCACAGCTTGTGGCAATACCGGATCCTTAAACAGGGATCAGGGATTGAATCCACATCCTCACTGGATACTAGTGGTGTTCTTTCCTGCTGAACCACAAAGGGAACTCCTACACTACATCTTATTCAGCCATCTCCCCGTGTCACTCACACTTCCTTCCCTTTAAATTACTTCGATGGACTTTCTCTGACCCTAAGTTGTTTCTTTGTGTCCCTCTTCAAATATGACAGTTCCAGCTGCTTGGGTTCTTACAGGCCAAGGAGTTCTTAGATGTTTTAATGTTACCATCCACAGTGGTGAGGGGGAGGAATGAAGGCATTAGTTTATGCCATATTTGCACTAGACATCAAATCAATTGTACTGATCTACTATGGGAATCAAAGATTTAGCACCAGTTAGGATCTTTGATACTTCTCACTAAATTTTCACATTTGACTTTGGGAAATAGAAGGGGAAGTGTTCTCCCTCTGACCACTCTGCCTGGACTAATAGGATTCAGATCTTCTCTCTCCCAACCCACTGTACTTTTAATTATATTGCTTATAAATATATTGCTAATATTTATCAAATATACACATGGCAAGCATCTGATTGACATTTTGAAAAAATAAAACATAGTCTTTGTTACTCTTATACCCAGGGGGGCTCTCACTGGGAGTTTACCCTGTATTGTGGGATTTCCCCTGCTTCCATCATTTGCTAATACATGTATACCCTGAGCTCAGTTGTTTGGAGTATTGTCTGCTGCTTTCACAGGTGACAGCATGTATGTTAGCAACCACCTATTCTATTCCTCAATGTATGAGTGGCCTTCTGGAAATATTGCCCTAACCTAGAAAAATGATTAATAGTATAAACTTCGGTTACTGTGGCAGGTCAACAAGAGCGATGTTTAGGGGTGATGCCACCCTGTAATGGTTCTCAAATTATACTATGTATAGTATTTTTTAAGGCTTTTTTACACTCAGTGTCAGAACTTATGATATTAGAGGTAAAGAAAAAGGATCTTTGAAGTTGATAAAGACATATCTTTCTTCAATCTTATGTCTTTCTCTTTATGCCTGGAGGCATATGAAGAATGAAAAATGATATGAACTATTTAGCACATTGTAGAACACCTCACAGACTTAGAGCTAAGTCACGTGATCTCACATTATTTGCTTTCTTTGCCATGGTCTAATGGAAAGGGCACTAGACTAGAAGTCAGGAAACCTGAACTCTATTAACTTCATTCACTAACTGATGTCATTGCCCTGAACTTGAACTCTCTCCCTCTCTGGGCCTCAGGTTTTTTACCTACAAAATGAGATTGGACAAGATCATGGTTCTCAAAATTCTGTGCATCAGGATCACCTGATTCTAGAATATATGTGAAGAAAATATAGCTTGATTACTACCTCCAAAAGAGTCTGATTGTTTTAGGGGTAGGCTCAAGCATTGGTATTTATTACATTTCCCAAACAAGTCTAAAAAGCTGGGACTGAGAATCACTGTGCTGTATGTGATTCTATGAGTTGATCTTCTCCAAAAAAGCAGTTTTAAAGATAAACAAGAGAGGGCACATTCTTTAGGGCATTAGCCTGCAGTGACTTCCTTTGCCTGGTAAAGCAATAAAGTTATTTTTTTTTTCAAAAGGATTTCTGGAAGAAACAGTAAGGACAGGTTGTAGGCAGAGGGTAGAATGGAAATGGTGTATGTATTATTTTAGTGGTTCTCCATTGTTTCTTCTTGTTATCTTCCATGTGTCTCACAACTTTTTTCACCTCCATTTAAGTCTTCAATTCACATTTTATGTAACACTCCATTTTCTAAAGTCTGTAGTTGTGTATTTTATATTATATATAATGGTAGATCTCCAAACCTTGAAAGCAAGGAGCAGAGCAGACTCTAGAGATAAAGGGAGGACAGTCAGGTTACCTCTTAATAGCCTACAGAATACTGCTACTACTTATGGCTCAGCATTTCCAGTCTCAGTCATCTTTTTTGGAAATCCATTACAGTTTCTCTCAGGTTCCAGATTCTATCCCACACATTGTGAAAAAAGATCCAAAAATCTTTGTGAAATATAAAGTAATAGGTACTAATTGGGAAATCATTTTATGAACCTGTACACCTGTGATAATGCATAGAAATTTCCCAGTTTCTTTTTTTTTAATTTTAATTTTAATTTTTTGCTTTTTATGGCTGCACCCACAGCATATGGAAGTTCCCAGGCTAGGGGTCGAATTGAGCTGCAGCTCCCAGCCTAAGCCACAGCCACAGCAATGCAGGATCAGAGCCGCGTCTGCGACCTACACCACAGCCCATGGCAATGCTGGATCCTTAACCCACTGAGCAAGGCCAAGGATCGAATCCATGTCCTCAAGGACCCTAGTCTGGTTTCTTAACAGCTGAGCCACGAACGGAACTCCCCAGTTTCCTTTTTTTCCCTTAAGGGTTCTTTGTTTCTGCTATGTATTAGCCCAGGCTGGAAAAAATGGTAAATCAACACTGATGTGAGCCTATCTGATTTGAATTTCTGTTGTGTCAGTATTAGAGCCTTAAGAGGCTGAAGCAAGTCTGATATTTGCTTACAATGATGTTAGGTAAGTAGAGATAGGTAAGGGAGAACAAAGCAGCTGACGGGCCAGTTCAAAGCCTGTTTGAAGATCAGTGGTTGCCTAACTAACTGTTTGATCCCAGGAAAGTTGCTTCATGACTCTAAGCTTCAGTTTCTCTGCTTATAGAATGGCAAAGAGGGACTGGAGGATCTCTAAGGTCCCGTCTAGTTCAGCTACTCTATTGTAAAGAGAAACCAAGACATTTGTACCTCATAAAAACCAGAATTTCGGAATAGGAAAGGTGTCAAGGATTGAGCATGGGCTTTTGGAACCGCTGCACCAAAGTGACGTCAACATTAGTAGGAAGATTATGATTATGGTGTGTGATCTTGGGTAAACCACTTTCGCTTCCAGGACTGATTTCCTTATCTTTGAAGTGGAGTACATGGTTTACCTAACAATTTTGTGCCCGTGTGGCGTCCATGTGTACATACAAGAGAGAGAGAGAGGGAGAGAAAAGCTGTGAAAGTGTTAAAAAGCCCTTTAGATATGTAAAGTGGTGCTTAGATATGTAAAATCTTGGTTAAACCAGTTTAATAAAGGAAAAGACGGGACAGTAAATGGGGTTACCAAACATTTTCAAACTGCATTATGTATCCATTATTTACAAATTATATAATTTGTAGAGTAGGCTTCATGGGCTAAAGACTTCTTGGACTAACACACTCCATATCTGGGAGTCCTTCTCAATAAAGCTGCTCAATGCTGGATAGGCTGCTAAGGATCAGGAATATTTATGCATTACTGATAGTTATATAATTAATTAGTCAGTGTACATCTTTATAGAGAGCAATTTGGCATTATGCATCAAGAATTATACAAATGTCAGCCTGCCCTTTAACCTACCAATCCCACTTCTGGGATATATCTCAAGGAAATACTTTAGAATAAGTTTAAAGATATTTGAACAATACCATTGATTAGTGGAAAACTGGGAATTGCCCAAAACCCCCAGTAGGGAAATATTTAAGTCCTATAATCATAGAATGCTGATACCAGAATCTTTGAGGTCATCTTATTCAAACAGCATTTCTTTGCTACCCACTTTTATTTTTTAGTCTTTTTAGGGCCATACCTGCGGCATATGGAGCTTCCCAGGCTAGGGGTCAAATTGGAGCTGCAGCTGCCAGCATACGCCACAGCCACAGCAACTTGGGATCGGAGCCGAGTCTGTGACCTACACCACAGCTCATGCCATGCTGGATCCTTAACCCACTGAGTGAGGCCAAGGATTGAACCTGCGTCCTCATGGATACTAGTTGGGTTCATTAACCACTGAGCCATGATGGGAACTCCCCCAATCTTATTTTTTCAGATGAAGCAACTGAACTGAAATTCTGATATCAACTGTAATGAGTATTCTGCAAGCATTAAACAAGATAAAGACCATGAAATATAGGAAAAGACACAGAAAAAATATTGTACTCACAGCTGCCTATGAAAATGTAATGAAAAGGGTACGACAAAGCTAAATTTTTAGGCCCACTCCTTGACAGCTATCTGATAACACTAAATTATTGAAGCTTGCACCATACTGCCTGATTCAGAGATCTTTATCTACAGATGGAGGGAGAGAAAGGAGGTGGTCTTGTTTTTGATAATGCGAAGATAATGCGAAGAAAATAGAATAAGTAATACTGCAGTGGGAGTTGGGTAATTTTAGCTTCAGTTCTGACTCTGCCATTAAAAGCAAGTTTTGGAGTTCCCGTCATGGTGCAGTGAAAACGAATCTGACTAGGAACCATGAAGTTGCGGGTTTGATCCCTGTTCTATTTCAGTGGGTTAAGGATCTGGTGTTGCTGTGAGCTGTAGTGTAGGTTGCAAATGTGGCTCTGATCCTGAGTTGCTGTGGCGGTGGCCTAGGTTGGCAGCTGTAGGCTCGGATTCAACCCCCTAGCCTGGAAAATGCCATATGCTGGGGGGGGGGGAGGGGCTAAAAAGCAAAAAAAAAAAAAAAGCAAGTCTCTGCCCCCACCTCATTTGTACTGGAGTAGATGTTCTCAGAATCTTACCCCACATCTAACACTTTGCCATTCTATGTTTCTGGAAGCTTAATATTTTAAGGTAAATTTGTGTTGTTTAGAACATGATATCACTAGGCCAAAAACAATTAAGTTTAAATCCTACATAACCCCTCGTTCTGTTTATCACATACTACTCCCTCAACCTCAGCCAGCATTCTCACAAATATGTGTTACTAGTCACAAGGAAGCTAAAACAAAAGAGTGTTTGGTCTATGTTCTCAAAACTAGTGTAAAAAAATACCAAGGTAATGCTACCCAGATTTGAGGAAAACAGTGCTTGATCTACTTAAAACTAGTAGTCTGTTGGAAGTCAGTTGAAAGGATTTAAAAGGAAGAAAGGAAGTAGGGCCCCCTTGAGAGCCTTAGTTTGGAGGGAAAGCAAATTCAAAGATAAATTAATTAGTAATCTTTAATACAATGGGCCATTAAAGTGTCACAGAAATTTTAAACATCCCAAGGGGAGAAATAAAAGGCTGATACCTTCAGGCTATACTGGTTATGGATGTCCTAAGGGGGAGGATCCCTTTTTCTTTTTTAGCTTGCTTCGGTAGCCAGCATGTGTGGATATGCTCTGGACAATGTTAACACTCTCCTTTACCTACAGTTTTGAAAGCTTTTCCACATCCATGATCTCATTTGATTGTCACAATAGTCCTGTGAGGCAAGAATTATTACATCCTCCCAATTTCATAAGCACATCAATGGCTTCAGCTGTTCTCAAAGCTAGCAAAATGTAGAGCTGTAATTTTTTTTTTGTCTTTTTAGGGCTGCGCCTGCGGCATATGGAAGTTCTCAGGCTGGGGATCCAATTGGAGCTATAGCCGTCGGCCAGAGAAACAGGGGATCCGAGCCATATCTGTGGCCTACACCACAGCTCACAGCAATGCCAGATCCTTAACCCATTGAGTGAGGCCAGGGATCGAACCCGTGTCCTCATGGATGCTAGTCGGGTTTGCTAACCACTGAGCCACGATGGGAACTCCTAGAGCTGTAATTTGAATCCAAATAATCTGGTCCCAAATTTAGTGCTCTTTCCATAAAACCACTTTTCCTCTACCTCAGGTACAAGGTGTCACAGCAGTCTCAAGGGCCACCTATTCTTTCTTTTTCTTTTTCTACTCACTGGTTCATGATCTCCTTTAATCCTTATCTTTAGGTCTGATTTCTGTTCTGTTGTAGCTCAACAGACTAGCAAGTGGAAAAAATCCATTGCATAACTACAGAATAGATTTTTAAAATAGACTGTGAGTGTGTTTTAGGCTTAATTGCTGGCATTTCTGGAAGAACTATTCATTTTCACAAATTATAAATCATTTCTTCAAGAGAGAACATTGCCCGAGTCATAAAACCTCTTTATAAGCTATGTCCCACTGCCAATCTTTTCTATTAAACAACTAGACAACATGAGCATAAATTATCTCTGTTAGCCATTACTGATCTGAGGAGGAAATGGAGGATAGTCTTTGGGTGACATTGTCACTGATTTACTTAGACCGAGTAGCACACACATCCTTCTGGTTGCTCTATTTTAATTTTAAGTTAATTTAATTTTATTTATTTTTTTGCTTTTTAGGGGTGCACCCATGGCATATGGAGGTTCCCAGGCTAGGGGTCAAATTGGAGCTATAGCTGCCAGCCACAGCCACAGCAACTCCAGATCTGAGCTGAGACTGCAACCCACATCACAGCTCACGGCAACGCTGGATCCTTAACCCACTGAGCGAGGCCAGGGATAGAACCTGCATCCTCATGGATCTTAGTCAGATTTGTTAACCACTGAGCCACGACAGAAAGTCCTAGTAGTTGCTCTATTCTTTATGGTAAGACTAGACCCCCGTTTCTCTGTTATGACTTCTAAAGCTAGGCCTGTTTTGAGTGATCGAACTATTTCCCTTAAGCTTTGCTACGTCATTCTGGTATCTTTTAACCAGATTCTTGTTCCTCCCATTTGAGACTTAATTCTGCCTTGGTGCTTGGAATATGTCAGCACTCATTAGACATAGAAGCCAAGGCAATACTAACTCGACTCTGATGAACTTAGTGGGGTGGCCAGTAGAATTCCCATTCTCCTTTGCCAGCAGAGATTTATTTGTTCAAAATGTTCCATCATTTTGAGCAAAACAAAAAGTTGAGACTGAGATGAATAAAAGCCAAAGCTGGAATTCTCTTAATTCTCCTGTGGCACAGGGGGTTAAGGATCCAGTGTTGTCACTGCAGAGGCTTGGTTCACAGCTGTGGCATGGGTTAGATCCCTGGCCCAGAAACTTTTGCATGCTGCAGGCAAAAAAAAAAGCCAAAGTTTAGACAGAGATAAAACCAAAGCACAAAAACACATAAAATTAAAGATTTTTATAATACAATGTTACAATTTATTACTCACTAAGCTCTTATAAAGTATCATAGTGATATTAAACATATCATGGAAAATGGGGCTCAGAGTGTAGGTGGGTTTCGCTTCAAATATGGATGTTAAGAGCATCCAGTTGAAAGATTCATTTATTTGAATTTTCCCCACCGGCCGGAGGAAAAAGAGTCCCTGAAAATTTCTCCAACACCCAAAAGTACCGAGCCCTTGTCTGTAATTCATCACTCTTGCTGTTTGGCCCCTACTGTGTGCATCCTGTCTTAGTTCATTGAAAATTCACTAACAGTGGGGGATTTCTTTTTCAAAAGCATTTGGAGGTTTCTTTTGATCTCCCTTTGCCTATCATTCTGATCATCATCTATGCTACTCTGAACATCTGCATTGCTGCCCACTTTTCATTTGTGAAACCCCTTGTCAAACTGTATTTCAGGATGCTTTCTCAGACAGGAGAAAATAAAAGCTGGATTTCTAGTTATCTAAGAGTTCTGCTTGTTTTTTGGCTTCACTATTGCCTTCTACCTCCTATCAAGTAATTCATTTCCAGTCCAAACTGCTTAAAATATTAAAATCATACACCAAAAATAGAATGCAAAGCTGATCTCAGGAATAATATGTTTGCTGTTTCCTCTAATCTACTGTATTGTGTGTATAAATAAAATATAGAAGTGTGTATACTCATAAGCAGTGTATGGTGTCAGAATAACGTAGTGGTTAAGAACACAGGCTTTGGAGAAACAAAACAGTGTAGGAATGATGTTTAACGCTGTACTTGGCACATAGTAAGTGCTTACTAAATACTGATTGAATAAATGAAAGAATGAATTAATGAACCTTTGAATATAACTCCCAAAATGTAGAGATCACATACTGTGTAGACATGGCAGAGGCCATGACCATGACAGGTGTACAAAGAATGCCAAAAGAACCTGAGGAGTGCTCCTAAGTATAAAGAACAAGGATCCAGTATTTCTACCTTGGTGGAGTATCGAATGGTCAACATGCTTAATGTAAGCAGTATACACAATCATGATGAAAGAACTGGATTAATTTACGTATCAGAAGGGATAGACTGAAATTATTCTTCACTAGAAACAGAAATATTGTGACTTGATAGCTTCTCGGTCCTTTCATGTTACTTAATCTTTCTTTTTTTTTTTTTTTTGTCTTTTTGCCTTATGTAGAGCCGCACCCATCGCATATGGAGGTTCCCAGGCTAGGGGTCTAACAGGAGCTGTAGCACCGGCCTTCGCCACAGCAACGCGGGATCCGAGCCGCGTCTGCAACCTACACCACAGCTCATGGCAATGCCGGATCCTCACGTTACTTAATCTTAACAATGCTATTAGGTGTAATTATTCCTGTTACACCAAGAGTTAAACTACTTTCTAAAGGCTATCTAGATACAAATGGCTGGCAGGAAGTATGATGCAAGCTCTACAATAAATATAATATAAATCCAATGATTCTTTCTCTTTCCTATGATTGGCAAAGATGTGAGAGGCAGCCATTTTAGGGGAATGAGAACCCTATAGGAACACAGAATATGGCAAATAATATATGAGGAAGGGTCTCTTTCAAAAACCCAAATTTAAATAGCTAACAAGCAAGCAAGAGGCAAACATGGCTACTGAAGTGTGTGGTTGATGTTTGAGAGGGAATTAGGCATCTTGCTTTCCCATCTGACTCCTGAAAGAAGGGAGGGGGGGGTAAATCCAGACTGACACAAATTGCATTTGCTGATGCTTTTCATTGAGCTATCACAGCTCTGAAAATCATAGAATTTGAGGGCCTGTGGCTTCTTGAAGGGATCAGGTCACCGATTTTTAGGGACAGGTCTGCAAGGCTGAGGATGGTGTTCCACATACCCTCGATTGGAGAATCAAGGATCCTCTGTTCTATTCTTAGCTGCTGGGGACACCAGCTTGATCTTTCCAGTTTTTGACTTAGTTCTGGTTGCATTATCTAAACATACTGAATTTAAACCTTTTTTTTTTTTTTTTGTCTTTTTGCCTTTTATGTAGAGCCGTACCCACGGTATATGGAGGTTCCCAGGCTAGGGGTCTAACAGGAGCTGTAGCCGCCGGCCTTCGCCACAGCCACAGCAACGCGGGATCCGAGCCGCATCTGCGACCTACACCACAGCTCACGGCAACGCCGGATCCTTAACCCACTGAGCAAGGCCAGGGATCGAACCCGCAACCTCATGGTTCTTAGTCGGATTCGTTAACCACTGAGCCACGAAGGGAACTCCTGAACCATTTTTGAAATGTCTTTCTAAATTTTCTTTTAAAATTAATGCCATTTTGGTTCAACATAGTGTGAGAAAAAATAATCTGTAGTCCTATCTAAATAACAAAACATAGGACAGATTTTATAGATTCCTACCTAGAGTTCTTATCACGGTGGTATCACCTTGGGCAATATTACTCTTGAGAGATAACAGGGCAGATGCTGCTTTGGGTGGATGACCAAACCTTTGTTGAAAGTTATGAAACAAAGATCAGTTGTAAGGTTGATCCTCCCTGCTTGTGGCTGTGTTTCGCTAAATGGGGTCTTTGATGCCACTATTCTTTTGGAAGCCTGACCGGTTTTATTAACACTGTCAATTCATTATCATACACAGGCCTTCAAAGGCAAAATAATTTGAAATGTGCTTATGTTGTAAAATCATCTCATGGAAACTCAAATATCAGAATTAAATGAGGCTTTAGAGATCCTCTAGTTTAGAGAATCTTTAAATCTTGTGCCCATTATCGCCAGATAATGTCAATGAATGAAGTACATGTCAACTTGTAACTGAGCAGGGCCCTGTGGGGCTCCCGGGCACAAAAGCCTTTCTGTGTTCCCCAATTTCTTGTTTTTAGGAAATGGGCCTCATTCGGGTCCACGGCCTTCTTTGAGTTATAAGGGGCAGGTTCAGCCAGTTGCTGATCAGGGAAGGGAGGGGATGCAGAGACCAGGAGGAACTGTCAAGAAACAATAGCATAACCTTAGGGGCAGTATCCTGGTTCCCCCTCAAGGGATACACATAATGACGTGGGTATTTTATACAGCTAAGAAAAAAGTTATATTCCTTATGCTTCTTTTAGAAACAAATACCTTAAAATTGAACAGCTTAGAGTCCTTCCTTGTGCTTCTCCCTTGATTGCACCCTAAACACAATCACTTATAAGCTAAAGATTAGTCATCCTGAGCACAGTTACCTGTGGGTTAAATATTATTTGCACGTGATGTTTTTCAGGAACTTTCCTAGTTTGTTCTAATCTCTGATCACCAATATGCCCTTTTTCCAAGTACTGCTATTCTAGACAATAACCCAGGAGACCACCACAGTATCACTCCAAGATCTCCTGACATTGGCTTCAATGACTAAGGTTCTCCCAAAGAAAGAAGAATGCATGTTTGCCCCAGTCCTGATTCTTATCTGAATCACTGTTTTTCTGCTTTTAGACTATAAACTCCCTGCAATTCTTCCCCAGAGGAGGGCACAGTCTTTAAGGCATTAGCCTGCTGTGGCTTCCTTTGCCTGGCAAAGCAATACAAGCTATTTTTTTTCTCTTTCACCCAAAACTGTCTCTGCATTTCTATTCAGCATTGATGGACAGAGGCTGAGTTTCGGCAACAGACTGAAAAAACGCACAACCTAAAAGCTGAGTAATTATATTTTATTTGGTGGACAAAACTAAAGACTTAAGCCCAGAAGACAGCCTCCCAGATAGATCTGAGGTACTGTTCTGAAGAGGTAAGGGAAGAGCAAGGATATACCTGAGTTTTGTAAGAACAAGGTAGTTGGAACATCAAAGGATTACAGTTAAAGAAAACCAGACATCTTAAGTTAACGAATTTAGCACTTTATGTATGGGTAGATGCAACAGTCTGGGCTCATTGAAACCACTCCTTTGATATGCATATCAACTATCTGGGGGCCAGTATCCTGCTTTTCTTCAACCTGAATCCCCTCACAGTGCACAGTTGGGGGTGTCTGCTGGCTTAATGGCTTCAACGCCCTTAGTTTACTGATATGACAGGCAACATTTTTCATTCATATAGGTCATTTGTAAGAAAACACTTCCATCCACAAAAAAGGCACTTTTTCTATTCCCTCACCTGACCAAATTTTAAAAAATAACATATGTAGCTATCATGATCTGTATTTTTCCCTCATTTGTGAAAGAATTAAAAAAAAAGGAAGATATGGGTTGAAGAAACATTTTGCTTTCTTTTAAATTGTATCATGACAAAAAACCCCGAGTTTCAGGGAGACAAGAGGGATTAGTAATGACCATGGAAAGAACAGAAAATAAATGCACCAATGTCACACAAGTCAGAATGGCCATCATCAGAACCCTACAAATAAATGCTGCAGAGGGTCTTGATGAAAGTAAACCTTCCTACACTGTTGGTGGGAACATAAACTTGCACAGCCATTATGAAGAAGAGCTTGGAGTTTCCTTAAAAAACTAAATATAGAACTATCATTTGATTCAGCAACCCACTCCTGGGCATCTATCCTGAAAAAAGCATAATTTGAAAAGATACATGCACCTCAGTATTCATAGCAGCACTATTTACAATAGTCAAGACTTGGAAGCAACTTAAGTGTCCATTCACAGAGGAATGGGTAAATATGTGGTACATATGTACAACAGAATATTAACCATAAAAAAGAATGAAATAATGACATGTTGCAGCAACATGGATGGACCTAGAGATAATCATACTATGTGAAGTCAGAGAAAAACAAATATCACTATATCACTTCTATGTGGAATCTTAAAAAAATATATAAATGATCTTATTTACAAAACACAGACTCATAGACATAGAAAACAAACCTGTGGTTCCCAGACAGGAAAGGGGGAGGGAGATATAAATTAGGAATTTGAGATGAACACATACACACTATTATACATAAAATAAACAACAAGGACCTACAGTATAGCACAGGGAACTATATTCCATATCTTGTAATAACCTATAATGGAAAATAATCTGAAAAATAATATATAACTGAATCACCTTGCTGTACAACAGAAGCACAGCATGGTAAATCACTGTACTTCCACAAAAAAAAAAGAAAAATGGGAGTTTTCGTTGTGGCTTAGTGGTAGTGAACTCAACTAGTAACCATGAGGATGCAAGTTTGATCCCTGGCGTAGCTCAGTGTGTTAAGTATCGTTGTGGTGAGCTGTGGTGTAGGTTGCAGACATGGCTCGGATCCCGCATTGCTGTGGTTGTGGCTGTGGTTGTGGCGTAGACCCCTAGCCTAGGAACTTTCATATGCCACAGGTGTGTCCCTAAAAAGCAAAAAAAAAAAAAAAGAAAAAGAAAAATGAAAACCAAACCAAAACTGACAGCATTGCATTGTGTTGTTGTACTGAAATTTACTTATCTGGTCCCTCTTAATGACAGTATTTTCCAAATGTTGTTATTATAATGAGTAATGCTGATGTCAATATTTTTATTACACATTTGCACAAATGTTCCTGACACACATTTGTTGTCATTTGTCCTGGCTTGAGGTATGTGTAAATATCAATTTTGCTTCAACTTAATAAGTTTACCACACATTTCCAAAAAAAAAAAAAAAAAAAACTCTGTCAGAAAGGAAGAGTTTGCTATTCAGCTCTTGCTGATTGTTCACATGTGGAATTTCCCAAGAGATGCTAGAAATCTGGATTTCCATGTTAAGTCTCTTAAGTGCTGGTAACTAACACAAAAAGTGTGAAAAAAATTCTGCAGGTCAAAAAGAGATGTGTGCTTGAGGACTGCTTATAGCTGTTCGTAACCTTGATCTAACCCAACCTCCTACTTTGGGGATGACGGATAAAATCAGCCTCAGAGTGTCCTGATTTTTGCCAGAAGTCACTCAGGTGAATGAACAGGGATTACAGTTCAGATGTATGGTAATTAAAACTGGAGAATTCTCAATCCCCCAGAGAATTTCCTACATTCAGACAAATGAAGCATCCCATAGAGTGTTAAATATTACTTAAAGGCATGTGGCTTCTGTCCTCGATAATATAAAATGCAATGTAAAAGTATTTCCTATATAGCACATCCTACTTCACATCCAAGAAATCGTCAATGATAAGCATAGACTTTTATCCATGCACATAGTAAAGTTTCAAAAAAGAATTTTAAAACATAACATTAAGCATCTCTGTAAGTTTAAGTGTCATCTCAACATTTTGCAATCTGGTCTTTTTGAAATATGTGGTACAATTACCAAAGATACTGGGAAATATTAAACAGCTTTTCTTTATTTTGTGGTTTTGCTAAATTTGCAGAAGTTTGAGATACATTTAAAAAAAATCTAATATTATTGCATGTTAGTTCCTTTGAGTAATAACTCAAGTAAAATGTTAACACGAGTGTCTTATGTAATCTGCTAATAATAGTCAAAACTTCTGCCAAGTAGCTTAACATTTCTTGCACTAAAACATTATGCTTAGTAAGGTGGAACTCCACTTGCACTTTACTTTTATTTTTATAGTTCACAAGCAGCATTCAGGGTGACTGCAAAGCTGTTTAGAATCAAATTCCTACCTAGCCAAATGCCAAACACAGAGCACAACAAAAACCACCAAATCTAACATATAGCATGAATTACTTACAGGGTCAGATATAACACAAGCAAATACGGGAAAGGGCAACATGCAAAATAAAAATTTTAAAAGGAATCCTTAATTACTTTATGATTATGAAAGCAGGGAAGGGAAGAAAGGAAGATGCACCAAAGAACACACAATTCATTAACATGGATTTGCACTTTATTGTAATTTTGCATCCTGAGATAATAAAATTTAATATCTGACAAGTGAACAACGACAGAAGCAGCAGTGAAAGTTTCAGAGAGGCAGGTATCCTTCATTTTGGCACAGCTGTATATAGGTTGAGTTCTTCCAGGGAGTCGCTCCCGAAATCAAGGGAGAAAAATGAATTCATTCCACAGGCTATACAACAATACAAGATGCATGAAAGTTCTTGGCTTAAACAGACACATTCACTTTTATCCTTCTGGTAAAACTGTCCCAGCAGGAATCCTCTGCCAAAAAAGGTAGAAATCCTAGGCTTTTCAAACAGATATTTTGATCAATGCCCACCTTCTCACTAGCAGGATTTCCTGTTTTTGCAGCTGAGACTCATAATTTTACGTGGTTAGTCCAAGGATGGCAAACTAGCTTGTAGATTATATAATTTCGAACATTTGGTAACTTGCTTAAAAGTCCAGGCATTAAAAGAATTTTATACTTTTTGCTTACTATAAAAATGAAAAATTTAAAAAACTAAGCAAAGATAGAAGCAAACAGAATAAGCAGGAATAAAAGGAATATTTGAGAAATTATTGCCTTGACTCATCATTTTGACTTTATACATAGAACTACTTTGAGACTCAGACATTGATATTTCCTCCAATCCCACAACATGACATTATAACACTTTCCATATTTAGTCCTGTGTATGTATGATTTACACATACACGCCCAGATAAATTAGCTCAGTTATATCATCCTGAAACAGAATAAAAACAAATTCTAACCTAAAGTTTTATATAGCCCAATCTAGCCAAAATGCATACACATAATCTAGTATTTCATTATTTAGGGACTAGTGTAAGCAACCCGTGGAGGTCAAATAATCTTGGTTCCTTTGTAAAAGTGGCTCCCAAAATTTTTATCATAAGCATTCCTTTATCATTCTTTCCCTATGTTTTCAAGTATTTTATTTATTAAATTGCATGTAACAATAGGCTTTCTCATTAAAAAATGAATCAAAAGCATTACTGCCATTCAGTTTCTGATCACTGTGTGATAACCAGTGTTAGAATTGAAGAAATATAAGCATAATGTGAAAATTCAATGTCTTAAGTCAGCTTGTGAAGTAGGAATATTATGGGTAAATATATGATTTCTATTATACTTTTTGAAATACTGAAAAAGGTTCAAGGATGACCCCACTGCTATTTTCATCTGCCCCAAGTTGAGAACCATTGGTTTATATCCACCTGCTTTTCCTCTCTAAATCAAGTATTAACATAACACAATTACTCATGTTAACACATAGGGGATCAATAACAAAAATTACTAACAAAAAATAGATTAACTGCAATACCCATTCTGTAGGGTTTGACGAGAAAGAAAACATAATAACATAGACCTAAAGGACTCTATTTAGAAATGACAAAATTATGATATACAATATATCCTTCAGTCAACTTCAAAAGCACATTAATATATGAAAAAAATCCTCAATTCCCCTGTGAGGTAGGTCCAGATTATTATCCCCACTTCCACAATGAGGACATGAGGTACAGAGGAATTAAGCAGCAGAGCTAAGAATTAAACCAGAAGAGACTTGGGTTTGAATTCTATTAACACTTTCCTTTCCATCTAATATCAATTTGTTCCAATAGATCTTTTTGAGGATATGGAACCAAATAAGACACTGAAGCAGATACTGGATAGGATATGAAATTTTTTCACATCAATGTCAAAGTGAGTCCTACCATATCTCCATTGTTGTCACACCTGTAATTCTTGCCCAGGTACCAACTGCATATAGTCAGATTCCACGTAGGTGAAGCCCACAGACCACTCAGTCCTCAGTTCCTAGGGAAACTACAATCATTCTTATCACCATGGAGCAGCTGAGGTCTAGAAGGCATTGGATTCTTTGAGTCTGTGTGATATCAACACACATGGGCTAAAAGCCAGTTGGCAAATCAAATATCTAGTGTGTGCAAGGCACTGTGAGAGTTTCCACCAAGGGTAGCAGATTTGAGAAAAATCAACTCCGAGCTTCTGTAAAAATTTCCTAAGGATTCCTAGAATCACAGAATGTCAGGTGACCTCTAATTTTCTGTCCAGCTCTAGTTTCAACTCCATGATTTTACAGATGAAGAGAATGGCATGTAATGTAAGTGACTTGCCTGGAGCATATTAGATCATTTCCTCAATAGAAAATGGAATATAGTCTCAGGTTGCCATCATAAAAATGAAAAGGTTGGCTCAGAATCAGGAAAGAGAAACTGGGGGCAATACATATATACATATATGTGTATATATATATACCCACATATATATATATATATTCAGTCCACATATTATATCAACAAGTGTTATTAAAATCTATTCATTTTTCCGTGGAAAATTGCCCAATAGTTCACCACTTAAAGAAACTGAAACAATCTGACAATTGTTGCAAAATGGATTTTTTAAAGCAGAATTTTATAGGTAAAGGAGGACCGAATTTCAACAACTTTGAGCATCTTGTTATCGAATTAGCAAAAAGTATTTGCACTATGTGAAACTGCTCCAATTAAATGGGCATTTATAATTTCTATATCCTCTCAGGTTAATTCTATATCCTCTCAGTCAATTCTAACGAAATATTGTTAGGAGACTTTATGTTCAAGTAATGAAGTTTGATTTTTTTAAGTGGCAATTTCTTTGTAAACAAAATTAAAATGCTAATGATTTTTTAAAGCTCTCATACATCTAAAAAAATCCTATTTGTTTGAAGGCTTACAAATGTTATGGAACTTCACTCAAATTATGAAAAAATAAGAATAAAGTTCATTAAAAATATTAACATAGTTTAATGAACTGATCAAACATTAGTATTTATAGGTCATTATATGAATGATATGTGCATTAAATACTTGAGTAGGTTTTCGGAGAGCTTCAATCAAAAAACAGTGTTGTTCCAGAACCATGTTAAATTACATTTTTGCTAGCATTAGAATTACACTAGTTTTATAAGGGACTGATAGTCCAGTTCTGTAATATTTTGTCACTACTATATCTCATGATTGAGGGAAACCAAAGAAACAGACTTTAATAAATAGAAGAAATATAGTACACTAGTGAGATATTCTTATACTTAGCTGAAGATGATGGTTTTAAACGTAATGATTTACCAATTCATTCGTTCTGTTTCCTTCAACATAAAATGTTATTTTTATTCAAAGAAGACAAGGCACTTCATCTACTTCTAACATCTGACTACAATGGTCTCTTTCCTAAATCAACATAGGGGGTAGAAGAGAACAATGAATAGCTGAAAAAGATTAGACCTTATTTCATTTTATAGACAATTTATGAGGGTGGAGATGCATAAAGGAAAGTCAGAGAAGGAACAGTTTTAACTTATAACCTCAAAGCTTTGTAAAATTTATATACTTTGGCAGATATATGTTATTTTTCTCTGGAAATATTCACAGCAGTTTTCATAAAGGAGTATTATGTAACAAATAAATTCAAAATTAGTTTCTTCAATCCAAAAACAACTATGACAAAAATATTTTATTAACTTGACAGAAATGTCCAAGTTTGTTCTATCCTGAGGATGTAAGAAAAAAAGGTCAACGAGGGAGGAATTAATGTCCACAGTGTACTCTGTCATTTCAGCATTTACTGCTGCCAATACCATTGAAAAGAAAACGCCCCTAAAGCACTTCAAAATACCCAGCTGCTAATCAGCCCTCTCCAAAGGAAAAGAGTTTAAAAAAGCAATCACAGAATAAAGAAAAAAAGAAAATTAGGTATTTTCTAAGTAGTTCAAGAAAATAAGATAAGCCAACCAGCATAATGAACAATAAAATAATACCTTTAAGAGCTATTAGAGTAGGCTTTAAATTAAGTTTACACATGCTGACAAATGATTCTTATGATACATATTACTGTTACTTGAATCATATGCTCCATTACCTCCAGATGCACTCAATTCCTGTCTCAATATTTGTTTTATGGAAACAATTCACCACTTCCTGTTGTTCTTTGAGTGTGATTTATATATGGCAAAAACAAAAGTTACTATGACCATCATACGGTCAAATTCTAAGTTTTTCAAAAAAAAAAGATTATAAGAGTTGACAAAGAGTAATTAACCTATTGGTCATAATCAGAAATTCTGTATTATGCTGGAAATCAATTTTGGTATTAAACTGTCACAGTTTGAAGCATAAACCTGAAGATACTAGCTGGAACATAAACCATAGATACACTTTTTCCCTGACCTTAACTATAAAACAAGACATTTGGTATGCATTTTCAGAGGTTTCCACTTTGTCTATAAAAATACACCTTCAATTTTGACGGCGAGAGACAAATGCTATTTGCAGGAACACACAACATATTAAAAGTTAGAGAATCTGAGTGGCACGGGGCTAGTGGGATTCTACAGAGGGAAATGGAAAAGTATTTACACAAACAATTATAGTCACATATCAAACAGTGTCTCTTTTTCTCCCTCTTCTTTTACTGGTCCAGGACTGTGGATTTTAAACTAGGCATAAATTTTAAAAGTGGTTTTAAAAGGCTTGACCTTGTATGAAGAAATTATTGTTCTCTTCATTGGAATGAATGTTTGCCTAAAAAAGTTTACTAAAAACAATGAGTAGGATGATAAATAAAATACTATACAGTCTCAGATACTTTTATTTTTAGCACTAGGAATTACAAAATAATGCCTATATACAGGCATAAATTTGCAGCTGAATTGACACAATGTAAAGCTTCTCATGTTAAAAATTCAAATTCTAGAATTACAGTGTGGTGTTATCACACATAATGTGAAGAGAAATAGAGAAATATGCACATAACAATGAAAAGGCTACTTGTGAGGCTAATTTATAAACAAATACTTTTGTCTAAATACTTGTCCTTCCTCATTAATAATATCCATATGTTTACAAAAGATCCTCAAAAAGAGGATTAGAAGTATTTTATCAGCTATGAATCAGCCACTATATATTCTTTAGGTACAGCTTTTCAATCAGCGCTCTTTCTCAAAGTACATTATCATAACTCCAGAAAGGAGTTAGCAGTGGCTTTCAAGGGGGTCTAGATACATCCTGAGACATCTGAAATCTTGAAACACTCCTTAAAGGTCATAATTCTGTGTATTTCCAAATGAGGGAAAGGCTACATAAAAGGAAATAAATGAGGAGAGTGAGGCTGTGAAATGTGCCAGCTGTCAAATGAATTCTTTAGGGGATGGGAGGGGAGGAAAAATGGGATTTATTGAATTAAATGGAGAAAAAATAAGGTTCTTGGTTTCAGGTGCAATGTAGACTATCTCAGACAATGATTTCATTTTGATCCACTTATTACAAAGGGCAACCTGGCCCACACCTGAAATTTTTAACATACTTATTATGGCTTTGCCATAAAATAGTATGTTAACAGTATACATTCAAAGGGATGCTTGCAAACTTCATTCATATTAAAATCTACGCAAAATTGTTGGCAATACATTGAGTAACATTACATTCTGTAAACCATGGCATATCACATTTTACATTATGCAAAGAGACAATATTTACAAGTCTTTAGGAGTTTAAATATTTTATCCACTAACATAAGTTATAATTTAGCAAAGTGCAGGACAAAACCAGTGCTATTAATTACATGTCCTTTAAAAGCAGGTAAGAGTAAAACCATTTCTAAAAGCTACCAAAAGCTTATTTACTTATGTCCAGTAAGAGATTACAGAGCATTAAGTAGCCTAGAAAAATGATGCATATTTAGAAACAGTGAGTATGAAAATTATAAGGCAGCATGCTCAGAACATGTTTTTGTTTTTTAAACACCAGCACTGATGTTTTTAGTGGCAACTATATATATACATATATGTATGTGTGTGTATTTATTTAAAAATTGACAGTGCAAAACACAAGCCTCATTTAACAACAACAAAAAGATGTGCAAAATTTCTTCTTAAAACAACACAAATGAAAATGTGAGGAGAATATTCTACCATTATAAAGAATAAATTTAATACAGCAAAGGAGACCATCTTCATTCCAAAATCATCTACAAGGCACTAAGGGTAGGAAATGACAGAATACAGAAGTGACTGAATAAAATTCCTCAGTCAGGTCGGAATATGGGATATTTTGGTAAGAATTCTATTAGTATCACCTGTAAAATAAAAATAAGAATGTATTGACAAAATAATTTTCAATTACTATAAGTTATATGTAACCTACAAAGTCTATAATCATTTTTCATAGGGCTATATTTTGGCCCTCTACTATAAAGCAATTGAAATACATAAAAACAGTTATAAAAAGAATTCACAAATTATCAGTAGATTGCAAATTAAACTGGAAAACATAACTACTTACTATAGCTAACAGTTTTTATCACTTGATTTATAATAACTATTTGTGTAGGTACAGAAAAGCAAACCCTATTATATTTTAATGTCCTTTCCACCTTCCAGCCTCACCCCACCTTTTTTTTTTTTTAGCAGTGGAAGGGATTAAAATTGTGTTATACAGATTAGAAAAAATACCTTTATATATTACATCCAAATATTTTTCAATTGAAGGAGACGGTATCAGTTGAGTGTTACTATCTTTTAGAAGTTTTTTGTAAAAAATAACACTGTCCAAATAGATTGATTAAAACATTTTCATTTAAAAAACGTTTAGGGATATAATAATAAAAACTGAAGATACTTATAAATTTTTAATAGTTTATACAAGGTTTTATCAATAGATAATTTTAGATTTGTGGTCATTTATATATTCCCCCCCAAACTATTCAAAGTGGAAAAAGATACATAATAATTCTTTTTTATAAAATGAAAATGGAATGTTTATTATTATACATATACTACACGTCAGCAACTTAAAGCCTGGATAAATTTCAAATTCTTTTAAATGTTAATGATACTGAATTTGTCACATCGGCTATATGTTAATTTATACGTTATGATTAAGACTGCATAGCTTTCAGTAAAAAAACAGATTAGAATCTACAGTTTCTTCATTGAAAGTTAAATATTAGCTAAGAAAAAAAAGTCAAGAATATGAATCCAGAATTTAGAAGCCAATTCCCAGTTTATGCAAGTTTTGACATGATTACATTTAGAAATATTTTGTTCAGCAGTAGCTGTGCCCATCACCACATACAATGGTAAAAAGAAGATTAAGGTTATGCAATGTTTTCATCTTAGTATATACTAGCTAAGATTTTTCTAAGATCAAAACAATTATTAGCTTTTAAGATATTTTATATTGGCCACAAATCTAAAGAAGGTGGAAGGAAAACTCTATGTTTCAAATGACAAAAGTTCAAGATGATGAGAAAAAAAGGTAGACGAAAGATTTAACAAATGGTAAATATAGGAAAATGTAACATTTAGGATGGAATACCCCCGAAAAAGAATTAAAGACAACTGCATACTTACATACTCCATCATATTGCTAGTTTCACATTTCCTTTTAGTCAACTTCCAGTGCAAAGCAAGCTAAGAAAGCAAAGTTTGTTAAGAATTTCGATATCAATTACTACTAATACTAATTATTATCTACATATTTTAATAAATCATTGAACAACAATCCAGGAATAAGATACAAAACATAACATTTAAAAATATTTTGTAAAGAGTGTATGTTAAAAATTAAGTATTAGTTCTTTAATTCATTCTTTTGTGGCCTGAAAAATTCCCATTTTCTCAATTTAGTAATGCAAATATATGAATGGGACACTTATTTGCTTAAACTTTCTTACCTTGTGATATAATCTATTATTTTCCCATTCTAACAACTTCTGAATTGATCTTCTGGTCTAAGAGAAAAGAACCAAGACTTTGTTATAAGATGAATTGAAGAGCTTTGTAAACTACGTATATCTCCAGTCTTCTGCTTACTTGTAAGATCCAATTATTTTCTCATGTTTTTCTTTTCAAAATGAAATACATACAAATTATTCTGTGCTGTGAGTCCATTCACTGGGTCAAATTATAAAAACATTAACAGTACTGGTAGCAGTTCATTTATGAACCTAATTCTAGATTTTCATATACCTTTTCACAGGGTTGCTTTTTAAATATATATGTAATATATGCCAAGCTAATCTGATTACTCATAGAAAATTTTCCTATCGTGGCTCTTAGCACAACACCTAGCAAATAGTAGTCAGTCAAGGTCTACAGGTTGAATAAAGCAAGCCAACATACATCAGAATTTCCACTAAAAAGAACATGTTAAAAACAGCCAGTTGGAAAATTTGTATGTAGAAAAAAAATAAATTAGAGAAGCAGCCCTATGGTAAACAGGGCGAGAGGCTGAGTTTCTCCATTTGGAGTGCATATATTTTGCCAGAAAAAAAAGTTTGCAAAGTCTTCAAAAACATTGAAATTAAAGATTGTAAGGCATTTTTGATTTTTTAATGTAATTTTTATTTTATATTGGAATATAGTTGATTTATAACATCATGTTACTTTCAGGTTTACAGCAAAGTGACTCAGTTATACATACATAAATTCTTTCTCAGATTCTGTTCCCATATAGCTTATTGCAGGATACTGAGTAGAGTTCCCTGTATTATATAGTAGGCCCATGTGGGCTATCTACTTTATTTATTTCTTTTTTGGGGGGTCTTTTTTTTTTTGCCTTATCTAGGGTCACACCCACGGAATATGGAGGTTCCCAGGCTAGGGGTCTAACAGGAGCTGTAGCTGCTGGCCTTCACCACAGTCACAGCAATGTGGGATCCAAGCCGTGTCTGCAACCTACACCACAGCTCACGGCAACGTTGGATCCTTAACCCACTGAGCAAGGCCACGGATCGAACTCACAACCTCATGATTCCTAGTCGGATTCGTTAACCACTGAGCCACGACGGGAACTCTGGTTATCTATATATAGTAGTATGTATATGTTTTTTTTTTTTAACAATGAATTTTATTTCAATTATAGGTGTACAAAGATCATCACAAGTCAATGTGATAGATTTTGTGTCCCAAACACACAGTGCATCCACCCACTCCCCAGATTGTCTTATTTGAAAAACCAAGATTTTCCAAAATCTGTGAGTCATTGTCTGTTCTTCAAAGAAGTTCACTGTGTCTCTTTAGTTTCCACATGTAAGCGGTAGCATTGGGTGTTGCTGTCTAATTGTCTGACTGGTTTCACTTCGCATGATAATTTCTAAGTCCATCCATGTTGCTGTAAATGTTATTTCGTTCCTTTTAATGGCCGAGTGATATTCCATTGTGTGTATGTACCATATCTTCCCTATCCACTCCTCTGTCAATGGGCATTTAGGTTGTTTCCATGACCTGGCTTCTTCCCTTTCTAGCTGCTTTAGATGTAAAGTTAGGTTGTTTATGTGAGCTTTTTCTTGTTTCCTAAGGTAGGCTTGTTTTGCTATATACTTTCCTCTTAGAACTGCTTTTGCTGCATCCCAGAGGGTTTGGAGTGTCGTATCTTTGTTGTCATTTGCTTCTAGGTACTTTTTAATTTCCTCTTTGATTTCTTCAGTGATCCACTGGTTGTTTAGTAGTGTGTTGTTTAGTCTCCACGTGTTTGTATTTTTTGCCATTTTTTTCTTGTTGTTGATTTCCAGTCGTATCGCATTGTGGTCAGAGAATATGCTTGATATGATTTCAATTTTCTTAAAGTTACTGAGGCTTGATTTGTAGCCCAGGATGTGATCAATCTTAGAGAATGTTCAATGCGCACTTGAGAAGAATGTGTATTCCGTTGCTTTTGGATGGAATGTCCTATACATATCTATTAAGTCCATCTGATCTAATGCTTCATTCAGGGTGTGTGTTTCCTTATTGATTTTCTGTCTGGATGACCTGTCCATTGCTGTAAGTGGGGTGTTAAATTCCCCCACTATGATTGTGTCATTGTTGATTTCTCCTTTTAAGGTCGTTAGCAGTTGCCTTATATATTGTGGTGATCCTATGCTGGGTGCATAGATATTTAAAATTATTATATCTTCTTCTTGGATTGATCCTTTAATCATTATGTAGTGCCCTTCCTTGTCTCTTAAAATGTTCTTCACCTTAAAGTCTATTTTGTCTGATAGGAGTATTGCTACTCCGGCTTTCTTTTGATGCCCGTTTGCATGGAATATTTTCTTCCATTCTCACTTTCAATTTGTATGTGTCCCTAGAAGTGAAGTGGGTCTCTTGAAGACAGCATATATATGGGTCTTGTTTTTGTATCCATGTGGCTAGTCTATGTCTTTTGGTTGGGGCATTCAGTCCATTAACATTTAAGGTAGTTACTGATATATATGTTCTTAATGTCATTGTATTAACTGGGGTTTTTGCTGCTCTTTTTTTTTTATTACCCTGAAGTTTTGATATAGGAGTCTATATACAATTGAGATTGTTTTAAGTTGTTGGTTTCTTAATTGCACGTGCGTCTCCAGTGACCTGCATTTGTGCTCTCTTCTCACGATTTCTGATGTTGGTAGCATAATTGTGCATGGATGATTTAGTATCTTTACTGTATATATGCCTTTCCTGGTGAGCCTTGTCATTTGTGGTGTTTTTATTTCTGGTTGTGGCCTTTTCTTTTCTGACTAAAGAAGTTCCTTTAAGGTTTTTTGTAAAGCTGGTTTAGTGTTGCAGAAATCCCTTAGTTTTTGCTTATCTGTAAAGGTTTTGATCTCTCCTTCACATCTGAATGAGAGCCTCGCAGGGTAAAGTAATCTTGGTTTGGAAGTTTTTCCCTTTCATCACATTAAGTATATCATGCCACTCTCTTCTGGCCTGCAGAGTTTCAGATGAAAAATCTGCTGATAACCTTATTGGGGTTCCCTTGTATGTCATTTGTTTCTTTTCCCTAGCCTCTTTCAAAATTTTCTCTTTGTCTTTAATTTTGGTCATTTTGATTAATATGTGTCTCAGGATGTTCCTCCTTGGGTTTATTTTTTCAATTAATATGTGTCTCAGTGTATTCCTCCTTGGGTTTATTTTTTATGGCGCTTCCTGAATTTGACTGAGTGGTTCCTTTCTCATATTAGGGAAGTTTTCGGCTATTATCTCTTCAAATACTTTTTCTGTCCCCTTCTCTCTCTCTTCTCCCTCTGGCACCCCTATAATACGGATGTTGGTGCGTTTAACATTATCCCAGAGTTCTCTGAGACTCAGCTCATTTCCTTTCAATCTTTTATCTCTTTTCTCTTCCGCATTAGTGATTTCCACTAATCTATCCTCCACCTCTCTGATTCGTTCTTCTGCCTCCTGTCTTCTACTGTTGGCTGCTTCTAATGAATTTTTTATTTCAGTTATTGTATTTTGCATCTCTTCTTGTTTAATTTTTACAGCTTGTATTTCTTTGCTCAGTGTTTCCTGTAAATGATCAGTCTTTGCCTCCAGTTTATTTCCAATGCCTTGCATCATCTTCAGCATCAACAGTCTAAAGTCTCTTTCTGGGAGGCTGATAATCTCCTCATCACTGAGCTGTTTTGCTGGGTTTTTCTCTTTCTCCCTTATCTGAGTTACAGTTTTCTGTCTTTTCATTTTTATAGTTCTTTGGTGTGGTGACCTTTTTGCTGACAATAGAGTTGTAGCCTCTCTTAGTTCTGGTTTTTGCCTCCCCTGTGGCTAAAGTTGGTAATGGAGGGGGCTTGCTGTAGGCTTCCCGATGGGAGGGACTGGTACCTCCCCACTGGTACGTGGGCTTGATTCCTCTCCCTCTGATGGATGGGGCTTTGTCTCTGGATGAGATTAGAGGCTGGCTGTGTGCCTGAGGAGTCTTTAGGCAACCTGTTTAGTGATGGATGGGGCTGTGGTCCCACCTGGATTATTGTTTGGCCTGGGGCTTCTCAGCGCTGATGGGAGGGACCAGATTTTCCCAGAAATGGCCCCCTCCGGAGAAATGCAGGCTGACGAATGTCCCCGAGAGCTTCGCCTCCAGTGCCCTTCCCCCACAACAAGCCACAGTCACCCCTGTTTTCCCAAGAGATCCTCCAAGAATTGCAGTCAGGTTCCACCTGGATTCCTATGGAGACTGCTTTGCCCTGGGACCCAGTGCACAAGAAAGTCTGTGTGTGCCTTTCAAGAATGGAGTCTCTGTTTCCCCCAACCTGTGGATCTCCTGCACACAAGCCCCGCTGGCCTTCAATGCCAGATGCTCCGGGGGCTCTTTCTCCTTGTGCCAGATCCCCAGGCATGGGGATTTGACATCGGGCTCAGAACTCTCAGTCCTGTAGCTGAGTCTCTGTGATGCAGTTACGTTCCAGTCTGTGGGACTTCCCACCCAGGAGGTGTGGGGTTGCTTCCATCGCATAATTGCCCCTCCTACCTCTTGATGTGGTCTCCGCTTTGTCTTCTGGAGCAGAATATCTTTTCTGGAAGTTTACAGTCCATTTGGTTGAAGGCTGCTCAGCATTTGGTTGTAGCTTTGTTGTTTTGTGGGAGAGAAGTTGAGCTCCAGTCCCTCTATTCTGCCATCTTAATCCAATCCAGTAGTATGTATATGTTGATGCTAAATTCCTAATTTATCTCCCCCACCTTTTCCTGTTGGTAAAAATATGTTTGATTTCGAAGGTTATAAGTCTGTTTCTGTTTTGTAAGTTCATTTGTATCATTTTTTAAGATTTTACATATAAGTGATATCATATGATATCTGTCCTCGTCTGATTTACTTCACTTAGGATGATAATCTCCAGGTCCATCCATGTTGCTGCAAATGGCATTATTTCATTCTTTGTTATGATTTGGTAACATTCCATTGTGTGTATGTACCATATGTTCTTTATCTGTTCTTGTCAATGGACATTTAGGTTGTTTCTATGTCTTGGCTATGCAATGAACATTGGGGTGCATGTATCTTTTCAAAATTATGGTTTTCTCTGCATAGAAGCTCAGCAATGGAATTGATAGATCATATGGTAGTCCCATTTTTAGTTTCCCAAGGAACTTCCATACCATTCTCCATAGTAGGTACACCAATTTACATTCCCATCAACAGTTATTCAGTGATACATAACAGTGTAGGAGGGTTCCCTTGTCTCCACACCTCTCCAGCATTAATGTTTTTACAATAATTGTAAAACAACTGTGTGAGCTGATACCTTATCATAGTTTTGATTTGCATTTCTCTAATAATTAGCAATGTTGAGCATCTTTTCATGAGTTTTCTGGTCACCTGTATGTCTTCTTTGGAGAAATGTCTATTTAGATCTTCTGCCCATTTTTTGCTTAAGTTTGTTTTCTGAATATTGAGCTGTGAGCTGCTTTTATATTTTGGAGATTAATCCCTTGTTGGTTGCTTCATTTGCAAATATTTTCTAATATTTTCTCCCATCTTATGGGTTGTCTTCTCGCTCTGCTAATGGTTTCCTTTGCTGTGCAAAAACTTCTAAGTTTAATTAGGTGCCCTTTGTTTATTTTTGATTTTATTTTCATAACCCTAGGAGGTGGATCCAAAGAGATACTGCTGCAATTTATGTCAAAAAGTGTTCTGTCTGTTTTCCTCTAAGAGTTTTTATAGTATCCAGCCTTACATTTAGGTCTTTAACCCATGTTCAGTTTATTTTTGTGCATGGTGCTATAGAATGTTCTAATGTCATTCTTTTTCTTCCTTCCTTCCTTTCTTTCTTTTTTAAGGGCTGCACCCGTGGTATATGGAGGTTCCCAGGCGAGGGGTTGAAATTGGAGCTGTAGCCACCAGCCTACACCACAGTAATGCATGATCCTTATCCCACTGAGCGAGGCCAGGGATCAAACCCAAGTCCTCATGGATACTAGTTGGGCTCATTAACCACTGAGCCACAACAGAACTCCATCATTCTTTTATATGCAGCTGTCCAGTTTTCCCAGAACTACTTATTGAAGAGATTGTCTTTTCTCTATTGTATATTCTTGCCTCCTTGGCCCTAGATTAATTGACCATAGGTGCATGGGTTAATTTCTGGGCTTTGTATCCTGTTCCATTGATCTAGATTTCTGTTTTTGTGTCTGTATCATACTGTTTTGATGACTGTAGCTTTGTAGTATAGTCTGAAGTCACAGAACCTGATTCCTCTAGCTCTGTTTTTCTTTCTCAGGAGTACTCTAGCTATTCATGGTCTTTTGTGTTTCCACACAAATTAAAAATTTTTTTTGTTCTAGTTCTATGAAGAATGCCATTGGTAATTAGAGATTGTACTGAATCTGTAGATTGCCTTGGGTAGTATGGTTATTTTGACAATATTGATTCTTCCAATCCAAGAACACAGTATTATCTTTCCATCTGTTTTTTCATCTTCAATTTCTTTCAACAATGTCTTACAGTTTTCAGAGTATAGGTCTCTTGCCTCCTTAGGTACATTTATTCCTAGATAATTTCTTCTTCTTCTTCTTTTTTTTCTTTTTTGGCTGCCCCGCAGCATAAAGAGTTTCCAGGCCAAGGATCAGATCTGAGCCACAGTTGCAACCTACATTGAAGCTGCAGCAATGCCAGATCCTTTAGCCCACTATGCTGGGCTGGGGATCAAACCTGTATCCTGGCCCTGCATAGATACCACCAAACCCACTGTTCCAAGCAGGAACTCTGGTATTTCATTCTTCTGGATGCAATAGTAAATGGCATTGTTTTCTTAATTTCTATTTCTGATCTTTCACTTTTAGTATATAGAAATGCAACCTCCATGGAGCTCCTGTCATGGTACAGTGGGTTAAGAATCTGACTGCAGCTGCTCAAGGTGCTGTGGAGATGCGGGTTCAATCCCTGGCCTGGGAACTTCAATATGCCACAGGTACAGCCTTAAAATTTTTAGAAAAAAAAGTAGAAATGCAAGAGACCTCTGTGTATTTTTTTTGTCTTTTTGCCTTTTTTTATCTAGAGCCACACCCACGGCATATGGAGGTTCCCAGGCTAGGGGTCTAACAGGAGCTGTAGCTGACGGTCTTTGCCACAGCCACAGCAACGCGGGATCCGAGCTGCGTCTGCAACCTACACCACAGCTCATGGCAACGCCGGATCCTTAACCCACTGAGCAAGGCCAGGGATCAAACCCGCAACCTCATGGTTCTTAGTCGGATTCGTTAACCACTGACCACGAAGGCAACTCCTGTGTATTAATTTTGTATCCTACAACTTTACAAAAGTCATTGATAAGCTCCAGTAGTTTTCTAGTAGCATCTTTAGGATTTTTTATGTATAGTATTATGTCATCTGCAAACAATGACAATTTTACTGATTTGTTCATCTCTGTTCCTCAAATCTTCTAGCTCTTTGTTAAACATGTCTTGTATCTTCTTGGTCTATGCTTCCATTCTTTTCTGAGATCTTGGATCAACTTACTATCATTACTTTGAATTCTTTTTCAGGTAGACTATTTCCACTTCACTTAGTTGTTCTTCTTGTTCCTTCATCTGAAAAATATTTCTCTGCCATCTCATTTTGTCTGATCTTTTGTGTTTATGGTCTCTGTTCCATAGGTTGCAGGATCACAGTTCCTCTCGCTTCTGATGTCTGCCCCCTGGTGGTTGAGGTTGGTGCAGGCTTCCTGGTGGGAGGGACTGCTGTCTGCCCACTGGTGGGGAGTGCTAGATCTTGTTCCACTGGGGGGCAGGGCCATGTCAAGGCATGTGTTTAAAGGTGGCTGTGGGTTTAGGTCGATTTTAGGTAGCCTTTCTGCTGATGAGTGGAGCCAGATCTTGGTGCTAAAATGGCAGTGCCCTTGCCCTACAGTGAGCCATAGCCAACCCCTGCCTCCCTAGGAGGCCTTCCAAGACCTGCAGGTAGGTCTGGTCCAGGCTCCTATGGAGTCACTGCTTTGCCCTGGGTCCTAGTGCATGTGAAACCTTATGTGTGCCCTCCAAGAATGGAATCTATGTTTTCCCCAGTCCTGTGGTGCTCCTGTACTGGAGCTCTGCTGGCTTTCAAAGACAAATGCTCTAGGGGCTCCTCCTCCTGATGCCAGACCCCCAGACTGGGGAACCTGACATGGGGCTTAGAACTCTCACTCCTGTGGGAGAATTTCTGCGATATTATTATTTTCCTGTTTGTAGGTCACATATCTGGCAGGGAAGGGATTTGATTATATCATAAAAGTGCCCCTCTTCCTATCTCATTGTGGCTTCTTTGTCTTTGGATGTAGAATATTTTTTTGGTAGGGTTCAGTCTTTTTTGTCAATGGTTGTTCAGTAGCTAGTTGTGATTTTAGTGTTTTTTTGTGAGAGGAGGTGAGCTCAAGTCCTTCTACTCCAACATCTTGTCTCCTGTCCTTGCATTTTTGATTCTTAATGGAACAGTTTCGCAAGGTTTCTGATAAAAAGACTAGTGAACATTATTAAGTTTTAAAATTACTCATTAAAAGTAAGTGATTTAAAAGTAGGCTATATCTGAAATGATCTCCAAAGTACCAACATAAGAAACTATTCTAACTGTTCAACCACAAAAGTTAAAAATCAATGACAATTGTATTCAGTTATCTATAGTGAGCCAGATCAACAACAATGCCAGCTAGAATATACTGTTGGGCTGTTGTACTTGACAGAATCTCTCTAAACAAAATCAGATGGGTAACAAATGAAGAAATTGAATTAGTAATTACACAAAGAAAACCCCAGGCCCAGATTGCTTCAATGATGAATTCTACCAAACAGTTAAAGAAGAAATATAAACATAAACACAAAACTATCAACAAAATACTAGCAAACTGAATCTAGCAACTCATGAAATGATTAGATCATGACCAAGTGGAATTTATCCCAGGAATACAAAATGATGTAATACATTAAATTAATAGAATAAAGCACAAAAACCATGTGATTGTCTTCATAGATCTAGATTAAGCACTGGAGAAAATACAATTCTCATTCATGATGAAAATCCCCCCCCCCCCAAAAAAAAGAACTAGGAATAAAAGGGAACTTCCTTAACCTAATAAAGAACACCTATGAAAAACCAACAGCTAACACCACAATAAGTGGAGAGACATGTAATGTTTTCCTCCTAATATTAGGAATAAGACAAGGATGTCTCCTCTTACTACTTTTATTCACCACTGTACTAGATGTTACGGCCAGGGAAATTAGACAAAAATAATAAATAAAAGGCATCTAGATTGGAAAAGGAAGAGGAAACCCATCTTCACTTGCACACAACCCTGCAAATCTCCTATATGGAGAAAACCCTAAGGAATTCACTAAAAGACTGCTAGAAATAATAAATCAGTTCAGCAAATTTGCAGGAAACAAGATTGTGGGAGGTAGAATTCTAGCAGCCATGATTTTCACCTCCTGGAGTTACAGCTGTGAATATGTTATATTATATTGGAAAAGGGACACTGCAGATGTAATTAAAGTTACCAATCATCTGACTTTAAAATTGAGAGATTATTCTAAATTATTTTGGCACACCCAGTGCAATCCAATGAGCCTTTGAAACAGAGAATTTTTTCCTGGCTGATGGAAGAAGAGTCAGGAGGGTTTGAAACAAAAGAAGGATGCGAACCACCATTGCTGGCTTTAAGATGGAAAGATTACATAGAAATTATAAGGAGGAAATCATTCCTGCCAACACTTGAGCTTGGGAAAATGAACTTGGGAGCAAATTCTTTCCCAGAATCCCCAGAAAGGGAAGCAGTGCTGCTTGCACTTGATTTTGGCCTTAAGAGATCCTAATAAGAGAACCCAACTGAGCCACATTATGCCTAGACTTCTGACTGTGAAATAATAAAAAGATGTTGTTTTAAGCCATTAAGTTTATGGAAAATTTTACACAAGACAGAAAAGTAATTCAAGGTTCAACATATAAAAATCAATTTTATTTCTATATACTAGTAATGAATAATCTGAAAGTGAAAGTAAAAGGTCAATTCACAATGGATTTAAGAGTAAAATATTTGGGAATAAATTTTAAAAAGTATAAGAAGTGTAAACTGAAAACTAAAAAAATTGCTAAAATAAATTAAACAAGAGGTAAATAAATGGAAAATATCCCATATTCATGAATTAGAAGACTCATGTAATAGTGCTTACAATATATGGTGTTAGGAAAATTGGATATCCAGAAGAAAAATGATAAATTTGGACCTGTATACCACACAATGCATAAAAAATTAACTCAAAATGGATCAAAGACCTAATCATAAGTGAAACTTTAATAACTTTTTTGGCTGCGCCTATGCCATGCAGAAGTTCCTGGTCCAGATATCGAACCCATGTCACATCAGTGACAATGCTGGATCCTTAGCCACTAGGCTACCACGGAATTCCAAGTGAAAGTTTAAAACAACTAGAAGAACACAAGGGAGTACAGGAGTACATCTTCGTGATCTTGAGTTAGGCAAAGCCTCTTAAATATGATGCAAAAGATACAAGCAAGAAAATTTTAAGTGATGAATTTGACTTAACTAAATTAAAAGTTTTTGTGTGTCAAAGATACCATCAAGATAGTAATAGCCCATTCAGAATGGCCATAAGAGGACCTTAGAAAAATCTCTTCCCTGGAGAGATAACTATTATGCTGATCAGTATTGGCAAGTACAATCATTCAAATGTTCCAGTGTTGACCAAAGAGTCTATAACAGATTGAGAAATATTTACTTAATAAAGTCTATGGAAATAAACTTGGTGTTAGAGCTAGATACTACACCTATATCCATAGTTCTGCCTTGTGGAAGAACTGTTTTAGCAAGCTTGGGAGCTGAGTGGCAGGTAGTTCCCATATCTCCCAGGTACCTGGACTGGAAAAGCTCTTCTGGGTAGTTTTGGCAGATGGTGAAAACAGGTAGATCCTATTTTCACAGCTCTTTGTTGCAGAAGCCCTGTATCAAGTGGACGGTGGTAGCAGAGCAGCACCCATTTCCCTTCCTACAACTTCTGCAAAATAGGTAGTCTCCCTTTCTGGCACACATCTGTGTCGTGGGAGAGCTGTTATAGTTGGTTTGACAAGTGAGTGGCAGTTCCCATCTTCCCAGCTTCCTAGGGCAGACAAATTCTGGGCAGATTTGATAGATGGGGAATATTAGCAGACCCTACCCTCTCTGCCTTTAGGTTACAAAAAATCCACAACTAACATCATACTAAATGGTGAAAGACTGAGAGCTTTTCCTTTAAGACAGAAAAAGGACAATGATGCCCATGCTTGTCACTTCTATTCAACATATTGTTGAAAATTCTAGACAGAACAATTAAGCAAGAAAAGAAATAAAAGGCATCCCAATCAAAATGGAAGAAGCCATATCATCTCTCTGCAGATGACATTCTCTTATGTGTAGAAAACTTTAAAGAATCAATAAAATATCTGTTAGAGCTAACAAATTCAGGAATATTTCAGAATATGAAATCGACATGCAAAATTCAGTTGCATTTCTATATAATAGTAAACAATCCAAAAAACAAATTAAGAAAATAATTACATTTACAATAGTATCAAAACCAGTAAAATACTTAATAAATTTAAGCAAAGGAACAGAAGACTTATACACGTAAAACTACCAAATGTTGCTAAAAGAAATTAAAGACCTAAATAAATGCAAAGAATCTTGTGTTCATGGACTAGAAGATTTAATATTAAGATGACACTATTATCCAAAATGATATGAAGATTTAATGCAATATGATCTGAAGACTTAATGCAATCTTTATCAGAATTCCAGTGATTTTTTTTCTATAGAAATAGAAAAATCCTTCTTAAAATTCATATGGAATCCCAAGAGACCCCTATTACTGAAAAAATCTTGAAAATGAGAAACAAATATGGAGAACTCACACTTCCTGATTTCAAAACTTACTACAAAGCAACAGTAACCAAAAGAGAATATGGTACTGGCAAAAAGAAAGTCATACAGACCAGTGGAACAGAATAGAGAGCCCAGAAATAAACCCTCATATATATGGTCAACAGATTTTTGACAAGAGTGCTAACCAATCAATGGGAGAAAAGGACTTTTCAATAAATGCTTCAAGGAAAACTGGATATCCATATGCAAAAGAATTAAGTGGATCCTAAATTTACACCATACACAAAAAATTAACTCAAAATGGATCAAAGAACTAAATACAGGAATGACAACTATAAAAGTCTTAGAAGAAAACATAGGAGACAATCTTCATAATACTGGATTTTGCAATTATTTCTTAGGACACTGAAAAAAAAGACAAAAAGGAGAAAGAGTTTAATCGAACTACATCAAAATTAACAACCTTTATGAATCAAATGACACTGTCAAGACAGTAAGAAGAAGACAATCAATAGGATGGGAGAACATATTTGTGAATCACATATCTGATAAGGAATTAATAATCATGATATTTAAAAACACCAACTCAACAACAAATAAACAACCTAGTTGCAAAATGAGCAAAATATCTAATATACACATGGCCAATAAGCAAATGTAAAAATGCTCAACATCACTAGTCATTAGCGAAATACAAATCAAAACCACAATGAGATACCACTTTATACTCATTAGGGTGGCTAACGAAATGGAAAGTAATGAGTGTTGGTGACGATCTGGAAGAATTGGAAACCTTGTCCATAATTTACCAGTGTAGAAATGCAAGAGAGGAAACCTCTCTGGGAACTAGGACTAGGATAGAAGTACCTGAACTTTAATTGATAAATTGTTGGAAGCTCAGTGGGGACAAGTTTGAGAGTTCAAAATTCCAGAGGGGCCCAGTCTTGGCAGAGACTCCTATGCTTTTATGACTTTTATTACTAGGAGCCCTACTGAGTTCTCAAAGTGATTGCTCAGAACATTCTGTTCTTCTTAACAAAGACTGCTCTCAAGAGTCTAACCTACTGGGGTATTGGCAGAACCTAAGCAATTTTGGAGAAGAGAAATATCCAACTCTAGCACCTTCTAGCTTTCCTGTCCCACCTAAAGGGGAAAGAAAGATACACTTGTGTAGGGAGCCCAGACTCACTAAAAAATTTAAGCCTAATCATAATATAGAACACTTCCAGTCCCCGAACACCTTACCACTACATCAATAAGGCTTCCATATTATAATACAAGGAATACAACTGAAAGAACTGTACATCACAGAGGACATCTAAGAAGCCTTAGGGAAATCCAAAGAAAATAGGCCAGACAAAAACAAGCACACCATGGAATGTTTAGCCTTCAACTTCCAATTGCTATAGCGAACAGTAAACACAACCAACCAAAAATAAAATCTCACTTTTCCTTTCACTTAGTACATCATATGTAGTTTTCAAACAAAAATTAGAAGGCATACTAAAACACAAAAAAAGTCTGAAGATACAGAGCAAGCATCAGATCCAGACTCAGAAATGGCAGAGATGCTGGGAATATAAATCAACTAAGATAAATATACTACACGCTCTAATAAAAAAATTAGATAACACGAAAGAGCAGAAGGATAATGTCAGCAGAGAAACAGACGCTGTAAGAAAAAAAAAAAAAAGGAAATGGTAAGAAAGCCAAACTATCACAACAGAAATGAAGAATGCCTTTGATGGGGTCATTGACGGGACATGGTTGAGGAAAGCATCAATGAAGATTGAAGATATAAGGGTAGAAATTTCCAAAACTAAAAGAAAAAGAAAGAAAAAAGAACAGAATATCCAAGAACTAGGGAACAATTACAAAAAGGGCAATAGAAATATCAGAAGGTTAAGACAGAAGGGAGCAGAGAAAATACTTAAAAGCAATAATGACAATAAAACTTCCCCAAATTAATCAAAGGCATCAAACTCATATATTGAAAAAGCTCAGAATATACAAAGCTGCATAAATACCCCCAAATCTACACCTAGTAATCTCATATTCAAACTGCTGAAAATCAAGTAAAAACCTTGAAAGAAGCCAGAGAGGAACAATAAATACCTTACACATTAAGCAGCAAGCATAAGAATTATATCAGACATCATTTTAGAAACTATGCAACCCAAGAAAAGAGTGGAATGAAATATTTAAAGTCTTAAAGGAAAGGTACTACCAATCTGGAATACCATCTCTATTCAGCAAAACTGTCCTTCAAAGATGAAGGAGAAATAAAGGTGTCCTCAGACAAAAAAATTGAGGGAATTTGTCACTAGTACACTTGCCTTGCAAGAAATGCTAAAATAAGTTCTTTAGAGATAAGGAAAATGCTACAGTTAAGAAACTTGGATCCACATAAAGAAAGAGTGTTAGAGAAGGAATAAATGAAGGTAAAATTAAATCTTTAATTTCTTCTATTCTCAATTGATCTAACAGGTAACAGTTTGTTAATAATGTTTTCAATGATTATAGCTTATGGATAAGTAAAATGAGTGGCTGCAATGTTATAAGAGATGGGAGGGAGGAATTGGGAATAAGATAACTGTTTCACCTGGGAAGTGGTATTGTGTTATATGAAAGTGCACCTGGATTGGTTATATATGTATATATACTGCAAACTCACTTTAGTGGGAAACCACTAAAAAAAGATTAAAAAGTAGGATTACTGATATACTGAGGGAGGATAAAAAATGGTATCATACAAAAATAATTAAAATCAGAGAAGGCAGAAAAAGACTGGAAGACAAAAATAGGAACAGGAAGACAAAAATAGGAACAAACAACAAGAGTAATGGGAGTTTCAGTCATGGCTCAGTGGAAACAAATCTGACTAGCTGGTTCGCTCAGTGGGTTGAGGATCCAACGTTCCCGTGAGCTGTGGTGTAGGTCGCAGACCCGTTGCTGTGGCTGTGGTGTAGGCCAGCAGCTGTAGCTCCGATTCACCCCTAGCCTGGGAACCTCCATATGCTGCAGGTAAGGCCCTAAAAAGACAAAAACAAAACAAAATAAGAGTAATGAATAAAAAACAGTAACAAACATGGTAAATATTAATCCAATTATATCAATAATTACTTTAAATATCAAAGGTCTAAATACATTAAAAGGCAGAAATTCTCAGAGTGGATCAAAAAATAAGACTCAACTATGTATTATCTAGAAGAAAGTCACTTTAAATATAGACATACAGAGACTAAAAGTAAAAGGATGGAGAAAGATACACCATAATAACACTAATCAAAGAAAGCTGGAGTCACATTAGTAATTCTAGACAAAGCAAATGTCAGAATAAGGAAAATTATCAGACAAAAAGAGAGGTATTACATAATGATAAAGGGTCATTTTTCCAAGACATAACAATTCTTAACGTATATATGCCTAACAAAAGAGCATCAGACTATGTGAGGCAAAAACTGATAGAACTGTAAGGGGAAATAGAGGAGTCCATTATTTATACCTGAAGACTTCAACAACTATCTACCAGATACGTACAGACCAAGCAGGCAGAAAGTAGGTAAGGACACAGCTGAATTTAACAGCACCATTGAGCTACTGGATATAACCGACATCTACAAACTACTTCATCTAACAACAGTAAATGACAGATTATTCTCAAGCTGATATGGAACATATACCAAGACAGACTACATTCTGGGTCATAAAACACATCTTAACAAATTTCAAAGAACAGAAATCACACAATGTATGTTCTCAGACCATAATGGAATTAAAGAAATCAACAACAGAAAGATACCTGGAAAATACCCAAACACTTGGAGATTAAGCAGCATACTCCTAAACACATGGGTCAAGAAGAAATCTCAAGAGAAATTTATAAATATTTTGAACTAAATATAAATGAAAACAAAACATTAAGATTTGCAGGATACAATAAAAGCAATAGCACTGAATGCAGGAGCAGAAAAGAAGAAATACCTTAAATCAATCATACGTGCTTGCACCTTAGGGGCAAAAAGAACAAATAAATCTAAGAAGAAGAAAAGAAATAATAAAAATTAGAGTAGAAATCAATGAAACTGATAACAGGACTTCAGTAGAGAAAATCAACAAAATACATAACTGGTTCTTTGAAAAAAAAATCAGCAAAATTAATACAACTCTAGCCAGGTTAACTACAAAAAAAAAAAAAAAGAGAGGGGGGGACAAAAAAGTTACAGTTTCAGAAATGAAACAGGGGTTATCACTACTGATGCCATGGACATTAAAAGGATACTACATGAATATTATTTGGCCACGCCCATGGCATGTGGAAGTTCCTGGGCCAGGGATCAAACCTGCGCCACGGCAGAGACACAAGTTCCTGCAGTGACAATAGTGGATCCTTAACACACTCTGCCACAACAGAACTCTCAGGAATATTATTAACTCTATACCCATGAATTTGATAAGCTAGGTGAAATGGACTGATTATGTGAAAGACACATCCACTAAAACGCACACAAAGAAAACTAGACAATCTGGATAGATGTGTATCTATTAAAGAAATTGAGTTAATAATTAAACAATCTCCCCAAACAGAAAGTACCACGCCAAGATGGGTTCAAACATCCAAGGAAGAAATCATACCAGTTCTCTATAATCTCTCCTAGCAAATAGAAGCAGGAGTATTTCCCAATTTATTTTATGATTCCAGTATTACCCTAATACCAAAACCAGGAAGGAAAGGAAAGGCAAACTGCAGATCAATATTACTCATAAACACAGACAGAAAAATCTATACAAAACATTAGCAAGGAAATACAACAATGTACATACAATAAGTGAGATTTACCCCAGGTATGCAAATCTGGTTCATCATTTAAAAATCAATTAATATGTAAACCATCACATTAACAGGCTAAAGAAGAAAAGTCACTGTTGCCAGTCAGCTGAGATGTCGGCACAGCGTTTGTCTTTGAGAACTCTAGTCTGAAGCACTTGGTGAGAGGCCCCTGCATGTCGTACCCTGCAAGCAAGACTAGACTACACACCAGGGAAAAAAAAAGCATTTGGCAGCTTCTTTGGTGACCAGCTACATCGTTTGGCAGCAAGCTCAAGTCCTCAAAACAGCACAGAGCAAGGAGCATGATGAACAAGGATGTTCAAGTTTAATAAGACAGAGCTGCAAACAAACGGTGTCAGTGCCACAAAGCACCCTGTGGAAGATGGGCTTCAAACTACATTTTGTGAATTTAAATCCACAGTATATGGATTTCATGGCATTTAAAATTAGGGATTGGATTAAGATGGCAGAATAGAAGGACTGGAGCACAACTTCTCTCCCAGAAAACAACAAAACTACAACCAAATGCTGAGCAGCCTTAAACAAATGGACGGTAAACTTCCAAAAAAGATATTCTACTCCAGAAGACAAAGAGGAGACCACATCAAGAGGTAGGAGGGGTGATTACGCGATAGAAGCAACCCCATACCTCCTGGGTGGGAAGTCCCACAGACTGGAAATTAACTGTATCACAGAGACTCACCTACAGGGCTGAGAGTTCTGAGCCCCACGTCAAATCCCCATGCCTGGGGATCTGGCACAGGGAGAAAGAGCCCCAGGAGCATCTGGCATTGAAGGCCAGCAGGGCTTGTGTGCAGGAGATCCACAGGACTGGGGGAAAGAGGAGACCCCCTTCTTGAAAGGCACACACAGACTTTCTTGTGCACTGGGTCCTAGGGCAAACCAAAGTCTCCATAGGAATACGGGTGGAACCTGACTGCAATTCTTGGAGGATCTCTTGGGAAAACAGGGGTGACTGTGGCTTGTTGTGGGGGAAGGGCACTGGAGGCGAAGCTCTCGGCAACATTCATCAGCGTGCATTTCTCAGGAGTTGGCCATTTTGGGGAAAATCTGGTCCCTCCCATCAGCGCTAAGAAGCCCCAGGCCAAACAATAATCCAGGTGGGACCACAGCCCCATCCATCACTAAACAGGTTGCCTAAAGACTCCTCAGGCACACAGCCAGCCTCTAATCTCATCCAGAGACAAAGCCCCATCCATCAGAGGGAGAGGAATCAAGCCCACGTACCAGTGGGGAGGTACCAGTCCCTCCCATCGGGAAGCCTACAGCAAGCCCCCTCCATACCAACTTTAGCCACAGGGGAGGCAAAAACCAGAACTAAGAGGTTACAACTCTATTGTCGGCAAAAAGGTCACCACACCAAAAACTTTTAAAAATGAAAAGACAGAAAACTATAACTCAGATAAGAGAGAAAGAAAAAAGCCCAGAAAAACAGCTCAGTGATGAGGAGATTATCAGCCTCCCAGAAAGACTTTAGACTGTTGATGCTGAAGATGATGCAAGGCATTGGAAATAAACTGGAGGCAAAGATTTGATAATTTACAAGAAACACTGAGCAAAGAAATACAAGATATAAAAATTAAACAAGAAGAGATGCAAAATACAATAACTGAAATAAAAAATTCATTAGAAGCAGCCAACAGTAGAATACAGGAGGCAGAAGAACGAATCAGAGAGGTGGAGGACAGATTAGTGGAAATCACTAATGCGGAAGAGAAAAGAGATAAAAGATTGAAAGGAAATGAGCTGAGTCTCAGAGAACTCTGGGAAAATGTTAAACGCACGAACATCCATATTATAGGGGTGCCAGAGGAAGAAGAGAGAGAGAAGGGGACAGAAAAAATGTTTGAAGAGATAATAGCCGAAAACTTCCCTAATATGGGAAAGGAACCACTCACTCAAATCCAGGAGGCGCAATGAGTACCATATAAAATAAACCCAAAGAGGAACACCCCCAGACACAAATTAATCAAAATGACCAAAATTAAAGACAAAGAGAAAATTTTGAAAGTGGCTAGGAAAAACAAACAAATGACATACAAGGGAACCCTGATAAGGTTATCAGCAGATTTTTCAGCTGAAACTCTGCAGGCCAGAAGAGAGTGGCATGATATACTTAATGTGATGAAAGGAAGACTTCCAAACCAAGATTACTTTACCCAGCAAGGCCCTCATTCAGATTTGAAGGAGAGATCAAAACCTTTACAGAGAAGCAAAGAGCTAAGAGATTTCTGCAACACTAAACGAGCTTTACAACAAATAGTAAAGGAACTTCTCTAGTCAGAAAAGAAAAGGCCACAACCAGAAACAAAAACACCACAAATGACAAGGCTCACCAGAAAAGTCATATATACAGTAAAGATACTAAATCATCCATGCACAATTATGCTACCAACATCAGAAATCGTGAGAAGAGAGCACAAATGCAGGTCACTGGAGACGCATGTGCAATTAAGAAACGAACAACTTAAAACAATCTCAATTGTATATAGACTCCTATATCAAAACTTCAGGGTAACTGCAAACCAAAAATCTACAATTGATACACAAATAAATAAGAAAAATCAACTGAAATACAACATTAAAAATAGTCATCTTGTGAGAGGAGACAAGAGAGTAAGGGGAGAAAAAAGAGCAACAAAAACCCAAAACAGTTAATACAATGGCAATAAGAACATATATATCAGTAATTATCTTAAATGTTAATGGACTGAATGCCCCAACCAAAAGACATAGACTAGCCACATGGATACAAAAACAAGACCCATATATATGTTGTCTTCAAGAGACCCACTTCACTTATAGGGACACATACAAATTGAAAGTGAGAGGATGGAAGAAAATATCCCATGCAAACAGGAATCAAAAGAAATCAGAGTAGCAAAACACCTATCAGACAAAATAGAGTTTACAATGAAGAACATTTTAAGAGACAAGGAAGGGCACTACATAATGATCAAAGGATCAATCCAGGAATAATATATAACAATTTTAAATATCTATACACCCAACATAGGATCACCACAATATATAAGGCAACTGCTAACAACCTTAAAAGGAGAAATCAACAATGACACAATCATAGTGGGGGAATTTAACACCCCACTTACAGCAATGGACAGGTCATCCAGACAGAAAATCAATAAGGAAACACACACCCTGAATGAAGCATTAGATCAGATGGACTTAATAGATATGTATAGGACATTCCATCCAAAAGCAACAGAATACACATTCTTCTCAAGTGCACATGGAACATTCTCTAAGATTGATCACATCCTGGGCTACAAATCAAGCCTCAGTAACTTTAAGAAAATTGAAATCATATCAAGCATCTTCTCTGACCACAATGCGATACGACTGGAAATCAACAACAAGAAAAAAATGGCAAAAAATACAAACACGTGGAGACTAAACAACATGCTACTAAACAACCAATGGATCACTGAAGAAATCAAAGAGGAAATTAAAAAATACCTAGAAGCAAATGACAACAAAGATATGACACTCCAAACCCTCTGGGATGCAGCAAAAGCAGTTTCAAGAGGAAAGTTTTTAGCAATACAAGCCTACCTCAGGAAACAAGAAAAAGCTCAAATAAACAACCTAACTTTACATCTACAACAGCTAGAGAGAGAAGAACAGACAAGACCTAAAGTTAGTAGAAGAAAAGAAATCATAAAGATCAGAGCAGAAATCAATGAAATAGAAACAAAGAAAACCATAGAAAAGATCAATGAAACTAAAAGCTGGTTCTTTGAAAAGATCAACAAAATTGATAAACCCTTAGTCACACTTATCAAGAAAAAAAGAGAGGACACAAATCAATAAAATTAGAAATGAAAAATGACAACAGACATCACAGAAATACAAAGGATAATGCAACTATATGCAATAAAATGGAAATCGTAGAAGAAATGGACAAATTCTTAGAAAAGTACAATCTTCCAAGACTAAACCAAGATGAAATAGAAAATATGACTAGACCCTCACAAGTTCTGAAATTGAGACTGTGATTAAAACACTTCCAACAAAGAAAAGTCCAGGACCAGGTGGCTTCACAGGTGAATTCTATCAAACATTTAGAGAAGAGCTAACACCTACCCTTCTGAAACTCTTCCAAAAAATTGCAGAGGAAGGGACACTCCCAAACTCATTCTATGAGGCAACCATCACCCTGATACCAAAACCAGACAAAGAGACCACAGAAAAAGAAAATTATAGGCTAATCTCACTGACGAACATAGATGCAAAAATCCTCAACAAAATACTAGCCAATCGAATTCAACAATACATTAAAAGGACTGTACAGCACGATCAAGTGGGATTTATCCCAGGGATACAAGGATTCTTCAATATCCACAAATTAATCAGTGTGATACACCACGTTAACAAACTGAAGAATAAAAACCATATGATCCTCTCAATAGATGCAGAGAAAGCCTTTGACAAAATCCAACACCCATTTCTGATAAAAACCCTTCAGAAAGGGGGCATAGGGGGAAACTACCTCAACATAATCAAGGCCATCCATGACAAACCCAGAGTTAAAATCATTCTCAATGGTGAAGAGCTGAAAGAATTCCCTCTGAGATCAGGAACAAGACAAGGAAATCCACTCTCACCACTACTATTCAACATAGTTTTGGAAGTCTTAGCCACAGCAATTAAAGAAGTAAAAGAAATAAAAGGAATCCAAGTTGGAAAGGAAGAAGTAAAACTATCACTGTTTGCAGATGACATGATACGCTACCTAGAGAATCCTAAAGACTCTACCAGAAAACTGTTAGAGCTCATCAATGAATTTGGCAAAGTCACAGGATACAAAATTAATACACAGAAATCAACTGCATTTCTATATACTAACAATGAAAGATCAGAAAGAGAAATCAGGGAAGCAATCCCGTCTACCATTGCATCAAAAAGAATCAAATACTTAGGAATAAACCTACCTAAAGAGACAAAAGAACTGTATTCTGAAAACTATAAGACACTGATGAAAGAAATCAAGGATGACATGAACAGATGGAAAGACATACCATGCTCTTGGATTGGAAGTCAATATTATCAAAATGACTATACTACCCAAGGCAATCCACAGATTCAATGCAATCCCTATCTAATTACCAAGGACATTTTTCAAAGAACTAGAACAAAGTATTTTAAAGTTTGCTTGGAAGCACAAAAAAACCAAAAGAGCCAAAGACATCCTGAAAAAGAAAAATGGAGCTGGAGGAATCAGGCTCCCTGATTTCAGATTATACTACAAGACTACTGTCACCAAAATCGTATGGTACTGGCACAAAGACAGAAATACAGATCAGTGGAACAGGATAGAAAGCCCAGAATTAAACCCACGCATCTATAGTCAACGAATCTATGACAAAGGATGCAAGAATATACATTGGACAAAAGACAGCCTCTTCAATAAGTGGTGCTGGGAAAACTGGACAGCCACATGTAAAAAAATGAAACTAGAGCACTTCCTACCACCACGCACAGAAATAAACTCAAAATGGATAAAAGATCTAGATATAAGACCAGATACTATAAAACTCTTAGAGGAAAACATAGGCCAAACACTCTCCGACATAAATGATAGCAATATCTTCTCAGATCCATCTGTCAGAGTAAGGACAATAAAAAGAAAAATAAACAAATGGGACAATTAAACTTCAAAGTTTCTGCACAGCTAAGGAAACTCTAAACAAAATGAAAAGACAACCCACAGAATGGGAGAAAATATTTGCAAATGAATCGACTGACAAGGGATTAATCTCTAAAATTTACAAACACCTCCTACAGCTCAACACCAAAGAAACAAACAACCCCATCAAAAAATGGGTGGAGGATCTAGGCAGACAATTCTCCAAAGAAGGCATGCAGATGGCAAATAAACACATGAAAAGATGTTTAACATCACTCGTTATTAGAGAAATGTAAATCAAAACCACTATGAGGCACCACCTTACACCACCCAGAATGTCCATTATCAAAAAGTCTACAAATGATAAGTGCTGGAGAGGGTGTGGAGAAAAAGGATCCCTATTACACTGTTGGTGGGAATGCAAATTGGTGCAACCACTGTGGAAAACAGTATGGAGAGTGCTCAGAAAATTAAAAATAGAATTACCATTTGATATAGCAATCCTACTCCTGGGCATCTATCCAGAGGAAACCATGACTCGAAAAGACACATGTACTCCAGTGTTCATTGCAGCACACTATACAATAGCCAGGTCATGGAAACAACCTAAATCCCCATCAACGGAGGAGTGAATAGGGAAGATATGGTACATACACACAATGGAATATCACTCAGACATTAAAAGGAACAAAATAACATTTATAGCAACATGGATGGACCTAGAAATTATTATGCGAAGTGAAACCAGTCAGACAATTAGACAGCAACATCCAATGCTACGGCTTACATGTGCAAACTAAAAAGACACAATGAACTTCTTTGCAGAACAGACAACGACTCACAGACTTTGGAAAACCTATGGTTTCCACATAAGACACTCTGGGGGGTGGGGAGATGCACTGAGGGTTTGGAACTGAAATGCTATCAAATTGAGTTGTGATGATTTTTATACACCTATAATTGTAATAAAATTCATTAAGCAATCAAAAAAAAGGATGAAAAATCATATCATAACAATAGATGCAGAAAAAAACATTTCACAAAATCCAACACCCATTCATGATAAAAACTCCTGGCAAACTACGAAGAGAGGAACTTCCTCAAGTTGATAAAGAATATCTTACAAAAAAACCTACAGCTAATATCATACTTGAAGGTGAGAAACTCAAAGCTTTCCCATTAAGATCAAGAAAAAGGCAAGGATATTCCCTCTTGCTATGGCTTTTCAACATCATTCTGCAAATCCTAGATAATGTAATAAAATAAGAAAAAGTATACATATTAAGACAGAGGAAATAAAATTACTTCATATCGCAGCACATATTTCTACATATTTCTATGTAGAAAATCCTGAAAAATTAATAAAACTCCTTGAATCAATAAGCAACTATAGGGAGTTACCTTCATGGCTCAGCACTTAACGAACCCAACTAGGATCCATGAGGATGTAGGTTCGATCCCTGACCTTGCTCATTAGGTTAAGGATCTGGCACTGCCATGAGCTGTGGTATAGGTTGCAGACATGGCTCAGATCCGCGTTGCTGTGGCTGTGGCATAGGCTGGCAGCTGTAGCTCTAATTTGACCCCCAGTCTGGGAACATCCATATGCTGCAGGTGTGGCCCTAAAAAGCAAAAAGTCAGAGGGGTGGAAGCATTTCATTAATTACTTTTTGAAGTGGATTAATTGTTTTTTAAAGGAGGGCAGGAGAAAGATGGAGAGGAAAATATAATGAGTACTTCTTGGGAATATTTTTTGGTTTATATGAAACAACTACCCTTCTAATTATACTCCCACAAGGTACTGTGATTTTGAATACAGTTCAGTAGGCTAATTATTATTTAGAAGTATAAATGAAATCATTAATGTGGTACAGGGAAAAGAATCATAGGTAAAATGAATTAATTTACTCATTGGCTTCAATTAAAAAGTTTAAAAATATATTCCCACTGGGGGGAAAAATATTCTAAGGATCAAAATAAAATTTTAAAGAAGATGAGATTACAACTGCAGTCTTAAATCCATGACATAACTAGTCATGCCATGTCAGAAACTTTTAATATGTGGAAAACCAAACAGCATTTCCCCCTCACCAACTCTGCAGGTTACCCTTACTTCTATCTTCAGGTCAGAAGAAGCTCTCCCATATACCTGTGGCTTGGAAAAACTTTAAATCATAGCTTCAGGTTTTGTGAAAAGAATTAAGTAGCCCAGTTACATTTATATTTGCTTAAGTACTCCACTTACTTTGCACTTATTTGAAATAATGATGGAAACCCATATTAAGTGATAAAGTGTTGATAAAGGTTGGACAAAGGACTTCATTTCCCTGGCCCTGAGTTTCTTTCTCTGTAGAATGAGGAAGGCATTGTTATGAGAATTAAATAAATCATGTAAAGTACTTGGCACACAGCAAGTGTTCAATAAATGTTAGCTCATTATTATTACACAATAAAATGGTTACTCACTCTTTTGTTGAGACAAATAACAGGCCACAGGCTGCAACCCAGTGTGCAACAGCAGCAGAGACAACCACACAGTAGCCATTTCACATTGACTGGGAGAGCCTTTTTCAAACATGCATTCACACGGCCAATGCTGGTCTTAAATTCTTCGGGGGCCACCTACAACAAGGGTGCAATCTTGAACAGTTTGTGGGGGCAGCTTTCTACTATCTATTTCTAAACCTAAAGAAAATGATTGTCTTATTACAAATACTTTAAGGAATTATACATATCTAAATATATTTCCTCCTTATCGTCCCCTATAAATATGTATTTCATACTCCTTCCTGGATGCCATTAGAAAGCAAAACAATATAATTTCATGTTTACAGAAATTATACTGATGTTAGAAAACAATCATCTGAAATTACCAACAATACAATGGCAACAATAAAATCGATGGTAAAGGATACCTGTCAAGCAGTTTTCTTACCAAATAGTCTCCTCATTAAGGCAACATTATAGTCTCCACTCACTCTGAATAAAGGTTAAGACTAGAAGCATAATATAACAGTAAAAACCCTAAATTCTACTGGAGAAAACATAATTAAAATTAGAGCTTGGCAATACTCACGGATTACTTTTAAAATGGCAACTCTCAAACTTTTTCTCCTTGGCAAATTTGCAACATAATGATTTTAACACTTGCCATTGTTTCTAGGGAAAAGCTAGGCTAACAAAAGACAGAGAGGAGTGATTACATTTAAAAAACTGTCTTAATATTTAGCATAAAATGGACTCCTGACTGCAGTAAATTTTGGAAGCTGAGATACTTAAATATACAGATTATATTTTTAATGACTACCTCCACTCCTGGAAGTGTTGGCTTATGCCTCTCAGTAAACAATGACAGAGTCAGTTCAAAGACAATAGCATGACAGGAATAATTAGATTTATACCAAAAATTCTGCTTGAAGGTTATATAATTCAAAGGTATACTAAAAATAGTTTGCTTTCAGTAAAATCACATTTCTGCATCACAGGAATGATTCTCTTTCACTAAGTAAGATGTCACACTGTAAAATATATGGGAAAAAATTTTACCATCTGGCTGTGCAAGCAAAAATTATGAAATTGTTAGGAAAAATAAGCTGCCATAAAATAAAAACCCCATTAACCTGTTTGGTTTCAAAAGTACAGAGCTTTACAACTTTTTCAAGAAAAAAACTACTAGAAAAATCAATATATTACATTTTTGTCTTTTAATAGACGTCTTAGAATCAATACTATGATACATACCTATCAGCAGATGTTAGGAAGATACATGACCACAGAATTCAATACCATCATGATTAAAACATTAATTATATTAGCTTTATTAGGACTGTTCATGCCACCCAATAATGCTAATTGCTCAATCTATAAATCTGATTTTCTAATATGTTAACAAGTTGTGAAATTTTAAGGCTCAAAATTCTATTTACAGGAGGAGAGTAATTTCATTCTCCAATCTGATCTACAGACAATCACTGAGTAAAAAGTATTCCAATTAAATTACTAAATTTCTAGAGTAAATATGAAAATAAAGTCAGAGAACCATGCCTGAAAATAGAAAACACCAACAGGCTAAGCACATTAAGACAATAAATCAAGATCTAGATTCTAGTTTTTTATTAGTTATAAAAAAATCTTAAGTACATTCACTTCTGTGAGTTTTAGTTTCCCAATTATAAAATGAGAAAAATAAATTTTCAATTATATACCTCACAGGGAATGGAAATTATACCTTAGAAAGAACCCCCAGACTAGATCGCTTTGAGAAGGAAGTCAGTGAATCACATCTCTTGACTAGATTTGAAGAAAGAAAAGCAAAGCTCTCTTTTGGATGGAGTATCACCTGAATGCAAATGGTTTGGATCAGGTAACAATACTCCAAGACTTTGCTACACATTCTATTATAAACAAAAGGATAATCAGCTACATTTTGAATGCAAATTTAATGTTTTTCAGTTCTTTAAAGAAAAGATGTTCTTTTTAAAATCAAGGTACCAAGGGAGTTCCTGTTGTGGCACAGTGGAAACAATCTGACTAGTATCCATGAGGATGCTGGTCTCGATCAGTGGGCAGGGGAATCAGGCTTTGTGGTAAGCTATGGTGTAGGTCGCAGACATGGCTCCAATCCCAAGTTGCTGTGGCTGTGGCGCAGGCCGGCAGCTGTAGCTCCAATTCGACCCCTAGCCGGGAATTTCCATATGCTGTGGGTGTGGCCCTAAAAAGCAAATAATAATAACAATACTAATAATAATAATGTCACTATTTTAAAATTCACCTCTCAAATAATGATATTCAACTTTTGTTCCCTAGTGAACCACCAAGCAACCAAAAGGAAGCTAAAATAAGGAAAAGATATTTATATATTTAGCTATAATCTGTTATATAACATTATCAATTTTCTTTGTGTATCCAGAAACATTAACACGTTTTAAAAATATGGCAAATTTTGATACAAACTCATAAAATTATTAAATCTGTCCATTTTTAAACAAATTTAAGTGTTTAAAATTTATATTTTAAAAAGTAAGATTTTTATTTAGAACTTTTATTTAAAAGTATGTAAGCAGAGATAAAAAGAAAGAGTGAGGCTAAAGCCAAAAATGAATAATACAAAAAGTTAAACTTGATTTTTGTTTAAAACGCTGTGAATGTAATAAATTATATGACAAGGAATAAAAATTTTCTTTCTTTTTAGGCCGTCCCGCTGGAGCTCCTGGGCCAGGGATCAAGCTGACCAAGCTGAGGCTGTGGCAACACCAGATTCTTAACCCACTGTGCCAGGTGAGGGACTGAACCTGAGAACCCACAACCCAGCACTCCCAAGATGCTGCTGATCTCCTGGTGCCACAGCGAGAGCTCCAAAGTATACAAAATTTGTTTTAAGATTTGTCTTTCATTACATGCTTCTGGAAATGAATTAACAAAAACATTTCTAAAATGTGGCAGTTTTCCTTCTTTCCCACCAGTACTTTTGTTGCTGGAATTCGGCCTCTGTCTGGTGGTGCTGAACTGAAACAGAGATAGTTTTGGGTAAAGGAGAAAAAAATAGCTTTATTGTTTTGCCAGGCAAAGGAGAGTCAAAGCAGACTAATACCCTAAAGGCTGTGCCCCCCATTAGAAAAAATTGCCAGGAGTTTTATAGTGAAAAGGAGAAAAATAGGTTTTCAGATAAGAATCAGGACTGGGGCAAACATACATTCTTCTTTCTTTGGAGGAATCTTAGTCATCAAAGCTAGAGTCACGAGATCTCATTTTGATCATGATGGTGGTATTCTGGGTTATTGCCTAGAATAACAGTACTTGGGAAAAGGGTATATTGATCAGAGATTAGAACAAACTAGGAAAGTTCCTGAAAAACATCATGTGTTAATAATCTTTAACCCACAGGCAATTGTGCTCAGGGTGCCTAATTTTTAGCTTACAGGTGATTGTGTTTAGAGTGCAATTAAGCCAGGAAGAACAAGGAAGGACTCTAAGCTGTTCAGTTTTAAAGTATTCATTTCTAAAAGAAGCATAAGGAATATAACTTTTCTCTTAGGTGTATAAGATGCCTATATTATTATGTGTATTCCTTGAGAGGGAACCAGGATCCTGCCCCAAGGCTGCACCATTGTTTCTTGACTCTTCCTTCCCTTGTCTTTGGATCCCCTTCCTTCCCTGATCTGCAACTGTCTGAACCTGTCCCTAGGAACTCAGGGAAGGTCATGGTGGCTGAATGAGGCCCATTTCCTAAGAACAGGAAATGGGGGACACAGAAAGGCTTTTGCGCCCAGGAGCCCCACAGGGCCATGCTTGGTTTCACTTTCCACTTTTAATACAGAATATTCCCAATTTGTACTTTCTTACCATGGATAAATTAAAAACTAAAACATTCTAGTTCCTGAAAATGAAAATTCAAAATTTTTGAAGTCATAATAGAAACACTGAAAATTTTTACTAGAATTTCAAACAATAAACTAAAATCTGCATTTTGACTTTAAAAGGAAGCCAGAATTGTCTTTGAAAAAAAAAATCTGTACTTTGAGTAACAGTAAAAGTCATAAAACAGAGATAAAGGCACAGGAAATAAGAAACGGTTAACTCCCAATTTTAAACAATGTGAAAGAAATGTTTAGTTGTGTGGAATCAGAGTTACTAACATTTTACTCATTTACTTCCATATAACTGAGTATCTCTAGTAATGAAGGTTAGATGGAAGCCCTTTGTAGCTGAACGGCAGGTTGTAAAGAAACATTTAAGTCCTTTTGACTTTCTTGAAAAGAAAAAAGAAAACCACACCATAAAGGTGGGGGAAAGGGTCATAATATTTTATAACAGGATGCAAGAGACTCTGCAAACAGAAGAAAATCTAAGCAAAACCCAGCAGGACTGATTTGCCTCTTTCAATCACGGGGAACAACCCAATCAATCACTTGTCATACTGGATCACAATAGTAAAGGTAGATTTTATGGTTCCCTACACTACACACTAATCTCCCTGTAACACCATTTAATTGTTTCAAGCTGAAGGCTGGAAGCTTTTATTTCTTTGCTAAAATTCTGTCAAGTTCTTACATCTTCTGGTCGCCAGAATCTGTATACACCTGTTAGATATGTCCTATAATGACAGGAGTACTCATCTATAGTGAAATGGGGAAACAATCTTTCCTGCACCTAATATAAATTCTTTTTATTTATATTAAAAACATTAACACATAAGAGGTACAAATACTGAGCCACAGAGCTTATCAAAATGGCTTTTTAGGTTTTCAGAATTCACTATGCAATTTTGCTTAGTTTAGGTATAAATGCTATTTAGAGTTCTATTCATGCTGGAAGACTGATTTCGTACGGCGCAGACTTACTTTTCTATTTTAGCTATTGCATTTATTCATTTAAAAATATTTTTACACTGCTGATAAATTTGGAATTTAGGCCCTTTTCTCTTCGTTGTTTTTTTCTGAAACATGTAAATTCTTTTTGTCTCTTCCCCAGTTATCAGAGAAGTATTTTGACAATCCAAAATAACCTTCACAAATGAAATAGTGCCTATTGGAGAAAAATCATCTCATTAAAGAGAAAAAAAATAGAGAAAAAAAGTCATCAGGTTACTTTTAAAAATCACACTTTTAGAATTTCTCCTGTGGCACAGCAGGGTTAAGGACTGGCACTGCTGAAGTTGTGGTGAGAGTTTGATCCCTGGCCCAGAACTTTCACGTCCCACATGTGCAGCCAAAAATAAAAAAGTCAGACTTTCAGAATACCATTCAGGGTTTTTTAAATAAATCACCAAACACTAAACTTGGAAAAACATCACTGTATCATTTTTGCCTCGTCCAACATATTAGAAATTTTTTACATTTAAATAATGTACACTAGAATAAATATCCAATCATTAGGATATATGCTACAAAAACAGCCACCTGAAAAGAATGGATGTCTTTAAGAACAGTTCATATCCACTTAGGCTATGTGAATGCATACCAAAGGCAGCTTAATATTCCTATTTCTCTGGTTTAAAAATCTGTACTATCTTTCATGCTGGTGGATTTCTAGTTTTAGAAGGCTTGGAAAGAAATGAAGAGGTGTGAAGAAATATTCTGAAGATCCCTTGAGTACATAAAACTGGCCAATTTCAAAGATGGGTAATTGTTACATCTGGGAACTCTATTCTCTGACATGTTTTCATTACTCATTTTCTAGAATTTCTTCTTTTTTAAGTTTTATTGAAGTAGTTAATTTACAAGGCTATGATAATTTCTGCTGTATAACAAAGTGACCCAGTCATACATATATACATATCCATTCTCTCTGATTCTTTCTAGAATTTTTTGGACTTATAATTCAAACTTTTTTAAAAAATTGAACCAATAATGAAACTGGATGTTAACTGCCCAGACAACACATGTGGCAGCATCAGGGGAAATGTAAAGAACAAGTTTTCCATTGGAGATATTTAAATCCACATTCTCTCTCTCTCTCTCTTCCTTTTATTTATTTATTTTTGTCTTTTGTCTTTAGGGCCGCACCTAAGGCATGTGGAGGTTCCCGGGCTTAGGGGGTCGAATTGGAGCTACAGCTTCCAGCCTATGCCACAGCCACAGCAACGCCAGATTCGAGCCACACCTGTGACCACAGCTCACGGCAACGCTGGATCCTTAACCCACTGAGCAAGGCCAGGGATCGAACCCGAGTCCTCATGGATCTTAGTCGGGTTCGTTAACCACTGAGCCATGACAGGAACTCCAAATTCACATTCTCTTTAATTTTAATATTGAATTAGCCATTTTTCACAAACAAATTATTATTCAAGAGATTTTTCCATAGGTATTTTTTCCCCTTGGAGAAAACATTTCTGATTAATTCATATAAAACAAATCTAAATCTGAATTGCTACTTCAATTGGTGAATTATTCTAAATGATCAGGATAGTGAAGTAGAACATACTAGAGAGTGAGGCTAAAATCTCAAATGAAAGGGCTCTCTGTATTCTAAGAAGATAAGTGGCCACATATTTTCTAATGTTCACTTAGCCAGGGACTATCGCTATTTGCTTGTTACTATATGGAATGATCTGACATTATACATCAGGAGAGATAGATAAGGTCAACAGTCAAGAGAACAAATTATTGGTGGAACCAAGAATAAACTATTACTCAGATGAAGAAGGAAAAAGTAGCAAAAGCAATTAAAAATTGAAAGCTGGTGAGTAAATCAGAAAAACAACCAGGGTGAAACTGGGATATACTGATGAAGACTTGTCAATAGTAACCACAAACTTACATTGAGAAGCTAATAAGTACCTGACAATATAATAGGAGTTTGACAAATTCTTTTTGCCTTAGTCAAAGCCTTTTCCTTTGGGCTTAGAAGTTAGCATTACTGTTGGATTTTTCAAACAGGAAGTCTTTGAATACTGAGCATCAGTTCTAGAAGATACTGCTGAGTGTAGAGGAACCAGGGAACAAAAAGGTAATAAAAATTTATTGCAGTGACTCCAATTTTTGAAACTCAAACTGTCTAAAAGGTAGAGAAAAATCCAATCAAAAATTTGATCCTTTTGACATGTAACAAACCATATCCCAGGACACTTTAAAATTCAGTGATAAAAAGCTGAACAATGATAATTTTGTTAATGTTAACTCTAAAAATATTAGAAATTACTGACCTGAATCAAAACAATTACAGCTACCAGTGCTGAGAAAAAAAAATGCAAAACTAGAAAAACTGAACAGATAAGTAAATAATGGCTGCCATTAATGAACAATGAACAAAATAACTGGTCATAGGCTTGTAGTCATGGAGACAGCTTTCAGTCACAATGACACAGCCTCCAATTACCCTGCCCTCTTATTGTTAGACTTCATTACAGTGAGTCAAAGCATGTGTCATAACACTAAGCCATAAAACAATGCTTTTAGAATTGAAAATTTCAATGCAAACTCTCACTTACCTTCCCTGTCAGAACTGAGGGAAATTCAGTATCAAACTTGTTGCTCAAGCCAAACCTTAAAAACAAAGACAGAACAAAATATATTCTACCCAGCATATTTAACTTTCCCTTAAAAAAAAAAAAGATACAAAGTCATGCATTTTTTTGATGTTGTGACTTAAAAAAAGGGTCCTAAAATAATTTGATATTCATAGAAAATAAATCTTTGACTATTAGTCCAAATTAATAGTAAAAGAAACTTAAGTGGCCAGTGTTAAAGTAGGATTCTAACTAGATCCATGATATGAGATTAAACAATAACAGATTAGAGAAACAGTGATATAGAGCTGGGAATATCACAACTTTTGATCGAAATGTTTCTCTTAAAATTCACTTTAATTTGTAACTGTTGGAACTGGCTGATGAGTTGTGTGTGGGAATGGATTATACTTTCTACTTCTGTAGATATATGAAAATTTTCCTAATACTAATAAAACTTTTGGAACTTTGGAGCTTGACAACTTATGATCAGTTACTATTCAGATACTCAAAGGTTGATCTTTATGAATGGCTTTTATGTATAATGCTCAACTAATTTTGAGAAAACAGATCCTAGCCTCAAGAACTCTGACTCTCTACAAGTATGCTCCTTGAAATTTGTACTAAGTCAAAATAATTTTTATAAGGGTTTCTTCACCTACATGTTGATTTCAGTACGGATAACAAAGGTTACTTCTTGCATGTTAAGATGATATATCAGAGTGACTACAATTTTATGTCAGTGTAAGCAAAAAGGAAAAAACGCTAACATTTAATAAGAACTCCTTGTGAGGTTGGCGATAATAGTAACAGTTACCAGTAACTATCTACTTACCATGGTTTAGACATTATGCTAGGTAAATATATTACCTTTAAAGTTTACAACCCTGCAAGAGAGATACTTTTATCCCTGTTTCACAGAGAAGGAGGCTGACACTCGGATTTTTGTTTTTCAAAAAGTAATTAAATGACTTGCCCAAAGTCAAATATCTAGTGAGGGGGGGAACCGAAATTCAAATGCTAATCCCTAAATTCTTTCTCCTTGAGAACAGAAACTATGGGTTATTTTGCTATTTTCTACTATGCTTAGTAATATAATGGAATCTAGTAGGTGCTTAATAAATGTTGGTTAAACAGTAAGGTACTGTATGTACTGTTTGTAATTATTGATTAATGGCACTTAGGTCTTAGGGTCACTTTATAAAGACATTAAGAATCCAATGTCTTATTAAAACATTCTGTGAGAATATCATATTCTTGTAAAATTTGTGCTGATAACTCCTTTTCAAGGACACAAGCCAGCCTTAAACATAAAGACTTTCTATACTTAGCAGTTATCAGCAAGGTACATATCTATGCAAAAATACATTTTACCTTGTTAAATTTTTGTTTTTGATTTTTTTAGGGCTGCACCTGCGGCATATGACCCCAGACTAGGGGTTGAATTGGAGCTGCAGCTGCTGTCCTATGCCACAACCATCAGGGCAACACTGGATCTGAGCCGCATCTGCGACCTATGCCATAACTTGGGGTAACACTGGATCCTGAACCCACTGAAGGAAGCCAGGGATCAAATTCACATCCTCACGGACACGGTGCTGTGTTCTTAATCCACTGAGCCCCAATGCAAACTCCATGTTAAAATGTATTTTAAAATTTTAGATTTTAAAATAACTGAGAAAATTAAGTAGCAATTATAAACAGAACTTAAGTTCATTACTTCTCTAGGTGTCAGTATAACAGGTAATGAGAACGTTCTCATAATATTCCTTTTAAGTCTATACTTGGAGGAGTATAGCCAAGTGTAAAAATAAGATGGTAATTTTACACATGAATTTTTATGGCAACCTTCATGTGCTGTTAGAGAAACTGATGCTCTAGTATTAAATATATATATTTGTAATTATGTACTAGGTAATCAATAACATGACAAATATTTAATAGAGCAAAAAATAACTTCATTTAAATCACATTTATCTAGTGACTTTATCACTAGCCAAAAAGATGTAATTGAATTCATTACTCCACAAAGAGTTAATGCTTATTGCATAACAAATAAATAGACACACTTTCATTTTTAGAAAGTAGACATGATACATTTGAAAGCAGATCTCTATTTCCATATCCTGTCTTTTAGATGCAATGTTAATATGTTTCTACCTTCATTAGAGACTGCTGCCATTATAGCTTTTCCCAGTTAACATTCTTTTATTACATATCAAATATATAGAGGATACAGACAGATGTATTCCTCACAATGTATGGAATATTTCTATTATTTAAACAATTTTTAGCTTTTATTTTCTTTTTGCATTTATCAGCAGGCAAATGAAATTTCTTTGCCAGTGCTTCCATCTCCTTAATATCCCTTCCTTTCTTAAATTTTGAAATTTGCCTTTTGATGCTGTTGCTTTACTGAAAAAAATCCCTTATTCAGTTAATTGATTCAGAAAGACAAGTTCATCTTATTTATTGCCAAATTCTCAGAACTTTCTCTCTGGCTTTGCAGCCTGTGATGCTGTTGACCACTCCCTTCGTAACACTATCCCTTCCTTTCACTCTCTGCTAACACTTCTACCTTTTCCCAAAATTTAGTTTTCAGTCATCCGTTTCTCTTTCTAAAGGAATTATAAGTTCCTCTATTTTTTAATAGCTTTGAGAATCACTTCCATGCTGATGACCATCAAATTTTTATCTCTAGTTCTATATTTTCCAATATGTTCTAGTCCCTCATATCTAATTGCATTCCCATTTGGATATCTGGCTACAAAATAATACATCTGGGAATCACGTGGTGGCCTAAGAGTTAAGGATCTGGTGGTGTCACTGCTGTGGCTAGGGTCACTGCTACGGTGCATGTTGGACCACTGGCCTGGGAACTTCTGCATGTTACGGGCATGGCCAAAAAAAAAAAAATACACCTCAAATGAAACATGTCTAAAATTAAATGCTACCCTTTACTGGAAACTGGCTCCCCCTTTCAAATTCCTTATTTCTATCAATGGCACACTGACTCTCTTTAACCTAGACCCTGGTATCATTTTTGCACCTTTCCTCTCCTATTTTTCATACTTTGCTTATATCTAGATAGTTACAAGTCCTGTTATTTGTTCCTTTGAAATCATTCTCATAACATTTCCTTCTTTTCTTTTGTCATTGCCATATCTTGTTATGCCACCGCTCTTGTCTTTGCTCATGTGGTGCCTCTTGCTTCCTCTCCCTAGTTTAAATCCAATGCAGCCCTCAAGGCCCAAGTCAGGTTCCAACTTCTGCAGCAAGTCTTCATGGATTTCCCTTTCTCTGAACACTGATAGCCAATTTTAATCTGTACTATACAATTCAAAGGGTAATAAATTATCTTTTATTCTTTGCTGATCCATACCAGTTTCTTTTTTATTACTGTTATTTTTAAAAAACTTTTTCTTTCTAGGGCCATACCTGAAGCATATGTAAGTTCCCAGGCTAGGGGTCGAATCAGGGCTGGAGCTGCTAGCCTATGCCACAGCCATGGTAACACGGGATCCGAGCTGCCTCTGCAACCTACACTACAGCTCAGGGCAATGCCAGATCCTTAACCCACTGAGTGAGGCCAGGAATCGAACCCACATCCTCATGGATGCTAGTCAGATTTGTTTCCACTAAGCCACGACGGGAACTCTCCACACAAATTTCTTAAAGGCGATTTTCCTGCTAGGTTTGTAAAACAAGGCCAGTACTTTTTTCCTTTTTCTTTTCCGTATTTTTCATAGTGTTTAGCATAGTGCTCAAGTTCTCAAGAAATGCTTGCTGTAGTTCACATTACAAATTTTCTTCTCTAATAAAAAAAGGGATATTCTCAAAAATATAAAAAGCATATTAGAAATGGTAAGGAAAGTGTCATTTTACCTCTTAAAATACTCCACTATGGCCTCCATTTATCTACTTTTAAAGGTATAGATAGGCAAACAAGGCCCAATGTATTCTCATAATTTTGGCTAAAAGGCAATTCTGTTCTTGCCTACCAATGATTTCTTAACTTCTCCATTAGATACTCAGCACTTAAAAAGAATACTTAACTAGGCACAACATTTTACTTAGTAGCTACCAGGAAAATGTTGAAATAGCCACTGCTAAATAAACACCTCAGCTGTTTCATAAGCAAACCATTAAGCTAAGAACTGAGAGTCTACAGAGATTAGATAAGCTTATCTACCCACTAGTGATCAGTGATAGACATGAGTCAAGATGTGGGGTTCTTCAGCATTACACAAAGGTACCTGGGAACTACTCACACTGTCATTTATCAGCTTCATTAAATAGAGAGGCTATTACATATTTGAAGCTGACCCAGCAGGTGGTTCTATTTTTTTTTTTTTTTTTTTTTTGCTTTTTAGGGCTGCATCCGCAGCATATGGAGGTTCTCAGGCTAGGGGTTGAATCAGAGCTGTAGCTGATGGCCTACACCACAGCCACAGCAACACAGGATCCAAGTCACGTCTGCGACCTACACCACAGCTCACGGCAACACCAGATCCTTAACCCACTGAACAAGGTCAGGGATTGAACCTGCGGCCTCACGGATGCTAGTCAGACTTGTTAATCACTGAACCACAACGGGAACTCCCAGCGGGTGGTTCTTAATGATTCTATTTTATTTGTCAAATGTCTCCAATACTGCAAAATTTAATTTCTTGGACAATTCTTTGGAGTAAAGGAAACTGAGACAAAGAAGGATGAGTCCTCTTAGTTACTCTTTCCTCTTCTCTCCCCTCCCTACATCCCTCACTGTTTTTAACTGTTTTGAAAATGGCTATGCATCAGCCTTTAAAAATCTTGCACAAATTAAAGTTTGTGTGCTCAGGCTTTTTAATAGGTCAAAGTGTAGTAAAATTCTGCCAGCAAGAAACATAATTTCACTAGAAAACTACGCACTTATAGATAGTAACATTGATTCTAAAGCATGTGCATTGAATTGTTTACTCTACCAAGGAAAGAAAAGGAAAGCCTGTGCCATACAATTAAAAGAGATTTTTTAAAATTATAGTTAAGGAAGTTCCCTTTGGGGTTCAGAGGTAATGAGCCTGACTAATATCCATGAGGATGTGAGTGTGATTCCTGGCCTTGCTCAGTGGGTTAAGGATCCTGCGTTGCTGTGAGCTGTGGTGTAGTTCGCAGATGTGGCTCAGATAGATTCCTGCATTGCTGTGGCTGTAGCGTAGGCCGGCAGCTATAGCTCCGATTCGGCCCCTAGCCTGGGAGCTTCCATATGCTGCAGCTGTGGCCCTAAAAAGCAAAAAAAAAAAAAAAAAAAAAAAAAAAAAAAAAAAAAAAAAAAAAAAAAAAAAAAAAAAAAAAAAAAAAAAAAAAAAAAAAAAAAAAATATATATATATATATATATATATATACACAGTTAACCTCTTTAATCTTCCATATGGAAATAATTATGTCTTGCCACTCTGTAAAATGAGAAGTTACCATAGCTTCAATATTCTCAAAGCTTACAATCCTATAAAATACTTACCTTATACAAACACAGATTAACAACGCTTCACTATAATTTCTCAAAGACAGCTGTTTACAGAAAAGGCATTCCATTCACCAATTTGAGAAGCATCAAAATTTGTATTGCTCCATTTTTGCAGAAATGCTCTATTTTTGCAGAAATGCAGTTTGGCAAATTTGGCCATCTTTTTCAATTTTATGTGTAATAACTTCAGCTCTTTTAGATTATTTTTTTTTTTCTTTTCAGGGCAGCACCTGTGGCATATGGAAGCACTTGTGGCAACCCAGCATCCTTAACCCACTCAGTGAGGCCAGGGATTGAACCTGCATCCTCATGGATACTAGTCAGGTTCTTAACCCATGGAGCCACAATAGGAACTCACTCCTTTAGCTTAATTTCAATGAGAATTTTATATATCCCTGAGACTTGGTAACTTCTCCTTTCTACTAACTTCTTTACCACTGCACTGTCAAAGATAAATGTCTGTATATTTTAAGTAACATAAAAAGTGTGATAATAGCTATAAATAAAAAAAAATCTCATGAGATATAATTTTCCTTGTATTTCAATACACTGGATCCAAATATTTATCCTAAAAATATCAAGAAGAAAAATGATAGATACTAAGCTATATCCCTCAGATGTATAGTATTTCAGAAACACTTAATAATTCCAAGAGACATTTCATTATTTCTGTTTCTAAAGAATCTCAAATCTGTAGGAGTTAATTTAGCTATATGTATGTTTTAATTTAGAAAAGATACCCAAATATCCATTTATGATCATCGTCATCTTAGGTTTGGAATGATAATTATAGTGGTTAGGTCATTCTACTTCTCAAAAATTATAACTGATTGATAAAATATTAAAGGATTAATATCCTGTTAAAGTAACTAGAAAGCCAATATGTTAAGATGATAAAAGTAGATGGGTATTCTGACACATAGGGGCTTGCTCAACAAACTTTTCAGAGATAAGGCCATACAATATATCCCCATCTGGTGGTATTACTTATTTACCTATACATATCTATGCTCAGAAACACAAGCACTCTCCAAAGCATGATTCAACTACCTGGTGTTTGTTGAAGGCCTATAATACAGCATAAGCTATGACGGGCATATTGAGTTTTACTAAGGTGTTCATTCAACTCACTTTTATTGACTGTCTACTTTAGGGTAGACACTGTGTTAGGCAATAAGGATTCAGAGGGAACCAGATATTGTTCCTCCCATTTCGGCATACAATTTAGTGGGGACAGAGAAGACTTGCAGGAGGTGGTGACATATGGGGTGAGGGTGGTGGATACTGGAATTCTAGATGGAGGCCCGAGCTTGAACAGAGGTAAAGAGATAAGAAACAGCATTCGGGAGTTCCCGTTGTGGCTCAGTGGTTTAAGAACCTGACCTACATGAGGATATAGGTTCAATCCCTGACCTTGCTCAGTGGGTTAGTGGGTTAAGAATCCAGCATTGCCATGAGTTGTGGTGTAGGTTGCAGATGTGGCTTGGATCTGGTGTTGCTGTGGCTATGGTGTAGGCTGGCTGCTGCAGCTCTGATTCAACCCCTAGGCTGGAAACTTCCCTATACCATGGGTGCGGCCCTAAAAAGGAAAAAAAAAAAAAGGAGAAAGTAATAGCATGCAACGAACAGAAGAATACAAGCAATAAGTGGAAATGTCAGGAGGTTAGGCTGATAGATAGGCAGGGTCCAGCTCTTTATTCCACGTTGCACCTGATCCTACAGTTGTGGGGGAAACCTCAGAAGTCAAACAGGAAAGTGGTGTCTCCACCAACAGCAGGCTGAGGGATGGATGTGGAAGGGACAAGGATGAAGGCAAGATGACTAGTAAGGTGGTGAAAAGGGCCTGAACCAGGAAAGTGGTGGTAGGGAGGAAAAGAAGAAATTTTTAGGTCATATATTATTAATACTCACTGATTGCTTAACTGAATGAGAAAGTATGAGTGAGAAAGAGGGACCAAGGATGACTAACAGGATAGGGGGAGGTACATTTAACTGAGTTGGAGAACTCAGAAATAGGAGGAATTTTTTTTTTTTTGAGGGGTTGGGATGGGGGTGTGAGGGGGTGTGGAGAGGATGAGTTCTGTTTTGAACATGTTGAATTTCTGATGTCAGTGAGCCATCAGGTGAGGATGCCCAGATAAGAGCCTGAGCAGAGTCTGGTACAGAGATATAAATTCAGGAGACATCAGGTAATTGAAACCAAGAGAGTTAAGATGAGACCATCTAGATAGAGTAGGGAATGAGAAGAATAGTGGGCTGAGAAGAAAACCCCGAAGATGACTGGTTTTCAAGGGGTAAGAAAGGAAGAGAAACCCATGAATCAGACAGTTAAGGAATAACCAGAAAAATACGAAGAAGTGGGGAGAGTGAAGTGGTCAAGGTTTGTTTGGATGGCAAAATGTTTTTTTTTTTTTAAATCAGAATTTGAATACCTTTAGGCAAAACGTGTAACTTCCTGTTCAACTGAGGTCCTATCACTATCATACCATTTTCTATGACCTTCTACTCCAGAGTCACAAACACAGAGGTCTTCAGAGACAGGACAGGTCATATAAAATGGAAAGAAGGAATCATAAGTCTCATATACAGCAGAGAGGACCAGAAAATGGGGAACTGAAGATGCCCACTCTAATTTAGCAGCAGGGGGGGTCATGGTGATCTTAATGAGGCCAGTTTGCCTGTGTGGTGTGGTGGCAAAATCCAGATTACAGAGGGGTGAAGAGGAAATAGATATGGTGAATGAAGCTACCCTTAAGAGATTTGGAAAAAGAAGAGAGACTAGACAGCAGCTAATTGGGAATTAGGTCCAGAAAGGTTTTTATTTTGTTTTTAAAGAATTAGAAAGGCTCTGAGTGTGTTTACAGGCTGAGCCAGTAGAAAGACCAAGGGAGGTAATACTATAGAGACAGGGGCTGCCTGGGAGGAGGCTGGAAGAGAAGAGTCTGGAAGGCATAAGTGGATGGGTGCGCTCTGAACAAGTGGAGGGACTCCTTGACCTCTGAGGGTAAAGGAAGAGAGCACAGGAATCCAAACCTAATTAAGATCCAATGCAGGTTTTTCAGCAGGAAAGTGACATGATTACACTGTGTTTTAAGAAAATTAGTTTGGCACAAGCGTGCAGGATGGACTGGAGTGGGGAGAAGTGGCAGACTGTGGCCATAATTCAAACAGAAGATGATGACAACTCAAACTAGAGAGATGCCAATAGAAATGGAGAAAATGAATAATCTAACAGACCTTTTGAAAAGCATGATGACATAATTCTGGGACAGAACTGCACAGGACAATTCAAGGAGAAGGGAGAGTTAAAATGACTCAAAGATTTGAAATATTACCCTGGAAAATTGGAGCAGTAGTATCAGAGGTGGCAAATCTCAAATTTTCAACTTTGAAAAGAAACAACGTCCTCTAAAGAAGAGATGATTGCACAGAGAATGAAATAAATAAGGGGTGAGAAAGAACAATAAATATTTCATTCAGATATGGCAATTAACATTCCCATGCCAGAAAAAAATTAAATAGAGGCTGATATTTTAGACATCTCAGAATTAGATTAACTATGTCCTAAGGATCTTACTTTACCTGTTGTAAGGAAGGTTTTGCTATCATAGAAAGAATAGTTTCTCAGATCTGATAAAACTTTCTCCTAAACGTTTAATCTTTTTTTCTTTCCAAATCTCAGACATTTAATTTCAAATGTGCTTTCTATGTCAGAGAATGTGTACAACTAAATAATTTTCTAAACTGTATAAACTGGTTAGCAATTCAAGTACTGGTTTGCTGCTTTTCATGTTTTGGCTTCAATTAATACCAACAGTTACTATGAGCACCACTATTTCACACTCCTCATTCCAGAATTTTTAAGCTGGAAGGGACATTACACCTATTACAAAGGCCTGGGCATGGCAAGTGTCAGTGCTTTGCTTTTAATTGAAAATAGGTTGGTAAGTACTTCACCATGGTTGGGTGAGCAGAATGGAACCACAAATAAGGTTCAGGGAACTTACATTCTGTTTTCTGCAATTTAGAAATCAATGAGGGGGAGGAGCGTTGGAATATAAAATTATGGACCAGAATAAAAACCCTTGTGCTGTTCAGTCATGTGAAATAATCTTCATGAAATAGTAATCTGCACCTTTGGTGCCAGAATCATAATTAATTTGGGTAATGAGTTGTCTCCCTAGTGATGAAAGGAATGGAAGGTAAACAGCGCAGTAAGCTGGCATCCGAACACTGTAAGCTATCTGCAAAATTCCTGGACCAAGAAAAATTGTGTTAAAATTGCCTAACCAAAAGGCAGGTCTAAAAATCTCCCTAAACTCTTCCATGATTTCAAAATCTTTCTTAATACAACTCATGCAAAAATCACAAAAATATATTACAATAAAAATATTCAACATGTTAAAATTAAAAGCTCACATGAGGTGGTGCATCATGTATGATTTCAGGTAACATGAACTCAACTGAAAATCAGAGGGGCTAGGTGAGCCATTTATCAAGATTAGAGGCAGCATGACTTGATAAGAAAAAATAGTCCTATTTTGAAAATGCAGTAAATAATAGCATAATTAAGAGGATGAACATGACACGGTACTTAAACTTCCAAGTATTTACAGTCCAAGCACGTAAAAACAAAGCACTCTTCATAGCCCAGAGAACCAGTAAATTTTTCTTTTGCATTGAAACTACTGTCCTACGAGGTTCTTCCCCCTTTTATTTTCTCAAATATGATTCAAGATTTCAAATTTAAAAACTCTGCACAAGTTTTCAAAAAATCATTCTCAGCTCCTGGGGGACTAATTTCCATATATATATTTAATGTTTGCATATTTAATATTTGGGTATACAAAATCTTCTGAAGGTATGAAATTATTTCAGAGCCAAAACACTTTAGAAACCATCTACCTCAAACCCCTCATTTTATTGATGGAGAAATCAAGGCCCAGAAATGAGAAGTAACCTGACCAAGGTCACAGGACCAGTAAGAAGCAAAGCTGGGACTAACATCAAGAGCCCTCACTCTCAATCCATTGCTCTTTCTACGTTTCACAGCTGCCTCTCAACCGGAACCTCTAATTGTGTGATATTTAAGGAATGTCAGAGTGAGGAGTGATCAAGATACCAAAAGGATTATTGTATTTATTTACATAGGATTAGATAGGAAGAATGGATGGATGAATATGTGGGTGGGTGGACTGATATTCTATAATGTTATTCACAATATATATCATGTTTGTTTTGAGGAGTCCAAGCCTAGATCTCATCACTTGTTACAGCAGTCACCGTATTCCCCTAGACGCCAACCTTAGCGGCAGAGAATACGCTGGTACATCCTGCAGTTTAAAGACTATTCATCGCCAGTATACACAGAAGCAAGGAGACCTAGCCCTGCTCCAATGTCTCTGGATCCCAATCCCCTAACTTCCCTGTCCTATACTCACTCTCTGTCTGGCGTTGGTGCATCATATTTGCATTCTCCTCGCTTCCTTTACACCGATCTCCCTCGGTTTCTCCATTTAGACCAGGTGTCCTTTCCTAACAGTGTGCCTCAGTCAGCCCTCCCCCACTCCAAAAGGCCCCTCGATCACCTTATTTCTCTGTCGCCAAATCTCAGCCTTTTCAAAACCCATGGTCCCCTCTCGCTTACACAGTGATGTGGCCGGCGCCCCGCACCAATACAGGGTCGGGGGCATATCTCCGCAGACGCTCCTCGCTCACTACCCGCGGCGGGGGCGGCGTCTCCTCCACCTCCTCCTCCTCTTCTTCTTCCTCCTCCTCCTCCTCTTCTTCTTCCTCCTCCTCTTCATCTTCCTCGTCATCGTCAGGCCCCGAAACCGACGACGACGACGACGGCGACGACGACGACGTTGCCGCTTCTTCTTCCTCCTCCTCCTCCAGTTCCGAGATGGTGTCGAACTCCGCCATGTTGGGCAGCAGGATGCTCATCACGTGACCTCTCGATCGCCGCCACCCTCACGGAGAAGAGTCTGAACCTGCGGAGGTGCTGGAAGAGGAGGGGGAACAAAACGCAGAGAAAGAGGAGGGGGGTAGGGACAGGATTTGCGGAGATGCGCCTGCGTGATGGGGTAGACGGAGTCGGGGGAGGTGTTGGAGGCGGGGGCATGAGGGAGAAAGGAGCAAAATCGGTGTACGCTTGCGCGGCTCCAGGGACAGGGGGGCGTTAGAGGTGAACTCCAGGGAATTATCGAGGTCCGGTCTGCGGGTGCTGTTCTTAATACTGCTATTTGGGATCCTGCTACTTGTATGTGGGGACTTATTTTATGGTTTTATTTCCTATTAATTAATAATGGGAATTATTACCCCCTTCCCTCCAGGGCAGGGAAAGTATATTCTATAAAAGTGAGGTTAGAACTTTGCCCCATGTATCTCAAGGTGTATACCAGTCCTGCGGGTTTGTTCAGCATTACATTTTAAAAGACTTTTGCAGCGGAACTTTGCCACACCCTGGGAGGCATTTTTATTAACATTTTACTGAAGAGGAAACTTTCTATTACTATTATATGTAATACTTATGGAGGACTTAACTCTCAGGGGCTCTGCTAAACTTTCTATGAGCATATCTCATTTAATACTTCACAACCCTGTGGGATATGTACCACGATAATCTTATTTTACAGATGGGAAACCTAGATGCAGAGAGGGTAAGTAACTTGTCCAACGTCATGGAGTTATTATTATTAAATGGCAATCCTGGTTTTAAACTTGGCGGTGAGTGGGGGTCTCGTCTGATTCCAGAAGCCCAATTTTCTTAACCAGAGGGCTATACTGCTTGAAGTTATTTGGAAGGGCTTTGTATAGTGGTGCGTTTTGGGCTTTTTCTTGAAAGATACTTGAATTTTGGAGCGTTTTTTTTGGGGGGGGGTGAGGGGAATGGAGGGATTGGGAGAGCATTCCAATCTAAGGAAACATTCATTAACATCATCCGTTTTCCAGATCCTGGGCTGGACTCTTTCACATTCAGTATCTCAGTTAACCCTTAATCCTATGACATAAGCATCATCATTGTCTCTTTTGTAGATGGCAAAACAGTCTCAGGAAATTTAGGAATTTATTAAGGTCTATGGTGACTTTTTGTCCAAGATTTTCTATTTCAAATATTCTATTCTCCACTCCCACTAAAATGTTATAGAGATCATATGTTTTGAGTTTCCAAATGTCTCATACTATTTCATACTTGGCAACAGCACAAAAATTCGTGCCATAATATAGGGATCGTTAAGACAATAAAGTCACACAACTGCTAAGTAATAAAACAAATACTGTAATCCAGTTATTCTAATATCAGCTGACTGCTCTTTCTGCTATGCTACAGATGCAGCCCAAGTCGTTGGTGAGACTGAGGAAACAGATATTGCCACACTTTAATTTAGGGTAAGCATCGTATTAGCAGTATAGCCGTAAAAGCAAAGCATTTAGGATGTGTGAGGGAGGAAGAAATTAGTTCTATGAGAGGCACTGATCAAACTATCAACATTATCAACGATTTTGCGTTATTAATAACAATGGAAAATAATAAATTAATAAAAAATAAAAATAGGAGTTCGTGTCGTGGCGCAGTGGAAATGAATCCGACTAGGAACCATGAGGTTGTGGGTTCGATCCCTGGCCTTGTTCAGTGGGTTAAGGATCCAGCGTTGCCGTTAGCTGTGGTGTAGGTCGCAGGTGCGGCTCGGATCCCGCGTTGCTGTGGCTGTGGCGAAGGCCGGCAGCTACAGCTCCTGTTAGACCCCTAGCTTGGGAACCTCCATATGCCACGGTGTGGCCCTAGATAAGGCAAAAAGACAAAAAAAAAAAAAACCTGTTTCAGTATTCTACCTTTGGTTTACAATATGCATTTAAAATAATCTAAGTACACCTTTAAATAATATCACATTGCTTCATGTGTAATGTAGAAACATTATAAGAATATATTTCCAATTCCTTCTTCCCATCCCTAGTACCATTGTTGTCATACATTTCACTTTACATAAGCTATATCTAATAATTGTTAATATTTTTGTGTTGTAGTTATACATAGAGCAATTAAAAATAATAAAGTATTTTACCTTCATTTATTCTATTTTATATGTTTCTATTTCTTTTTTAAATGGAAATCTTTGACTTATATTCCTTCTGCTTAAAGAACTTGTAAAAAATATTTTTATAGAGCGAGTCTGTTAGCAATAAATATTTTCAGGTTTTATTTGTCCAAGAAAGAGTTTATTTCTTTTCACTTTTAAAGGATTTTTTAACTTTATTGTATAGAATTCTACATTGACAGCTTATTTCTTTTAATAATTTAAATATGTCACTCCTTTTTCTTCTTGCTTGCAAGTTTCTGATGAGAATTCTGCTGTAATTCTTTTTTTTATAACAATGAATTTTATTTCAATTATAGGTGTACAAAGATCATCACAAGTCAATGTGATAGATTTTGTGTCCCAAACACACAGTGCATCCACCCACCCCCCAGATTGTCTTATTTGAAAAACCAAGATTTTCCAAAATCTGTGAGTCATTGTCTGCTCTTCAAAGAAGTTCATTGTGTCTCTTTAGTTTCCACATGTAAGCAGTAGCATTGGGTGTTGCTGTCTAATTGACTGGTTTCACTTCGCATGATTTAATTTCTAGGTCCATCCATGTTGCTGTAAATGTTGTTATTTCGTTCCTTTTAATGGCTGAGTAATATTCCATTGTGTGTATGTACCATATCTTCCCTATCCACTCCTCTGTCAATGGGCATTTAGGTTATTTCCATGACCTGGTTTCTTCCCTCTCGAGCTGCTTTAGATGTAAAATTAGGTTGTTTATTTGAGCTTTTTCTTGTTTCCTGAGGTAGGCTTGTTTTGCTATATACTTTCCTCTTAGAACTGTTTTTGCTGCATCCCAGAGGGTTTGGAGTGTTGTATCTTTGTTGTCATTTGCTTCTAGGTACTTTTTAATTTCCTCTTTGATTTCTTCAGTGATCCATTGGTTGTTTAGTAGTGTGTTGTTTAGTCTCCACGTGTTTGTATTTTTTGCCATTTTTTTCTTGTTGATTTCCAGTCGTATCGCATTGTGGTCAGAGAAGATGCTTGATATGATTTCAATTTTCTTAAAGTTACTGAGGCTTGATTTGTAACCCAGGATGTGATTAATCTTAGAGAATGTTCCGTGCGCACCTGAGAAGAATGTGTATTCCGTTGCTTTTGGATGGAATGTCCTATAAATATCTGTTAAGTCCATCTGATCTAATGCTTCATTCAGGGCGTGTGTCTCCTTATTGATTTTCTGTCAGGATGACCTGTCCATTGCTGTAAGTGGGGTGTTAAAGTCCCCCACTATGATTGTGTTATTGTTGATTTCTCCTTTTAAGGTTGTTAGCAGTTGCCTTATATATTGTGGTGATCCTATGCTGGGTGCATAGATACTTAAAATTATTATATCTTCTTCTTGGATTGATCCTTTGATCATTATGTAGTGCCCTTCCTTGTCTCTTAAAATGTTCTTCATTGTAAACTCTATTTTGTCTGATAGGAGTATTGCTACTCCAGCTTTCTTTTGATGCCCGTTTGCATGGAATATTTTCTTCCATCCTCTCACTTTCAATTTGTATGTGTCTCTAGAAGTGAAGTGGGTCTCTTGAAGACAGCATATATATGGGTCTTGTTTTTGTATCCATGTGGCTAGTCTATGTCTTTTGGTTGGGGCATTCAGTCCATTAACATTTAAGGTAGTTACTGATATATATATTCTTAATGTCATTGTATTAACTGTTTTGGGTTTTGTTGCTCTTTTTTTTTTATTACCCTGAAGTTTTGATATAGGAGTCTATGTACAAATGAGATTGTTTTAAGTTGTTGGTTTCTTAATTGCATGTGTGTCTCCAGTGACCTGCGTTTGTGCTCTCTTCTCACGATTTCTGCTGTTGGTAGCATAATTGTGCATGGATGATTTAGTATCTTTACTGTATATATGCCTTTCCTGGTGAGCCTTGTCATTTGTGGTGTTTTTGTTTCTGGTCGTGGCCTTTTCTTTTCTGCCTAGAGAAGTTCCTTTAGTGTTTGTTGTAAAGCTGGTTTAGTGTTGCAGAAATCTCTTAGCTCTTTGCTTCTCTGTAAAGGTTTGGTCTCTCTTCAAATCTGAATGAGAGCCTCACAGGGTAAAGCAATCTTGGTTGGAAGTTTTTCCCTTTCATCACATTAAGTATATCATGCCACTCTCTTCTGGCCTGCAGAATTTCAGCTGAAAAATCTGCTGATAACCTTATTGGAGTTCCCTTGTATGTAATTTGTTTCTTTTCCCTAGCTGCTTTCAAAATTTTCTCTTTGTCTTTAATTTTGGTCATTTTGATTAATATGTGTCTCGGGTTGTTCCTCCTTGGGTTCATTTTATATGGTACTCGTTGCGTTTGCTGTAATTCTTATGTTCTGTAGGTAATGTGTTTTTTGTTTTGTTTTTGTTTGTTTGGTGTGGCTGCCTTCAAGATTTTCTCTTGCTTTGTCTTCTCTAGTTTGATTATGATATGTTTTTGCTTGTTTGCTTGACATTTGTCCTGCTTGGTATTCTCTGAGCTTCTGAGACAGAGTATTCTACCTGATATCGGTATAAAATACATTTTTCTAAAATTCACACAGAACATTTTGCAGTAGGTCATATGTTAGACCTCAAAACAAACCAACACATTTAAGAAGTTTGAAATCATATCAAGTATCTTTTCCAACCATAGAGATATGAAACCAGAAATTAATAACCGGAGGAATATTGGAAAAAATTGGCAAATGTCTATTCAGATCATTTGCACATTTTTAATTGGGTTATTATTATTTTTATTTTGATTTTTTTTTTCTTTAGGGCTGCACCTGCAGCATATGGAAGTTCCCAGGCTAAGGGTCAAATTGGAAATGAAGCTGCTGGCCTACACCACAGCCACATACAAAGCAACATGGGATCCGAGCCACATCTGTGACCTATACCACAGGTCATGGCAATGCCAGATCCTTAACCCACTGAGTGGGGCCAGGGATCAAATTTGCATCCTCATGGATACTAGTTGTTTCATTACCATGGAGCCATGTTGGAAACTCATAATTGCGTTATTATTGTTATTATCTTACTATGGCATTGAATTCCTTATACATTTTAGATATTAACCCCATATCAAATATATGGTTTGGAAACATTTTCTTCCATTCTATAGGCTGTCTCTTTACTCTGTTGATTATTTCCAGTGTTGTGCAGAAGATTTTAGTTTGATGCAATCCTACTTGTCTATTTTCACTTTTGTTGCCTGTGCTTATAGGGATCAAATAAAACAAATCATTGCCCAGACCAAAGTCAAGTTTTTCTCCTATGTTATCTTGTAGGAGTTTTATAATGTTGGCTCTTACATTTAAATCTTTAATCCAGGAGTTCCCATTGTGGCACAGTGGAAACGAATCCAACCAGTATGCATGAAGATGTGGGTTTAATCCCTGGCCTTTCTTAGTGGGTTAAGGATCCGGAGTTGCCATGAGCTGTGGTGTAGGTCACAGACACAGCTCAGATCCTATGTTGCTGTGGCTGTGGCACAGGCCGGCAGCTGCAGCTTGACCCAACTCCTAGCCTAGGTACTTCCATATGTCACAGGTGCAGGCCTACAAAGCAGGAAAGAAAAAAGAAAAGAAAAGAAAAGAAAAGGTGTTCCCATCATGGCGCAGCAGAAACAAATCTGAATAGGAACCATGAGACTGCAGCTTTGATCCCTGGCCTCTCACGGTAGGTTAAGGATCTGGCATTGCTGTGAGCTCTGGTATAGCCCCTGAGATCTGATGTTGCTGTGGCTGTGGCGTAGGCTAGCAGATGTAGGTCAGATTCGACCCCTGGCCTGGGAATCTCCATATGCCATGGGTATGGCCCTAAAAAGAAAAAGAAAAAGAAAAAAGAAAATCTGTAATTCACTTGGAGTAGATTTTTGTATGAAAAAAGTACATAATTTTTTCGTTTTCCATGTGTAGATCCAGTTTCATACTACCATTTATTCTGTTTCCATTGTATGTTCTTGGCACTTTTGTCAAAGATCAGTGGACTGTAAATACATAGATTTATTTTCTGTGCTTTCTTTACTGTTTCTTTGTTCTCTGTTTTATGCTAATACAGTACTGTTTTGATTACTATTGCTTTGTATTATATTTTGAAATCAGGCAGTATAAAGGCTGAAACGTTGTTCTTTTTCAAGATTGTTCTGACTCTTTAAGGTTCTATTATGGTCCCATGTGAATTTTAGAATTGTTTATTCTATTTCTGTGAAAAATGTCATTGGGATTTTGATAGTGATTGAATTGAATCTGTATATCATTTTTGGTATTATGGACATACTAACAATATTAATTCTTCAAATTCATGAATACAAAATATATTTCCATTCAGTTGTGTCTTTAATTTCTTTCATCAATGCTTTATATGTTTCAGTATAGATTTTTTTTTACCTCCATAGTTACTTTATTTCCAAGTATTTCATTTTTTCTGATGCTATGGTGAATGGGATTACTTTCTTAATTTTTTTCAAATAGTTTGTTGCCAGTGTATAAAAACACTACTAACTTTTGTATATTGATTTTTGTATTCTGCAACTTTATTGAATTCATTTATTCATCCTAACATTTTTTTATGGAGTTTGTAGGGGTTTTTATATCTAAGATCATAAAATCTTAAAACAAAGAAAATTTTACTTCCTCTCTGATTTATGTTTTCTTTGTCTAATATTTCTGTGTAGGACTTCTAATACCATATTGAATAGAAGTATCAGGGGCAGGCATTCTCATTTTGTTCTTGATCTTAGAGGAAAAGCTGTCAGCATTCATTATTTAGTATGATATTAGCTGTGAGTTTCTAATATATGGCCTTTACTGTGTTGAGCTTCACTCCTTTTATAACTAATTTGTTAACAGTTTTTTTTTTTAAATCATGAATGTATTTTGAATTTTTGGAAAATGCTTTTTCTGCATGTATTAAGAAGATCATTATCTTTTAAACTTTCATATTGTTAATATGGTATCATAATTATTGATACTGTAGTTGAACCACCTGTGTACCTGAGTACATTCCAGTTGGTCATGTTGCATGACCATTTTAAGTTGCTGGTAAATTTGAATTGCTATTATTTTTTAAAGTTTATTACATTTATAGTCATTCAGATATATTAGCCTGTGGTTTTCTTTTCTTATAGTTCCCTTTCCTTGCTTTGGTATCAGGTAATGCTTGCCTCATAAAATGAGTTTGGAGGAGAGGAGGTCAAGATGCTGGAGTAAGAGGATGTTGAGCTCACCCACCTCCACAAACACCTCAAAAATAGAGAATCTGAAAAAGAATGGATGTGTGTACATATATAACTAAATCAATTTGTTGTACAGCAGATATTACCACATTGTAAATCAACTATGTATCAATAAAAATATATACATATTAACTTAATTATATATAACTTAATAATATATATATGTAACTCTATATGTATATATATATATCTACAGGTGGAGCAACTCTCACTGAAAATAAACTAGAGAGTAGAAGAAAGGCCCTTCTACAACCAAGACTGTAAAGAAAGATCCACATGAATTTGGACAGAAAGGGAGGAGAAGCAATCAGGTCAGGACCCATGCCCCTAGCAGGGGACACAAAAGAGGAAGGGTATATCATGGGCTCAGATATCCTCCCTGGGGAGTGCGTGGCTTAAGCCACGTATTGGGCAAACTAGACTTGGGGTCCAACACTAGAAAGATGAGTTTCCTTAGCTGGTTTGAAAACCAGTGGGACTTACTGGAGGGCTGTACAAAACAGACTTTATGCAGAAAGCATGCGCGCACACACACACTTGGTTATTCCTGACATCAAGATGGATGAAGCAGATCGAAAACTCCCTGGGGTTCTGATTGGTCTCCTGTGACCACCTTGGCATGCACACCAGTCCAAACTTGGTGCCTGCTCCAGTCCCTCTTCTCTGGTGCAGCTCTCCACTAGGGCAGCAGCTGCCATCACTGAGAAGAGTGCACACATGGGTGGGATGGAGCCAGCTTAGACCCAGAACTGCATCTGAACCAGGTGAGGGTTGCCATTGTTGGCATATCTCTCAGCAAATGTTTGGAAACAGCCTGGGGCTCTGACTGACATGCTGGGATCTTCCTAGCATGTGTGGCAGCCTGTCCCAGGTGCCCACTCCAGCTCTTCTTGTTCCACTGCTCTCCACTGGAGTTAAAGTGCTATTGCTAGGAAAGGTGCATGCACTTGGAGGAAGCAGAGCTCACTCAGACCTGGCCCTGCCTCTGAATGGTGTAGGGTTAGCCATTGCTGGTGAGCTTGTGGAAGCAGTAAATTGGGAATGGACTGAGGCTCTGACTGGCTTGCTGAGGCCATCCCAGAATAAAGCCCAGCCCACACCAGGCACCTACTCCAGACCTTCTTGCTCTGGTGCTGCTCTCCACTAGAATGGAGGTGTCATTGCTAAGGGACGAGTGCACACTTAGAAAGAGTGGAACCAGTTCAGACCCAAACCTCAGGCTTCTTCTCCAACTCTTTGGGCCCTGATCCCACACTTGATAAGGTGGTGATGGCTTTTGAGCATAAGAATAACCGCAGTCCACACCTGGATCTGGCTCTAGTTGCTCCATCTCTAGCCTTACCTCCCCTACCAAGGTGGTAGCTGCCAACACACCCTGAGGGAAGATGTGACCTGTGGTCACTTCTGATCCAGTTCTCCAACTACAGCCACTGGGCACACTCAGATTGCATAGGGACGCACTAATGTAAGGACACCTCTTTAAGACCAGGATAGGTAAATGTTTCATCTAATTTAATAGAGACAGAGAAAGTTAAACAAAATCAGAAGATAGAGGAATTTGTTTCAAATGAAAGAAAGGGAAAAAAATCCTAATGAAACACAGAGAAATAATTTCAAATAATAATTTAAAATTAACAATATATCATTTTAAAGAGTTCAAAGTATAAGAATAATAAGAATGTCGTTAGTAATAAGAATGGTAACTGAACTTGGGCAAAGAATAGATGAACACAGTGAGAATTTTAACAAAGAACTAGAAAACATAAAAAAGAACCAGTCAGAGCTGAAGAATACAATAACTGTAATGAAAAAAAAAAACACTCTAGAAGGAATTAACAGACAGTCTAAGTGATACAGAAGAATGCATAAGCAATCTGAAAGACAGAATGATAGAAATCAGAACAGGAAGAACTGAAACAAAACTTAAAGTGAGGATAGTTTAAGGGATTTTGGGAACATATCAAGCATAGTAACATTTACATTATAGAGATCCCAGAAATTTCCTTTCTGTGTGTATAATTTTGTGGTAAAATATACATAACAATAAAATTAATCTTTTTAACCAAAAAAAAGAGGTCCCAGAAAGAGATAAGAGAAAGAAAAGGGTAGAAAATGTATTTTGCAGAATTATGACTGAAAACATCCTAAAGCTGAAGAAGAAAATAGATTTCCAGGTACAGGAAGCACAGAGAGATGAACTCAAATAGACCCACATAAGATATATCACAAAGAATATGGCAAAAGTCTAAGACAGAATTTTGAGTCAGCAAAAGGAAAACAAAGTATCACATTCAAGGGAGCCCATATAAGGCTATTGGCCGATTACTTTTTTCCTTTTTTGTCATTTTAGGGCCACACCCACAGCATGTGGAGATTCCCAGGCTAGGGGTCTAATCAGAGCTGTAGCCACTGGCCTATGCCACAGCCACAGCAATGCAGGATCTGAGCTGCATCTGTGACCTATGGCACAGCTCATGGCAACGCCTGATCATTAACCCACTGAGCAAGACCAGGGATCGAACCTACAACCTCATGGTTCCTAGTCAGGTTCGTTAACCACTGCACCACTATGGGAACTCCCTATTGGCCAATTTTTCTGCAGAAACTTTGCAGGCCAGAAGGGAGTGGCATGATATATTTAAAGCACTGAAAGAAACCTATGACCTAGGATTCTCTATCCAGCAAGGTTATCAGTCAGGATTGAAGGAGAGATGAAGGAAAAAAAATCTCAGACAAGCAAAAACTAAGAGTTAATCAATACTAAACTGACCCTACAATTAAGTATTAAATGGTCTTCACTAAGTTGAAAAGAAAAAGCTACACCAAGAAAGAATATGTAGGAAAGGAAGAATACCACTAAGAAAGACAATATATAGTAATGGCTTTGGATCAATCACTTAAATAAATGAACACAATGATTTAAAGGCAAAAGTTGTAGAATCAAATATAACTACTAAAAACCATTAAGGGACAGACATGAAGGTGTAAAATACAACATCAATAATGCAAAATTGTTTTCTTTTTGGTTTCCTTTGCTGTGTAAAAGCTTGTCAGCTTGATTAGGTCCCATTGGTTTATCTTTGCTTTTATTTCTGTTGCTTTGGGAGACTGACCTGAGAAAACATTTGTAAGGTTGATGTCAGAGAATGTTTTACCAATGTTTTCTTCCAGGAGTTTAATAGTATCTTGTCTTATATTTAAGTCTTTAAGCCATTTAGAGTTTATTTTTGTGCATGGTGTGAGAGTGTGTTCTAGTTTCATTAATTTGCTTGCAGCTGTCCAGGTTTCCCAGCAATGCTTACTGAACAGACTGTCTTTTTCCCATTTTATGTTCTTGCCTCCTTTGTCAAAAATCAGTTGACCGTAGGCATCTGGGTTTATTTCTGGGTTCTCTGTTCTGTTCCATTGGTCCGTATGTCTGTTTTGGTACCAGTACCACACTGTCTTGATTACTGTGGCCCTGTGATATTGCCTGAAGTCTGGGAGAGTTATGGGAGAAAGTAGTGTCAAATGATGCAACTGACAAGGGCTTAAGCTCAAAAAATATATAAAGAACTTATGCAGTGCAACAGCAAAAAACCAATAACCCCATTGAAAAATGGGCAAAGGACCTAAATAGACAGTTCTCCAAAGAAGAGATGCAGATGGCCAACAAGCACATGAAAAAATGCTCAACATCACTGATGATTAGAGAAATGCAAATCAAAACTACTACGAGATACCATCTCACACCAGTCAGAATGGCCATCATTAACAAGTCCACAAGCAACAATTGCTGGAGGGGGTGCAGAGAAAAGGGAACTCTCCTGCACTCTTGGTGGGAATGTAATCTGGTGCAACCACTATGGAAAATAGTATGGAGGTACCTTAGAAAACTATACATAGGACTATCATATGACCCAGCAATCCCACTCTTGGGCACATACCTGGACAAAACTTTCCTTGAAAAAGACACCTGCATATGCATGTTCATTGCAGCATTATTCACAATAGCCAAGACATGGAAACAACCCAAATGCCCATCAACAGATGATTGGATTAGGAAGATGTGGTATATATTCACAATGGAATACTACTTAGCCATAAAAAAGAATAAAATAATGTCATTTGCAGCAACATGGATGGAATTAGAGACCCTCATACTGAGTGAAATAAGTCAGAAGGAGAAAGACAGATACCATATGATAGCACTAATAACTGGAATCTAATATACTGCACAAATGAACCTTTATGCAGAAAAGAAAATCAAGGACTTGGAGAACAGACTTGTGGTTGCCAAAAAGGTGGGGGAGGGAATGGGATGGTAGGGGGGTCTGGGGTTAATAGTTGTAGACTGTTGCCTCTGGGCTGGAAAAGCAAGGAGATCCTACTGTATAGCACTGGGAACTATGTCTAACCACTTGTGATGAATCCATATATGTATGTGTAACCCTGTCACCATGCTGTACAGCTGGGTATAATGTAAAAATAAATTAAAAAAAAGTAATGCAAAATTGGGGGAAGGGGATTAAAAATATATAGATCTTGTAGACTTTATGTGAACTTAAATGACTATCAGTTTAAAACAAATAGATATAGTTATAGGTCAACATATACGAACCACATGGTAACTATAAAACAAAAACCTATAAGAGATACACAAAAGCAAGAGAGAAAGGATCACAAGCATACCACTAAGGAAAATCATCAAATCACAAGGGAAGAAGCTAAAAGAAGAAGAAAAGAGCAAAGAACGTCAAAAATAACCAGAAAACAAGTAACAAAATGGCAATAAGTACATACCTATCAATAATTACTTTAATGTCAATGGACTAAATGCTCCTCCAATCAAGAGACATAGGATGGCTGATTGGGTTAAAAAAAAAAAAAGACCCGTCTATATGTTGTCTACGAGAGACTCATTTCAGAACTAAACACGTAGACATATGGATTGAAAGTGAGAGAATGGAAAAAAATATATTATGCAAAAGGAAATGACAAGAAAGCTGAAGTAGCAATACTCATATCTGCCAAACAGACGTTAAAACAAAGCCTATTAGAAAACACAAAGAAGAGTATTAAGTAATGACGAAAGAATCAAAACTGGAGGGCATGACATTTCTAAAGATATATGTTCCTAATATAGGAGCACTTAATAAATAAAGCAAATGTTAACAGTTATAAAGGGAGAGAATGACAATAATGCAGTAACAGTAGGGGCATTAACACCTCATTTATATTAATGGACAGATCTTACAGATAGAAAATCAGTAAGGAAACAGTGGCCTTAAATGACACATTAGACCAGTTGGACTTAGTATTTGCAGTACTGTATCTGTGGTACATTTCATCCCTATACAGTAGAATATACATTATTTTCAGGTGCACATGGAATATTCTCCAGGAGATTTCACATACTAGGCAACAAAAACCTCTCAAAAAACATAAAAGTATAGAAATTATATCAAAGATTTTTTCACCACAACAGTATGAAGTTAGATATCAATTATAGGAAGAAAAATGGGAAAAACACAAATCCATGGAGATTAAATAACATGCTACTAAAAAACATAAACAATCATCAATGAAGAAATCAGAAAATACCTTGAGATGAATGAAAATAAAACTGCAAATTTACAATATCTATGTGATGCAGCAAAAGAAGTTCTAAGAGGGACGTTTATTGTTATACAGGCCTTTATTAAGAAAAATCTCAAATAAACAAAGAACTATGAAAAAGAATTAGAAAAAGAAGAACAAAAAAGCAAGCAGAAGAAAGGAAATAATAAAAATTAGAGGGGAAATAAATAAAATACAGACCAAAATAATAATAGAAAAGATCAATGAAAACTAGAGCTCATATCTGCCAAACAGACGTTAAAACAAAGCCTATTAGAAAACACAAAGAAGAGTATTAAGTAATGACAAAAGAATCAAAACTGGAGGGAAACAAAATTGATCATCTTTTAGCCTGGATCATTAACAAAAAAAGAATGGACCAAAATAAAATAAGTAACAGAGGAAAAATTATACCCCAAATCACAGAGATGCACAATTTTAAGAGAATGCTGCATGTAGTTATATGCCAACAAATTGGATAACATAGAAGAAATGGATAAACTAGAAATGTATAATCTTCTAAGACTAAATCCAGAAGAAATAGATAATCTGAGTCCACTGATAAGTAGTAGTGAAATTAAATCAATAATCAAAGAATCTCCCACCAAACCAAATCCTTGACTGGACAACTTCATATAATGAAGAGCTAATACCTATCCTTCTCAAACTGTTCCAAAAAATTGAAGAAGAAGGAAGATGTTCAAAATCATTCTATGAGGTCACTATTACCCTGGTACCAAATCCAGACCCTACCAAGGGATACTCCAAAGGAAAAAAAAAAAAAGAGAGGGAGAGAGAGAAAATTATAGGACAATATCTCTGATGAGTATAGACAAAAAATTCCTTAATAAAATATCAGCAAATCAAATTCAATTAATAAAAAAGGACCATACACAATGATCAATTGGGATTTATTCCAGGGATGCAAGGATGGTTCAATATTCACAAATCAATGTGATACATCATATTAACAAAAGGAAAGATAAAAATCACACAATCATTTCAATAAATGTAGATAAAGCATTTGCCAAAATTCAACATCCATTTGTGATAACAATTCTCATCAAAGTTGGTATAGAGGGAAATATAATAACATATGTAAATATTTATGGCAAACTCACAGCTAACATTTTACTCAAGCTTTCAGTTGTTGCTCTAAAATCAGGAATAAGACAAAGATGCCCACTCCTTCTGCTTCTACTTAACATACTATTCCAAGTCCTAGCTACAGCAATTAGCCATGAAAAAGAAATAAAAGGCATCCAAATTAGAGGGAGGAAGTAAAATTGGCACTATTTAGATTATATGATACTATATATATAGAAAACCCTAAAGTTCCCACCAAAAAACAATTGACTAATAAACGAATTCAGTAACATTTCAGATTAGAAGATCAATATAGAGAAATCTGTTGCTTTTTTTTTTATTTGCTTTTTTAGGGCTGCACCCGTGGTATATGGAAGTTCCCAGGCTAGTGGTCGAACTGGGGTTACAGCTGCCAGCCTATGCCACAGCCACAGCAATGCCAGATCCTTGCTGGGTCTATAACCTACACCACAGCTCATGGCAATGCCAGATCCCCAGCCCAGTGAGTGAGGTCAGGGATTGAACCTGCATCCTCATGGATACTAGTCAGATTCATTTCCACTGCACCACAAAGAGAATTCCTGTTGTTGTTATATACAGTAAAAATGAAATATCAGAAAGAGAAAGCAAAAAAACAGTCGCATTAAAAATCCCAACAAAGGGAGTTCTCTTCATGGCTCAGCAACAATGAATCCAACTAGTATCCATGAGGATGCAAATTCAATCCCTGGCCTCACTCATTGGGTTAAGGATCTGGCATTGCCATGAGCTGTGGTGTAGGCTGGCAGCTACATTTCCAATTCAACCCCTAGCCTGGGAGCTTCCATATGCCACAGGTATGGCTTTAAAAACACAACTACAAAAAAATCCCAACAAAAAGAGTAAAATGCCTAGGAAAAAACTTAAGGAAAAGTGAAAGACCTACACACTGAAAGCTATAAAACATTGGTGAAGAAAATTGAAGGTAATATAAAGAAATGGAAAGATATCTTGTTTTCATGGACTGGAGGAATTAATATTATTAAAATGTTTTGAAAGCAATTTACATATTTAATACAATCCCTATCAAAATACACGTGACATATTGCAGGAATCTGGAACAAAAAATCCTAGAATTTATATGGAACCACAAAAACCCTAAATAGAGTAATTTTGACAAAAAAGAAGAAAGCTGGAGGTATCACCCTTTTTAAATTCAGGTTATGCTGTAAAGCTAAATTCATCCAAACAGTATGATACTGGCACAAAAACAGACACATAGATCAATGGAATTAAATAGAGAGCCCAGATATAAGCCCATGCAATACAGTAAATTAATTAATGACAAGAAAGGCAAGTAAGTACAATGGGAAAAGTTCTGTTCAATAAGTGGTATTTAGGATAACTCTGCAGCTACATATAAAAGAACACACTGAGAATATTTTTGCACACTACATATGAAAATAAGCTCAAAGTGGTTTAAATACCTGAGTGTAAGACTGGAAACCACAAAAATCATAGAAGGTAGTACAGGCAATACAATCTTTGACATATGTCTAAAAAATGCTTTTTTTTTTTTTTGGATCTGTCACCTCGGCAAGGGAAACAAAAGCAAAAGAAACAATTAGGACTACATCAAACTTTTTTTTTAATTTATTTTTTATTTTTTTGTATTATAGCTGGTTTACAGATTTCTGTCAGATTTTCCAACTGCACCGTGTGGTGACCTGGTTACATGTACATATATGGATTTGTCACATGTGATTAGACATAGTTTCCCATGCTTTACAGTTGAATCTCCTTGCTTTTCCATCATTAAAGCACTAGTTATCCCCATTCCCTCCCACACCCTCCCCCACCCCTCCCCCACCCCCTTGGCAACCACAAGTCTGTTCCACAAGTTCGTGATTTTCTTTTCTGTTGAGATGTTCATTTGTGCAGTGTTTTATTTTATTTATTTATTTTTCGTCTTTTTGCCTTTATCTAGAGATGCACCCACAGCATATGGAAGTTCCCAGGCTAGGAGTCTAACAGGAGTTGTAGCTGCCAGCCTTCACCACAGCCACAGCAAGGCGGGATCTGAGTCATGTCTGTGACCTACACCACAGCTCACGGCAACACCGGATCCTTAACCCACTGAGCAAGGCCAGGGATTGAACCCACAACCTCATGGGTCTTTGTCGGATTCATTAACCACTGAGCCACGATGGGAACTCCCTGTGCAGTGTTTTAGACTCCAGTTATAAGAGATTTCACATGACATCTGTCTTTCTCCTTCTGAATTGCTTCACTCAGTATGAGGGTTTCTAATTCCATCCATGTTGCTGCGAATGATATTATTTTATCCTTTTTTATGGCTGAATAGTATTCCATCGTGTATATATACCACATCTTCCTAATCCAGTCATCTGTCGATGGACATTTGGGTTGTTTCCATGTCTTGGCTATTGTGAATAGTGCTGCAGTGAACATGCGTGTGCAAGTGTCTTTCTCCAGGAAATTTT
>PVHT020000026.1:5938874-5949398 GCA_004024745.2 Catagonus wagneri
TTATGGCTTTCACCTTAAAGTCTATTTTGTCTGATATGAGTATTGCCACTCCTGCTTTCGTTTCTTGTCCGTTGGCATGAAAAGTCTTTCCCCATCCCCTTACTTTCAATCTATCTGTGTCCTTTGCTCTAAGGTGAGTCTCTTGTAGTCAGCAGATTGCAGGGTTTTGCTTATTTATCCATTCTGCCATTCTGTGTCTTTTGATTGGAGCATTCAGACCATTGACATTTAAGGTGATTATTGATAGATATGTATTTATTGCCATTTTAGATCTTATTTCCAGTTGATTCTATGTTTCTCTTTTCTTCTTTTCTATTTTTGATGGATGGGTTCCAATTATTCTATACTTAAGTTTTTTTCCTTTCAGTATTTGTGGGTTAGATGTCCCATTTTGATTTGTGGTTGCCCTGTTTTTTAAGTATGTTAACACCTTCTTATATCTGTTTGATGTGGCCTGATAATCATATAGGCTTAAACACAACATTAAGAAAAGAAAATAGAAAAAAAAAGACTAAAGAAAAAAAGCTTTTTTCTTTAAGTTAAAATAAAACAGAAAAAAAAGAAATAGTCTACATTTTCCTACTTTCCCTCCCCACAATGTATGAGGTTGTTGTCTCTCTTTTTTGTAATTTATTTTATTTTAACTAATTTATTTATTTATTTTAGCATCTTCATGTTTGGATCTGCATGTGGGCTTATTTGAATGATTGCTTTCTAATTGTGGTTTCCTCCATTCTAATTCTTACTTTTTACTTTTCTTTCTTTTTTTTATAGGAACCTTTTCAGCATTTCTTTTAGAAAGGGTTTAGTATTGCTGTACCCTTTTAGCTTTTGTTTGTTGGGGAAATTTTTTATGTCCGCTTCTATTTTAAATGATATTCTTGCTGGGTAGATTATTCTAGGTTGCAGGCCATTTCCTTTCAGCACTTTAAATATATCTTGCCATTACTTTCTAGCCTGTAATGTTTCTGTAGAGAAATCAGCTGACAGCCTTATGGGGGATCCGTTATACTTAATGCTTTGCTTTTCTCTTGCTACCTTTAGGATCCTCTCTTTATCTTTAATTCTTGCCATTTTTAATATAATATGCCTTGGTGTGGGTCTGTTTGGGTTCAGCTTGTTTGGGGCCCTCTGTGCATCCTGTATCTTGATGTCAGATTCCTTCAGATTTGGAAAATTTTCAGACATAATTTCTTCAAATATTTTTTCAATGTCCTTTTCTTTTTCTGCTCCTTCTGGAATTCCTATTATGTGTAAGTTGGGCTGCTTTATATTATCCCATAGATCTCTTACATTGCTTTTATGTTTTTTCATTTGATTTTCTGTCTGCTGTCCTGATTGAGTGATTTCCATTATTCTACCTTCTACATCACTAATTCATTCCTCTGCATTATTCAAACTGCTCTTTATTGCCTTTAGCTCAGCTTGCATCTCTGCAAATGAGTTTTCTAGCTTTTCTTGGCTCCTCCTTTTGATTTCTAGCTCCTTTCTAAGGGACTCTGCATTGCTGTTTGCATCTTCTCTTAATTCCTGGATATTCCGCCTTAAAATTCTTCAAGTATTTTCATTACCTCCCTTTTGAACTCCATTTCTGACAGACTGCAGAAGTCTGTTTCATTGTTGGCTGCTTTAAATGACTTGTCCTGTTCTTTTAACTGGGAATGGTTTTTGAGCTTCTTCATCTTGTTTGTGGTTTTCTTTTTCTGTGAGTTTGGGGATGCCACGCTGTAGTCTTGGAAGGCTACTTCTAGGGAAGAGCACCCCTTTGTATTTTTTGGTGGGGTTACTATTTATTTTTGGTGTAGGAGTTTGAATATTTGGTGTCTTTTTCTTTGGAGTGAGCAGGCTGTTATCTCAGTGGTACTCTGAGTGTTCTCTGTGAGAGTGTAGGAATGGCTAAGGTCAACAGTTGGTGCCTAGTCTTTATGCTCTCAATTGCAGGAAGGTGGCGCTGTCTAATCCTAGTTGCCCAGCCCTGGGAAGTGGTCGTGAGCTCTAGGCAGATCTACCAAGTGTCCTGAGCATTTGGCAGTAGCAGCAGCAGGAAGTATGATTTCCCCAGGGAGTGAGAGCCACAAAAGCTAGTGTTTGATTGCAAAGTCCTCTTTGAGGTGATTGGAACCACTAGAGGTAACAGTCAGAGGCTGGTTCAGTAGTCTGGCGTTGCTTCCGCCCCTCCACTGATGCTTGCTCGTCGGTTGGGGTGGTTTCCTGGTTCCAGTGGCTGGCGCTTGCTCTGCCCCTCTGCGAATGCTAGCTCCATGTGGTCACATACTGCTCCGCCTGCCAAAGATACCAAGTCTGTGGGCCGGTGCAGTCACCTAGGTCCATGGACCAGCACAGGGCCCCGCCACCACTGCTGATGCTGGATGGCGCAGGCACCTGGGTCCACAACCTGGCACAGTGCTCCACCCATGGGCTTCAAGGCACGGGCTCCACCTCCGCCACACTGCAGCTGCAGCCTGCACTGGTTCTGCCCCACTTCCACTGCTGTTACTTTGGCATGGGCACTGTCACCCCGCTCTGCGTGCTAGTTCAAGTTGCTTCCTATGGCAGTCAGCCCCTCCTCCTCTCTTCCTCCCTGACAATGGAGGCCTGCCTCCCCTGCGGGACCAGACTTCCCGGGTTCCCTCAGTCCTGGTTTTACACTCCACAATCCATAGAATATCGCTGTTCCCTATCCTATCCCCTCAACCGTCATGGCCACCGACCTCAGCCCTCTCCCAGACACTAACCTTAGGAGCCTATGTCTCAGCTCCCAGGCACCACCCAGCACCTCAGGCTGTGGTGTCTGCGCTGGTATTCACGTCATCTGTGTGAGTCTCTAACTCCGATTTTCCTATCTCAATCCAGCTGCTGCGTTTTTCTCAGGCTTTGATGACCCTCTAGTTCTGTTGATCATTGGTTAAGTGTCTTCCCAGGGTGTGGATTCCTTTTCTTTTTCACAGCTCCCTCCCTGGGATGCTGGCTGCCATCCTGATTCCTTTTCTCTCTTTTTTTTTTCTTCTGTTGTACTACCCAGTTATTTCAAGGGTTTCTTGCAGTTTTTGGAGGTTTAAATTAATCAGCATTCAGATGATGATTTGTCCAAGTTGTTTTATATTTAGATATGTTCTTTGATGTATTTGTGGGAGAGGGTGAGCGCAACCTCTTACTCCTCCACCATCTTTCTGAGCTCCCAGGACTACATCAAACTTAAAAGCTTTTGCACAGCAGAGAAACCATCGATAAAATGAAAAAACAATCTGAGAAAATATTTGCAAATGATAGGTCTGATTAGGGGTTAATATCTGAAATATATAAACAGCTCATACAATTGAGTGTCAAAAAATTAACATCCTAATGAAAATGTGGCATATCTGCTGAAAGCCTAATGGGGGTTCCCTTGTAGGTGACATTCTTTTTTTCTATTGCAGTTGTTAGACTCTTTCCTTTGAATCTGACAGTTTTATTATGACATATCCTGGAAACAATCTCTTTAAGCTTAGTTTAGTTTGGTGAAATGCTGCCATCTTTTTGTCTTTTTAATTTGAATGGAGAATTCCTTGTTCTTGATATGACATTTGATTTTTGAGTCAAATTTGGACATTTTTGTGTATTATGAGAGACTGAATTTTTTTTGTTTTTTTGTCCTTTTATATGGCTGTGTCTGCAGCATATGAAGGTTCCCAGGCTAGGGGTCTAATTGGAGCTGTAGCCACTGGCCTACCCCACAGCCACAGTTACAGCAATGTGGGATCCGAGCTGCGTCTGTGACCTACACCACAGCTCATGGCAATGCCAGATCCTTAACCCACTGAGCAAGGTCAGGGATCGAACCTGCAACCTCTTGGTTCTTAGTTGGATTCCTTTCCATTGCACCACAACCCAGAACTCCTAGAGGCTATTTTTTTTGTCTTTTTGCCTTTTTTTTATGTAGAGCCACACCCACGGCATATGAGGTTCCCAGGCTAGGGGTCTAACAGGAGCTGTAGCTGCCGGCCTTCACCACAGCCACAGCAATGCGGGATCCAAGCCGTGTCTCCAACCTACACCACAGCTCACGGCAACGCCGGATCCTTAACCCACTGAGCAAGGCCAGGGATCGAACCTGCAACCTCATGGTTCTTAGTCGGATTCGTTAACCACTCAGCCATGAAGGGAACTCCCGGAGAGGCTAAATTTTTAAAAAACATTTTTGAGATATAATTTACATACTGTACAATTTGGAAATTTACAGTGATCAATTAACTTTTAGTGTATTTGCATAATTGTGCAAACATCACCACAATTAACTTTAGAATATTTTTATCATTCTAAAAGACAACCTATGACATTTTTCTTTTGCCTTCTAGTTCCCCTCCTTAGCACTAAACAACCACTAATCTATTTTCTGTCTCTATAGACTTTCACATTCTGGACATGTAGTATAATTGAAATCATACAGTATATCCAGCAAAGTTATCTTTCAAAAATGAAAGCAAAATAAGAACATTCCTAGACAAAAACTGACTGAATTATTTTCTAGCATATCCACCATATAAAAAATACCAAAGAAAGTTCTTCAGGGTGAAAGAAACTGACTCCAGAGAGTAATTTTAATCCACATGAAAACCAAATTACCAGCTGATAAAGGGAATTGTGTAATTATAAAAGGTAATTTAAATGCATATTTCTTCTTTGAGGTGACTGAAAAAGCAATTGTATATAGTGATATGCATGTAATTGTATCATTGGACATTGGATTGATAGTATATAAAAATATGATATTTTGTCAATAACAGTGGAAAGGATGTGGGTAGGTGTCAAGCTATATTGTCTAACAAAATGGGTCTTATACAAATCTCTTTTAGCTGGCTCTATGGGTTGGAAGATGCAGCCTTATTTTTGCCAAGTGGAGTTAGAAGTCCAAGTTCCTCAATCATTCTCCATTTAAATCTCAGAGAGATGAGCTCCTCATTATTTCTGGGTGGACATAGAGTTTCTGGTTCCCCACTGTGCCTCTACTAATGCCTCCTTTGCTGCGAAGGTAGGAGTTTTTCTCTTCCCTCATGGTCTCTGCTGACATCACAGGACAAGAGAGGCCTATGTAGTGCTTAGCAAATTTGAAAGTTGGTCTCTCCATAGGCATCTATCTCTGTCACCTAGGTGGAGAGTGAGGGATATTTCATTAAGAGGTGGGAGTGGCAATCCAGGCTCCCGTTGTGGTCTATACTGACACCATGTGGAAACGGTGATCATTACAGTGTTGAGAGTTTAAAAGTTTATGCTCGCTACTTGGCCTTCTTCCACAACTTCCCTTTACCTACCCCCAACCTTGTTACAAACTTGAAAAGGTTTAAGTCTGGGCTCTTGGTCTTTGCTGACATGGAAGTGGGTGGTACTAGTTATTTGAACGGTATTTAGCTGAAATAGTGCAATTATTGTCTAAAAGTTTTCTATCTAATCAGCCTTACTTATTTTGATTTATAAATTGAAGTATAGTTGATTTACAATATTGCATTGGTTTCAGATGTACAGCATAGTGATTTAGTTGTTTTATGATTATATTTCATTATAGGTTATTGCAAGATATTGAATATAATTCTGTGTGCGTGCAGTAAATCCTTGTTGCTTATATATTTTGTGTATGGTAGTTTGTTTCTTTTAATCCTACATTCCTAATTTGTCCCTCCCCCATCCTCCTCCCCTTTGGTGACCATAAGTTTGTTTTCTATGCCTGTGAGACTGTTTTTTTTTTGTGTAGAGATTCATTTGTGCTATTTTTTGGATTCCACATATAAGTGATATCATATAGTATTTATCTTTCCCTGTCTGATTTATTTCATTAAGTGTATTTTCTATCTTACTCCATGTTGCTTCAAATGGAAATATTTCATTATTTTTTAATTTTAATGTTTTTTTTGGCTTTTTAGGGCTGCACCCAATGCATATGGAAGTTTCCAGGCTAGGGGTCGAATTGGAGCTATAATTGCCAGTCTACACCACAGCGACAGCAATGCCAGATCTGAGCCATGTCTGTGACTTACACACAGCTCATGGCAATGCCAGATCCTTAACCCACTGAGCGAAGCCAGGGATTGAACCTGCATTATCATGGATACTAGTCAGTTTGTCTACTGCTGAGCCACGATGGGAACTCCTATTTTTTATTTAAAAAAACTTTTTTATTACAGTTGATTTACAATGTTCTATTTCTGCTGTGCAGCAAAGCGACCCAGTTATACACACATTCTTTTTCTCATATTATCTTCTATCATGTTCCGTCATAAGTAATTGGTTTGCATCTCTTAACCCAGATTCCCAGTCCACACCACTCCTTCTCCCCTTCCCCTTGGCAACCACAAGTCTGTTCTCCAAGTCCATCATTTTTTTTTTTTTCCTGTGGGAAGGTTCATTAGATTTCAGATATAGGTGGTATCATATGGCATTTTTCTTTCTCTTTCTGACTTACTTCACTTAGTATGAGAGTCTCTAGTTCCATCCCTGTTCCTGCAAATGGCATTACTTTGTTCTTTATATGGCTGAGTAGTATTCCATTGTGTATATATACCACAAGTTCTTAATCCAACCATTTGTCAATGCACATTTAGGTTGTTTTCATGTCTTGGCTATTGTGAATACTGCTGCAATGAGCATATGGGTGCATATATCTTTTTCAAGGAAAGTTTTGTCCAGATATATGCCCAAGAGTGGGATTGCTGGGTCATACGGTAGTTCTGTATTTAGTTTTCTGAGGTACCTCCATCCTGTTTTCCATAGTGGTTGTACCAATTTACATTCCTACCAACAGTACAGGAGGGTTCCCTTTTCTCCACACCCTCTCCAGCATTTGTTACTTGTGGACTTATAAATGATGGCCATTCTGACAGGTATGTGGTGGTATCTCATGGTAGTTTTGATTTGCATTTCTCTAATAATCAGTGATGTTGAGCATTTTTTCATGTGTTTGTTGGCCATCTGTATATCTTCTTTGGAGAAATGTCTATTCAGGTCTTTTGCCCAGTTTTCAAATGAGTTGTTGGCTTTTTTGCTGTTGAGGTGTATAAATTGTATATTTTACAGATTAAGCCCTTGTCTGTTGCATCATTTGAAACTATTTTCTCTCATTCTGTAGGTTGTCTTTTTGGTTTTTTTATGGTTTCCTTTGCTGTGCAAAAGTTTGTCAATTTGATTAGGTCCCATTGATTTATTTTTGCTTTAATTTCTGTTGCCTTGGAGACTGACCTAAGAAAACATTTCTAAGGTTGACATCAGAGAATGTTTTGCCTATGTTCTCTTCTAGGAGTTTAATGTGTCTTGTCTTACATTTAAGTCTTTTAGGCACTTTGAGTTTATTTTTGTGCATGGTGAAAGGGTGTGTTCCAGTTTCATTGATTTACATGGGGCTGTCCACTTTTCCCAGCACCACTTGCTGAAAAGACTTTTTCCCATTTTACATTCTTGCCTCCTTTGTCGAAGATTAATTGACCATAGGTGTCTGGGTTTATTTCTGGATTCTCTATTCTGTGCCAATGGTCTATATGTCTGTTTTGGTACCAGTACCACCCTGTCTTGCTTACTGTGGCTTTGTAATATTGCCTGAAGTCTGGGAGAGTTATGCCTCCTGCTTAGTTTTTGTTCCTCAAGATTGCTTTGGCAATTCTGGGTCTTTTATGATTCCATATAAATTTTTGGATCATTTGTTCTAGTTCTGTGAAAAATGTCATGGGTAAATTAATTGGGATTGCATTGAATCTGTAGATTGATTTGGTTAGTATGGCCATTTTTACAATATTAATTTTTCCAGCCCAGGAGCATGGAATTTCTTTTCATTTTTTGCATCCTCTTTAATTTCCTTGATTAATGTTTTATAGTTCTCAGCATATAAGCCATTCACCTCCTTGGTCAGGTTTATTCCCAAGTATTTGATTTTTTTTTGGATGCAATTTTAAAAGGTTTTGCATTTTTGTATTTCTTTTCTAATATTTCATTGTTAGTAGAGAAATGCAACCAATTTCTGAATGTTAATCTTGTATCCTGCTACTTTGCTGAATTCGTTCAAGTAGTTTTTGTGTGAAGTCCTTAGGGTTTTCTATATATAGTATCATGTTATCTGCATTCAGTGACAATTTTACCTCTTCTCTTCCAATTCGAATACATTTTATTTCTTTTGTTTGTATGATTGCTGTGGCTAGGACTTCCAATATTATGTTGAATAAAATTGGTGAGAGTGGGCATTCTTGTCTTGTTCCAGTTTTAAATGGGAAGGCTTTCAGCTTTTCTCCATTGAGTATTGTATTTGCTGTGGGTTTGTCATAAATGACTTATTATGTTAAGATATGTTTGCACTATACACACTTGGGTAAGAGCTTTTATCATGAATTGGTGTTGGAATTTGTCAAATGCTTTTTCTTCATCTATTGAGGTGATCATGTGGTTTTTCACTTTTCTTTTGTTAATGTGGTGTATGGCATTGATTAATTTGTGTATGTTGAAGCATTTTTGTCAACCTGGGATGAATCCCACGTGGTTGTCACATATGATCTTTTTTATACGTTGTTGGATTCCACTGGCTAAAATTTTGTTGAGAATATTTGTGTCTATGTTCATCAAAGATATTGGCCTATAATTTTCTTTTTTGGTAGTATCTTTGTCTGGCTTTAGTATTAGGGTGATGGTAGCTTCATAGAATGTCTATGGGAATGTTCCTTCTTCAATCTTTTGGAAAAGTTTAAGGAGGATGGATAAAGTTCCTCTTTGTGTGTTTGGTAGAATTTGTCCATGAAACCATCTGGTCCTGGACTTTTGCTTGTAGGGAGTGTTTTTATTACATACTCAATTTCATTTTTAGTGATCAGTCTCTTCAGTTGATCTATTTCTTCTTGATTCAGTTTGGGCGGGCTGTAAGTCTCTAGAAAGTTGTCCATGTCTTCTAGGTTGTCAAATTTGTTGGCATGTAATTTTTCATAGTATTCGCTTTTTTTTTTTTTGTATTTCTGCAGTATCCATGGAGATTTCTCCTTTCTCATTTCCTTTTTTTTTTTTTTTGTCTTTTTGCCTTATCTAGGGCCACACCCGCAGCATATGGAGGTTCCCTGGCTAGGGGTCTAACAGGAGCTGTAGCTGCTGGCCTACACCACAGCCACAGCAACGCGGGATCCACGCTGTGTCTGCAACCTACACCACAGCTCACGGCAATGCCAGATCCTTAACCCACTGAGCAAGGCCAGGGATCGAACCCACAACCTCATGGTTCCTAGTCAGATTTGTTAACCCCTGAGCCACGATGGGAACTCCTCCTTTTTCATTTCTTATTTTGCTTATTTGGGTTTTTTTCTCTCCTCTTCTTGGTGAGTCTGGCCAGAGGTTTGTCAGTTTTGTTTACCTTTTCAAAGAACCAGCAGTTGGTTTTATTGATTTTTTTCTATTGTTTTTTGAATCTATATTTTATTGATTTCCACTCTTATCTTTATGACTTCCTTCCTTCTGCTGACTTTAGGTTTTGTTTGTTCTTCTTTTTCTAATTCATTTATTTGGTAGGTTAAGTTGTCAATTTGAGATTTTTCTTCTTTTTTGAGGAAGGCCTGCATCACACCGAATTTCCCTCTAAGCACTGCTTTTGAGGCATCCCATTTTGAATGGTTGTGTCTTCACTATCATTTGTCTCAAGGTATTTTTTTGCTTTCCTTCTTGATTTCCTCATTGACCCATTCATTTTTTAGTAGCATGTTGTTTAGTCTCCATGTAGTTAGTTTTTTATCGTTTCTTTTCCTGTGGTTGATTTCTAGTTTCATGCCATTGTGGTTAGAGAAGATATTTGAAATAATTTCTATACTCTTAAATTTGTTGAGGTCAGTTTTGTGCCCCAGTATGTGATCTATCCTTGAGAATGTTCCATGTGCACTTGAGAAGAATGTATATTCTGATTTTTTTTGGATATGATGTCCTGAAAATGTCAATTAAGTCTAATTTGTCTATTGCGTCATTGAGGATCTCTGTTGCCTTATTGATTTTCTGTCTAGAGGATCTATCCATTGATGTGAGCAGAGTGTTAAAGTCTCCTACTGTTATTGTATTACCCTCAATTTCTCCTTTGTCTGTTAGTATTTTTTGTATGTATATGGGTGATCCTATATTAGGGGCATATATATATATATATGTATATATATATATTTTTTATAATTTATTTTTTTTTGCATTATAATTGCTTTACAGATTTCTGTCAGATTTTCCAACTGCACCGCGCGGTGACCCGGTTACATGTACATATATGGATTCATTACATGTGATTAGATATAGTTCCCCATGCAATACAGTTGGATCTCCTTGCTTTTCCATCATTAAAGCACTAGTTATCCCCATTCCCTCCCACCCCTCCCCCGCCCCCTTGGCAACCACAAGTCTGTTCCCCAAGTTTGTGATTTTCTTTTCTGTTGAGATGTTCATTTGTGCAGTGTTTTAGACTCCAGTTATAAGAGATTTCATATGACATCTGTCTTTCTCCTTCTGACTTGCTTCACTCAGTATGAGGGTTTCTAATTCCATCCATGTTGCTGCGAATGA
>PVHT020000026.1:5953024-5980554 GCA_004024745.2 Catagonus wagneri
TAGTTCTCTGCATATAAGTCTTTCACCTCCTTGGTCAGGTTTATTCCCAGGTATTTGATTTTTTGGGGTGCTGTTTTAAAAGGTAAAATATTTTGCTATTCTTTTTCTAATATTTCATCATTAGTATATAGAAATGTGATTGATTTCTGAAGATTAACCTTATATCCTGCTACTTTGCTGAATTTGTTGATCAGTTCAAATAATTTTGGAGTTGAGTCTTTGGGGTTTTCTATATCATGTCATCTGCATACAGTGACAGTTTTACCTCTTCTCTTCCTATTTGGATGCCTTTTATTTCTTCTGCTTGTCTGATTGCTGTAGCTAGGACTTCTAATACTATGTTGAATAATAGTGGCAAGAGTGGGCATCCTTGTCTTGTTCCAGACTTTAGTGGGAAGGCTTTCAGGTTTTCTCCATTGAGTATTATGTTTGCCATGGGTTTTTCATATATGGCCTTTATTATGTTAAGGAATGTTCCCTGTATTCCCACTTTGGTAAGAGTTTTGATCATGAATGGATGTTGGACTTTGTCAAATGCTTTTTCTGCATCTATTGAGATAATCATGTGGTTTTTAACTTTTCTTCTGTTAATGTGGTGTATGACATTGATTCATTTGCATACATTGAACCATCCTTGTGCACCTGGGATGAATCCCACCTGATCATGGTGTGTGATTTTTTTGATATGCTGTTGGATTTGGTTGGCTAAAATTTTGTTGAGAATTTTTGCATCTATATTCATCAAAGATATTGGCCTATAGTTCTCTTTTTTTTGTGGTGTCTTTGTCTGGTTTTGGAATTAAGGTGATGCTGGCATCATAGAATGTCTTTGGGAGTGTTCCTTCTTCTTCAACTGTTTGGAAAAGCTTAAGGAGGATGGGTATGAGTTTCTCTTTGTATGTTTGGTAGAATTCACCTGTGAAGCCATCTGGTCCAGGACTTTTATTTGTAGGGAGTGTTTTGATGACATACTCAATTTCATTTCTAGTGACTGGTCTGTTCAGTTGATTTATTTCTTCTTGATTCATTTTTGGAGGGCATATATATTGATGCTTGTAATATCCTCTTTTTGAATGTATCCTTTTACCATTAAATAGTGTCCTTCTTTGTCTTTCTTAATGGTCTTCATTTTAAACTCTATTTTATCTGATATGAATATTGCAACTCCTGTTTTACAGTCTTGTCCATTGGCATGAAATATCTTTTTCCATTCCCTCACTTTCAATCTATATATGTCCTTTGCCCTAAGGTGAGTCTTTTGCAGACAGCTTATTGTAGACTTTTACTTCTTCGTCCAATCTGCCACTCTGTGTCTTCTGATTGGAGCATTCAGTCCACTGACCTTTAAGTTAATTATTGACAAATATGTATTTATTGCCATTTTAAACCTTGTTTTCCTGTTGATTCTATGTTTCTCTTTTCTTCCTTTCTTTTTTGGTTGGATTTTTTCCATTTATTTTATGCTTGTGTACTTTTCTTTTCAGTTTTTGTGAATGTAATGCTTGTTTTTGATTTGTGGTTGCCCTGTTTTTTAAGTATGGTAACCCCTTCCTATAGTTGCTTGCTTTAGCCTGATTGTCATATAGGCTCAAACACATTCTAAGAAAAAGAATCTAGATTTTCTTACTTTCCTTCCCCACATTCTATGATTTTGAAGTCTTTTTTTAAACATCGTCATGTTTGTCCTTTTGCTGTTCCTTGGGTTTATCATCACTTTTATAGTAGGTTTCCCCCCCTTTTAAATCTGTATACTGGTTTATTTAAGTAATTGCTTTCCAGTTGTGATTTCCCCCATTCTATTTTTTTCTTACTTCTTTTTTATTTGGAGAAGCCCTTTCAGTATTCTTTTAGAATGGGTTTAATATTGTTGTACTCTTTTATCTTTTGTTTGTTGAGAAAGTCTTTATTTCTCCTATTTTAAATGATATTCTTGCTGGGTAGAATATTCCAGGCTGCAAATTTTTTCCTTTTAGAAATTTGATTATATCTTGCCACTCTCTGTAGAGAAATCAGCTATAGCCTTATGGCAGTTCCCTTAGAGTTAATGCTTTGTGTTTCTTTTGCTGCCTCTGGAATTCTCTCTTTATATTATAATATGTCTTCATGTGGTCCTGTTTGGGTTCAACTTGTGTCTCTATCTTGATATTAGTTTTCTTTAGATCTGGAAAGTTTTCAGCCATAATTTCTTCAAATGTATTTTCAATCCCCTTTTCTTTTTCTTCTCCTTCTGGAATTCCTATTATGCATATATTGGCCTGCTTTATATTATCCCATAGATCTCTTATATTGCTTTCATGTTTTTCATTTGGTTTTCTGTCTGCAGTCCTGATTGGGTAATTTCCATTATTCTATCTTCCAAATCACTAATTCATTCCTATGTGTTATTCATTCCTCTCTTTAGTGCCTTTAGCTCAGTTTGTATCTCTGAAAATTAATTTTCTAATTTTCCTTGGTTCCTTCTTATGTTTTCTAGTTCTTTTCTAAATTAGTCTGCATTACTGTTTATATCCACTCTTAATTCCTTGATATTCAGCCTTAATTCCTTCAGTATTTTTACTACCTCCCTTTTGAACTCAGTGTCTGTCAGACTGTAGAGGTCTGTTTCATTGTTTGCCATTTCATGTGAATTCTGTTCTTTTAACTGGGAATTGTTCCTGAGCTTCTTCATCTTGCTTATGTTTTTCTTTTCCTGTGAGTTTAGGGAACCAAACTATACTCTTGGAGGGCTACTTCTATGCAATAGCACCCCTTTATATTTTGCGAGGGGATTACTATTTATTTTTGGCATGGGAATTTGGATATTTGCTGTCTCTTTCTTTGGTGTGAGTGGGCTCTTTTCCCCAGGGTGCTGAGTGTGTTTCCAGGGAGAAGGAGGCAATGGGTAGGGCTAGTAGTCAGTGCTTCATTGCTGGTCTCTTGATAGTAACAAGGACCTGCAGAAGGGTGGCACAGGCTACTCCTAGTTGCCAGGCCCTGGGAAGCAGTAATGAGCCTTAGGCAGATTTAAGAGGTGCCCAGAGCATTTGGCAGTGACAGCGGCAGGCTGTGTGAGTTCCCAGGGGAATGAGAGCAACAAGTGGTGTTTGGTCACAGTGCCTTCCTCTGTGGTGCCCTTGAGGTGACTGGGGCTGCAAGTGATGTCTGTTTATGGACGTCTAGTGGTTGTAGGCCACGTCCACCTCTGGAGTCAGATGTAACTGTGGTGGTTTACCCCCGCCACCTGTAGAGCATGAAAAATCCACACTGTGCTGGTTAGCCCACACAGGAGGTGCTGCACAGGCTGCACCTAGTTGCAGGGTCCTGGGAAGGGACAGTGACCAAGCACATGGGCGCTTCCCAGAGCATTTGGAGTGTATGTCAGTGGCAGCAGCAGGGTGGGTGTGTTCCCAGGGGAGTGAGAGCAAGAACACTTGGTGCTCAGTTGCAGTGCCCTTTTTTTGCCAACCTTTGAGGTGACTGGGGCTGCAGGTGTAAGCTGTTCACAGACCCCTAGTGGTGGCAGGCCATGCCTCCCTCTGATTTCTGAGATGACTGCTGTGGTTTGTCCCTGCTGCCTTTAGATCACAAGAGCACCATGTCATGTTTAGCCCCCCTCTGCCCTTAGCCCACACAAGAGGTGCCTGACTACCTGTAGCCTGCACAAGAAGTGCCTGGTCTCCTGTAGCCCAAGCAAGTGGCCTCTTGCTTCCCGTAGCTTTTGCCAGAGGTGCCCTGCCCTCTGAGAGCCTGAGCATGTGCAGGGAGATTCCTATGATGGTCCACTCTTCTTCCTCTCACTGTCTCCAACAATGGCACTTTGCTTCTCCTGCGGGCCCAGACCTCCTTCCAGGTTTCTTCAACAGTGGTGTTATGCTCCCCAGCCCATGGCTTTCCACTCCCCATTCCATGGCACACAGCTCCTTAGCCCCCCAGGCTGTCTCCACATAGCCAACACTAGTCCTCTCCCCGGAAATGACCTCCAGAGCCTGAGTCTCAGTGCCCAGTGCCTGTCAGAGCATCTCAGGCTGTGGTGTCTGGAGCAGTGGTGCAAGATGATCTGCACAGCTCATGCTCTGCTTTGCCCTCCTCAGTTTAGTTTCTGCACTTTTCTTGGGGACTTTGAGACCCTTCTGTCTTGATTGATCTCCCTGTTGGTTAGGTGGCTTCCCAGGATGTGAGTTCCTTTTCTGTGTCAAAGCTCCCACCACCTCCCACTCAGGAATGCTAGTCCTGTCCTGATTCCTTCTTTTTTTTTTTTTTTTTTTTTTTTTGTCTTTAGGGCTGCACCTGTGGCATATGGAGGTTCCCAGGCTAGGGGTCTAATTGGAGCTGTTGCTGCTGGCCTATGCCAGAGCCACAGCAACACCAGATCCGAGCCATGTCTGTGACCTACATCACAGCTCACAGCAGTGCTGGATCCCTAACTCACTGAGCTAGGCCAGGAATAGAACCCATAACCTCATGGTTCCTAGTCGAATTTGTTTCTGCTGTGCCAAGACGGGAGCTCACCACCCTGATTCCTTTTCTCTCTCTCTTTCCCTCTCTCTTTTTTCCTTTGGTTCTACCCAATTATGGCAAGAGTTTCTTGCCCTTTTTGGAGGTTTAACTTTTTCTGCCAGCATTCAGTAGATGTTCTATGCAAGTCATATTACATGTAGATGTGTTTTTTTGATGTGTTTGTGGGAGAAGCTGAGCAAGACATCTTACTCCTCTGCCATCTTGATCACATCTCTACTTCTACTTTTCTTTCTTCAGGCTAGCCAATGACAAGAATAGGTTACACTAGAGAAAGAGTAGGAAGGATTTTTTTCCCTTTTCCCCAGAAAGCATTTGACTTGCTGCTTCCCTCATCCATAGGGTGAAATCAGAAATGTGTGCACAAATGCAACTAAAGTAAAACTTATAAAGTCCAAGTAATTTGCATTTATTATTTGGTGGTATCCTTTTTAGGGGATTCATTGCTGCTTTAGGGAGGAATTTTCAAGTGATCCATTTTTAGCTGGCCTTTGTATATATAGTATTATGTCATCTGCAAATAGTGACAATTTTACATATTCCTTCTAACTTTGATGCATTTTGTTTCCTTTTCTTGTCTGATTACTGTGGCTAGGACTTCCAATACTATGTTAAATAGAAATGATGATAGTGGAGATTTTTTTCTTGTTCCTAATCATAGAGGAATAACTTTAAGCTTTTTAGATTTGAGTATGATGTTAGCTGTGGGTTTGTCATATATGGCCTTCATTATGTTGAGATATATTCCCTTGATACCCACCTTGTTGAGAATTTTTATTATAAATGGATGTTGAATTTTGTCAAATGCTTTTCCTGGATCTATTGAGATGATCATGTGATTTTTATCCTTCATTTTGTTAATGTGGTGTATCACATTATTCATTTGTGAATATCGGATCATCCTTGCATCCCTGGAATAAATTCAACTTGATCATGATGTATGATCCTTTTAATGTACTTTTTATTTGGTTTACTTATATTTTGGACTTTTTCCATCTATATTGGCCTGTAATTTTTTCTCTCATTTTTTTTTTCTTTTTAGGGTTGCACCTGCAGCATATGGAAGTTCCTAGGCTAGGTGTTGAATTGTATCTGCAGCTGTCGGATTATGCCACAGTCACAACAGATGTGGCTTGGATCTGACCTACATAACAGCTTGTAGCAATGCCAGATTCTTCACCCACTGGGCAAGGCCAGAGATTGAACCCGCATCCTCACGGATACTATGTCAGATTCTTAACCCAATGAGCCACAACAGGAACTACCTTTTCTATTTTTTTAAAACAGTGTCTTTGTATGGTTTTGGTATCAGGGTAAAGCAGGCCTAATAGAATGAGTTTGGGAATGTTCCCTCATTTTCAGTTTGTGGGATACTCTGAGAAGGATTGGTATTTACTCTTCTTTATGTATCTGGTAGATTTATTTCCCTGTGAAGCTGTCTGTCCTGGACTTTTGTTTGTTAAGAGTCTTTTAATTACTTATTCAATTTCAATATTAGTGTCAATCTCTTCAGAATATTTGTTTCTCCTGATTCAGTCTTGGAAAATTGTATGTTTCTAGAAATTTTTCCATTTTTTTTCTAGGTCCAAAGTTTTAGAGTATAATTGTTATTAGTGCTCCGGGAGTTTTCTATTTCCGTAACTTCTCTTTCACATCTAATTTTGTTTACTTATATCCTTTCACTTTTTTTCTTAATAAGCCTAACTAAGGGTTTATCCATTATCTTTGCAAAAAAGCAGCTCTTGGTTTCTCTGATCTTTACTATTTTTTCTCTCTTCTATTTGTTTTTGTCCTGATCTTTATTATTTCCTTCTTTTGGCTGATTTTGGATTTCATTTGTTCTTTTCCTAAATTCTTTAGATGGTAGGTTAGGTGTTTATTTGAGATACTTCTTGTTTCTTGACTTAGACCTTTATCACTATAAACTTTCCTTTTAGTACTTCATTTGCTACATCCAAATTTTGGAAAGCTGTATTTTTATTTCCATTTGTCTCAAGGTATTTTCTGATTTTCTCTTTGACTTCTTCATTGACCCGTTGGTTTTTTAGTATCATATTATTTCATATATACAAACAACATTTGCATTTTCCCATATTTCTTCTTGTAACTTTTTCTATTTTTATACCATTGTGATTGGAAAAGATGGTTGATATATTTTCTATCCTCTTGAATTTGTTGAGACTTATTTTGTGGCCTAATATATAATCTGTTCTGGAGAACATTTCATGTGCACTTGAAATGGTCGTGTATTCTGCTGGGTTTGGATGGAATGTTCTGTAAATTTCTTTTGAATGCAAGTAGTGTAATGTGTTATTTAAGGCCACTTTTTCCTTATTAACTTTTTGTCTAGATGATCTGTGCATTGATGTAAATGGGGTGTTAACGTCCCCTGATAGTATTGTATTATTGTCAGTTTCGCCATTTACATCTTTTAATATTTGTTTTAATTTAGGTGCTCCTTTATTAGGGACATATAAGTTTATTATTATATCCTTTTGTTGATGCTTTTGTAATTTTGTTGATCCTTTTGTCATTATGTAATGCCCTTCATTGTCTATTATTATAGACTTTATTTTATAGTCTACTTTCTGTGATGTGAGTTTTGCTACCCTAGCTTTGTTTTCTTTTCCATTTGTATGGAATATCTTTTTTTTTTGTCTTTTTGCCTTTTATGTGGAGCCACACCCATGGCATATGGAGGTTCCCAGGCTAGGGGTCTAACAGGAGCTGTAGCTGCCCACCACAGCTCACGGCAACGCCGAATCTTAACCCACTGAGCAAGGCCAGGGATCGAACCTGCAACCTCATGGTTCTTAGTCGGATTCATTAACCACTGAGCCACGAAGGGAACTCCTGGAATATCTTTTTTTTTTAATCTCACTTTTAGTCACCCTGTATTTTTGATTGGAGCATTTAGTCTGTTGACATTTAAAGAGATAATTGATATGTATGTACTTATTGCAATTTTGTTACTTGTTTTCTGTTTGTTTTGCAGTTCCTCTCTGCTATTTTCTTTTTCATTTACTTTCTTTCCTTGTGGCTTGATGAGTTTCTTTAGTGTTATGGTTGGGTTTCTTTTTCACTAATTTTGTGTATCTAATGTAATTTTTTTAATCTTTAGAGCCATGCCTGTGGCATATGGAAATTCTTGGGCTAGGGGATGAATCAGAGCTGCAGCTTCCAGTCTGCACCATAGCCATGACAACACCAAATCCAAGCTGTATCTGCAAACTATGCTGCAGCTTGCAGGAACACAGGATCCTTAACCCACTGAACAAGGCCAGGGATCAAACCCTCATGGACACTATGTCAGGTTCTTAACCTCACGGACACTATGCTGGGTTCTTAACCCTCTGGGAACAAAAGGAGCTCCTCTAATGTATGTTTTTGATTTGTGGTTATCATGGAGTACATATGGTTGTCATATAAGTATATTTTCTTGTTTTCAATGGATAGTCATTTAAGTTCAAATGCATTCTAAAAGATCTGCATCATTTACTCCCTTCCCCAATGTTTTGTGCTTTTGATGTCATATTTTACATCTTCATGTGTATCTCTTAATTGTTTATTGTAGCTACATTTGAATTTGCACTTTTTGTCTTTTGACCTTTGTGGTAGCTTTTTAGGTGGTTGACTCACAGTACTTACCACATGTTTTCCTTTACCTGTGAGATTTTTCCTTTCCTTTAATTTTCTATTTTTGATTGTAACCTTCTCTTTTTCACTTAAAGAAGACACTTTAACACTTCTTGTAAGATTAGTTTAATATTAATGAATACTTTTAATTTTTGCCTATCTGAGAAATTCCTTGTTTCTCCTTCAATTCTGAATGCTAACTCTGCTGGGTAGGGCATCCTAGTTTATAGGTTTTTCCCTTTACAGCACTTTAAATGTATTATGATACTCCCTTACTGCCCACAAAGTTCCTGTGGAAAAATCAGCTGGTAGCCTTATGAAGGTTCCTTTATATGTGACTGCATTCTTTTTCTCTTGATGCTTTAAAAATTCTATCTTTAACTTTTGCCACTTTGTGATATATCTTGTGGGGTTTTTGCGTTCATCTTATTTGGGTCTTTCTTTTCTTCCTGTACCTAGATTTCTGTTTCCTTCTTTACGTTCAAGAAGTTTTCAGCCATAATTTCATCAAATACGTTTTCTGCCTCTTTCTCTTTTTCTGGTACCTTTATAATGTGAATGCTAGTATGCTTGATGCTGTCCCAGATATCCCTTAAACTATCCTTATTATTTATATTTGTTTTTCTTTTTTGCTGTTCTGATTGGGTGATTTCCACTTTTCTATCTTTGGGATCACTTATGTTTGTCTGTGTCACTTAATCAGCTGTTAATTCCTTCTAGTGTGTTTTTCTTTTCAGTTATTGTATTCTTCTGCTTTCATTGGTTTTCTTTTTTATGTATTTTATAGTTTTTTGTTAATGTTCTCTCTGTGTTCACCTATTCTTTTCCTAAGTTCAGTTACCATTTTTATTACTATACTTTCAAGTCTTTTTCAGGTAAATTTTTTTCTCTGTTAAATTAGGGTTTTTCCTGAGCTTTTGTCTTGTTCTTTCATTTGAAACCTGTTCCTCTATTTTTTCATTTTGTTTAACATTCTCTGTGTCTCTATGAAATTAAGTGCAGTAGTTACCTATTCTGGTCTTGAAGGTGTGTCCTTGTGTGGGGCCTCCCTATGCAGTTTTTTTTTTTTCTTTTTTGGTGCCTGGTGGCTTAATGGGAGAGTTGGATTTGAAGTGAGCCTGGGATAAATCTCTCTGTGTACACTGGCCTTGGTAGGAGATAGAGCTAGAATCAGAGGGGCTAGAGACAGAGCCAGGTATGAGCTGGGGATTCTCCTAGGCTCAACAGTGGTCATTACCCTACTGGAGCTATGACTGGGGCCTGAGTGGCTGGAGGAAGAGCCCTGGTGTGATGGAAGTCTCCAACTTGGTTGGGGGTATGGCCAGGGTCTGAGGGCTTGGAGCTGCACTTCTGAGCTTGTTCCACTTATTTTCTTGGTGTGTGTGTCTTGATTAGAGGCAGTGTTGGGGCCATAGGGGTTGGAGCCACACTACTGAGCTGACTCTGCTCCTTCCCCAGTGAGTACACAGGGCCTCCATCTTTGGAGGGAGCAATGCCAAAGCAGGAGGGGCTGGAGCATTAGCCTGGTGCAAGCTATGGGGCATGCCGAGACAGTCATGGCAGGCTGGCCAGAGCACCAGGCAGTTTTTCAATCTACTGCCTCCATGCTGGGACTCGGGGTAAGCAGGTCTTGTGTGTGTACTTTTTAAGAGTGGACTTTTGGGAGTTCCCGTTGAGGCTCAGCAGGTTAAAGACACGATATTTTCTCTGTCAGGATGCAGGTTTAGTTCTTGGGCTGGCTCAGTGGGCTAAGGATTCAGCATTGTTGTAAGCTGCAGCATAGGTTACAGATGCAGCTCAGATCTGGTTTTGCCATGGCTGCGGCTAGGTCGCAGCTTCAACTCCAATTTGACCCCTGGGAAACTTCCATATGCTTCAGGCATGGCCATGAAAAGAAAAGAAAAAGAGTGATATTTCTGTTTCTTATATCCCTTGGTTATACCCTACTGATTTTCAAACCAAATAAGGGAACTTGATTTTCCAGTGTTAGACCCTAGGGCTGGGGTGCCTAATATACAGCTCTAATCACCTGCTCCCAAGAGAGGATTCCTGAGCCTCTGATATAATCTTTCTCTTCTGGGTCACCAGCTGGGGATGTGGGTCCTGACTAGATCACTTCTCCTCCCTTCCTACCAGGCACCATGTGGATCTTTCTTTATAGCCTTGGTTGTAGAAGAGCTGCTTTCCTAGCCTTCAGGTTATTCTTAGTGAGAGTTTTTGTTTGTGATTTTGATGTGTTTGTGGGAGAGAAGTAAGCTCTCCAAATCATTTTATGAGAGACTCACTAATGATCAATTATTGGTGTCCCTCCTTAATAGCACACTCAGACATGAATACAAAAAAAAGTGATCCTCACCTGGGGGCTGAATCTAAGTTATCTAAGGTGACCATCTCTATAGACTAACTCTTCTAGTGAGTTCCTCCCTTATGTATTGTTATTAGAGTTGCAACCACTCTGCTGTGTTTGTTTGTAGCTTTCTTAAGGCATAACTGGCATACAAGACTGCATGTATTTGAAACATAAAAGTTGATTTTTTGACATATGTACATACTCATGAAACCATCACCAGAATTAAGGTAATAAACATGTCTACCACCTCCCAACATGTTCCTCACACTCCGTTATAATATATCACTCCTTCCAACAACGCAACTCCCTTGCTGGCTCTTCCTGCTCTTCTTGAGTTAGTTTGGTAATGCTAAAATGTTCCAACCCAGAAAACAGCTAGCTTCTCTGGATCTGAGCCAAGAGTAGAAAACTTCCCTTGAGCCTTGCTTCCTTCCTCCTTTGAAAAGAAGTCAAACCCTCCCAAAGGGTTTTCTTTCCAGCTGAACATGAACAACTCTAAGACTAGACCAAGGGCCTTAAGTAAGGAAATAGGAGATTGAAACACTTCTGCAAGTTGCAAGTAGAATTCCAAAGGTACAGATACTTAAAAATATACTAAAGAAAGATTTGTTTCTTAAGGAAACTTCTGTTATAAAATAAACACCATAAATCTGAAAAGTGATGAAAAGAAGAAAATCTCACTGTCTTAGCTGAACACTGTAAGTTATTTGACTTGTATTTATTCCTGACTCTTCACCCCACTAGAAAAAAATTCTTTATTGAAACTTACTTTGAATGCAAACTTACTTGAGTTTTTGTGTTTAACCTTCATTTTTCTACACACCTCCAGCACACACCACCATAATATAATTATAAAAGCATGGGGTGTATATTTTTCTAAGGTCTCAGAAAGAATCAACATGTTTTAGAGGAAGTGGCTGCAATATAGTATTAAGAACAAAAGCTTTATATTGTTGTTCTGCTAGCAGTTTACAGAGAATTAGAATCTACAAAGATAGAAAAATGTTTACTCTCTGTGGAACAAAAAGTTTACAGCAGAAGAGAACAACCCACAGGGAAATACAAGTGCAGTAGCCAAAGGCATACTTTTGTTGGGGTGTGTGTGTTCAGGTTGAGGAAGAGAACTTCTGTGTGTGCTTTATGTACTTTGGAAGTTAGCTTCCTCATCCTCACAATTCCTACCTTCTCTTTATTAGATTGGAAAGACTCATTTTAATGCTGGTTTTCTATATCCAGCACTCCAGATGGTCTGTCAGCCAGTTAACATGCTATGTAGTAATTTATTGGGGACCATGAGGTGGAATAGACATCTTCTTTCTGAGATTTTCATAAGGAGAGGGAGGATAAATCTTTTACTCCTAACCCAAAGATAGTAGCTATGATCAAGATTCTATTTTCTTAAGAATTTCAGGAATTCCCGTCATGGCTCAGTGGTTGATGAATCTGACTAGGATCCATGCAGTTGCGGGTTCGATCCCTGGCCTTGCTCAGTGGGTTAAGGATCTGGCATTGCCGTCAGCTGTGGTGTAGGTTGCAGGTGCGGCTCCGATCCCGTGTTGCTGTGGCTCTGGCGTAGGCCGGCGGCTACAGCTCCTGTTAGACCCCTAGCCTGGGAACCTCCATATGCCGCAGGTGCGGCTCTAGATAAAGGTAAAAAGACAAAAAAAAAAAAAAAAGAATTTCAAAGATGTGTTTTGAAAAGGAAAGGAAAGTTGTGCTCTGATTGTTATCCTACTGTAATCAAATATTCTTTAAAACCCTATCAATTTAAAATGATTCAGAGTTCAGCCTCTGGCTTTTTTTTTTTTTTTTTTTGGCCATGCCTCTAGCATGTGGAAGTGTCTGGGCCAGGGACTGAACCCATGTCACAGCAATGAGCCAAGCCACAGCAGTGACAACGCCAGATCCTTAACTCACTGAGCCACCAAGGAACTCCAATTTTTCTTTTATTGTTATATTTCTTTTCTTTTTAGAGTTGCACCAGGGGGCATATGGAAGTTCCTGGGCTAGGGGTTGAATCAGAGCTGCAGCTGCCAGCCTATACCACAGCCACAGCAATGCCAGATCTGAGCCACATCTGCAACCTATGCCACAGCTTGCAGCAATGCATGGTCCTTAATCAGCTGAGTGAAGCCAGGGATCGAATCCTCACCCTCATGGATACTACTCGGTTCTTAACCCACTGAGCCACAATGGGAACTCCTCTTTTACTTTTTTTTTTTTTTTATGTGTTTAGATTTTTTTTCCTGGCTGCACCTGAGGTATGTGGAAGTTCTTGTGCCAGAGACAGAACCTACACAGTAGCAGTGAAAAATGTCAGATCCTTAACCCACTGCACCACCCAGGAACTCTGGCCGCTTTGGCATGCAAACTGTAAACTGGACCAATACCACAAACTCCAGAAAACTCTGCTTACTGCAAGCCCAAGTTGCATGTTTGTAACCTGTAAACTGTAGCTTCTTGGGCCACGCTGCACTGACATGACATAATGTAAGTAAAACTGAACAGGCTGAAGGTGATCGCAATGAGAGAGGCTATAGAACGTGCACTGTCCTTGTGCTCATGTTAAATCTGACTGCCCTTTCACACTATAAGAGTAAATTGAGTGGAGAGACAAAAAAGTGAAGGGTTATTATGTATGCTGGAGACCTGCCCTTTCTAATGACTCAGTCAAGCTGGTCTGCATTGTTCTAGTCTGATTTCACTGTTTTGGGAAGATTTGAAATTGATGCTACAGGTTTGGAAGTTCAGAGATAAGATAATTGATGCCAGACAAATATGATCAAGGGACTAAAGTGTTTCTTTTAATTTATTGCTTTTATTAACAACTGACAATGGATTCAGAATCACCTTCTGATGATTTTTTTTTAAAACATTTGTCCTGTTATAAAAATACTGTTAGCTTTTGAAATTAAACACTTGTAGCCAGTGATAGAAATTTCTGCTTACCTTTTCCCCACCCCCCCAAAATAGCATCAAAAGACACATCCAGTATCAAATGACAAACACAAGTATACATACACAAATGTGCATCCTGACAGAACTGTTTTTACAGTCTGTTCACAGGCAAATTTCTGAAATTGTGAATAGAACTGCAAGGGCTTGTGATAGTAGCTTTTAATTATACAGCTTACTACCAAGCTCCCTGAGTGACTGACATAGCATAGCACACAGTAGTTTTCTGGGGATAGTTTCTAACAGTAAGTGACCCCTGAATTATCTTCAACCCATGGCACATCCTCTTGTTCTGAATACTGCTTTATAAGGAATTACATAATGTTCTAACTCCTCTGCTGATATCTTAGAGACTAAAAAGACACTAAAGAAAGGGCATCTTTCATTTCTCTTTGCCTTTCTTTCATTCAGAAACTATGACCTGCTGTATCTCAATAGGCTGAAATCCACGGACAGCAGATGGAGTGGTGAAAAAAGGGTTAGGTAGTTCCCCAGGGCTGATGGAGCCAGAGTCACTTTGCACTGAGCCTCCACTGTTCTCAAACTGGGATATTTTCTTTTTGATCATCTTTCTCTCCTTGGCTCTGCGATTCTGAAACCAGATTTTCACCTGAAACAGAAAATGCTTTGGGTTTAATGGAGCAACATACGAAATGCACTTTTTATTGTCATTGCTGATATCCTTCAAGGACTTTAGTATTTATAAAGCCTTTTCACATGCATCACTTAATTAAGCCTCACAATGACCTTGTGACATATGCCCATTTAACAACAGGTTAAAAAAATGCTGAGACTCAGAGAGGGAAAATATCTTGCATGAGATGAAACTGAAATCAAGTTCAGGGCCTCAGACTCTAAATTCAGTGTTCTTTATATTATGCCTCAACCAACATGTGTGTTGTGCAGGTAGAAATAAATAATGATAGAATGGCAGGTGCTGAGGCATGGTGATTAAAAAGGTAGGGTTTTAAATAGCAAAGGTGATTACAATCTGTCTTTAAAAGAAGTAAGATTAATGAAACAGAACTTGGTGAACAAGGGTGTAAAATACAATATCTCTTGCTGTGATACCAACGTGCCTTCATATAGGGCATACATTAATAGACTATAGTTCTAGAATTCTGTGATTCTAGGATTACTCCTAGACCTAAGTGAGAAAACATTAGGTAGTTATGTAATGTCAAAATCTGGGTGAATGGAAACCATTGATCCTTGTCACGATTTAATCTTTGCTGAGTATCCACAGTAAGCTAAATTTGAGACAGGAATCATAGGATTACATAGACCACAGAAAATTAAATCTCTTACCCTGAGTAATAGAAAAACTTGCTTTAGGGAGTTCCCTTCATGGCTCAGTGGTTAACGAATCCAACTAAGAACTGTGAGGTTGTGGGTTCGATCCCTGGCCTTGCTCAGTGGGTTAAGGATCCGGCGTTGCCGTGAGCTGTGGTATAGGTTGCAGACGCGGCTCGGATCCCGCGTTGCTGTGGCTGTGGGAAGGCCGGCAGCTACACCTCCTGTTAGACCCCTAGCCTGGGAACCTCCATATGCCGCAGGTACGGCTCTAGATAAAGGCAAAAAGACAGAAAAAAAAAAGAAAGAAAAACTTGCTTTAGGTAGCACTGTTGGTGTTCAGTTACTGTTATAGTTTGACTTATATGAACCAGATAATTGCCATGACTGAGAAATTTTCATTTCACACATTATTTGTGACTACTTGGGGAACGACATCAAGGTTTTGACCTGATTGATCAGTTGATCAATGGGAGTTTTAATCCTTTTAATCCTTTTCCATCCCACATGTCCCCACCCCTTATTTCCACATCTACATGGTGCCCACCTCATTCAGTTATTAATAAACCCACCAACCAATGATATTAAACTAGGAGGTCCAGTAGGATGACATTAGGAGAGCTTGGAGAATGGCTTGGTTTTCTGTTTTGCTTCCACTCCTGTTTACAGACTTCCCTAAAACCTCAACCTATTTGAAATAATTATATGAAACATGTTGGATGTACTTCTGGTGTACCTGTCTCTCAGAAAGGCCTAAGTTGACTGCCAGCTCTGATTTTCTCCGAATGGTGATGTATCTATTGCAATGGAATTCCTTCTCCAGCTCCAACCTTTGATGATCTGTGTAAACCACACGATACTTTTCTTTTGTCCTGGTTTTCCCTGTTAGGGGAGAAAGCAGTGAATTTAATCACATTTTGCTTCTTTTGAGATTGTTTTGGCTGGAGGAACCATAGTCACTGTTCCCACCCTTCCCTATTGCTTTCAAATATAAAACAAGTGCATTTTTTGAACCAAATATGTAGTAAACCCATTTCTTCATTAAGTAGTTTATCATTTGTGGCTATTTTACATATATATATATATATATATATATATATATATATATATATAATTCCTCCAACCAAAACAATGTAAATAAATATACATATAATATAAATAAACACACTTATCATGCCACCATTGACATACTCGTATACCAAAGCATTTTAAAGCAAATGCATAAGCCATGATTTTCATTCCCTCCACATTCACATATGGGAAAGGCACTGGCAGTAGTAGCAACATCCATTATACGTGAACTTACTTTTATATTTTATACAGTTCATTCATACTGTTTCCTGTTGAAACTCTCACCTACCCTCAAATTATGCAGAATGTATTTTATCCCCATTTTACAGATAAGGAACCTAAGTTTCAGTGTAGGTAAGTAACTGCCTTTGTGCTAGTGAGCTGAGGAGCGGGGATCCAAATGCCAAAATGTTATTCCTAGTTTAAAGATGCTAGGAAGCATTAGAATGGCCCAAGTGAGGCAAGCCATTTTTCAACCTGACATTCTAATTATATACACATTCTAGAGAGAATTTCATTTGGTTAGTAATTAGAAAAGAAAACATCTTTTGTCACTTAGATTCTATTCTAGGATAGCTCCTATTACCTATTAGAAAAAATAGTTTTTTGGCAAGAGTGTTAAACCAGTTTTTATTCCTAAGTGGATAATGAGGGGGTGTTGACTTAAGCAGAATAAAATGAGTATTCTAATATTCTTTGAAAGCATATACAAACATTTGTTTTGTGTTACAACGTTTAACTAATTTCTTATGCTCTCCTTCAAATAGAGTTTTATTCCTCCTTTCAAATTTCCAAAGGTGATTAGGAAGTTTCTCTTTCTTTTCAATTTTTCTAACCCCCTCCAGGATCTTCCTCCTTTTCTCTATGGCTTTTGGCAAACTCTTTCTGATCTTCCCTGGTTGTTTTTGATGTGAAGTTTTGGGGAGCGATCTGTAAGACAAAGCTTTCTTTAAAGTGTTTCCCTAAACCCCATTGAGGTGTTAAGATGCAGTACAAGCTTAACAAAGGAGCTACATAGCATCAGATCCTATCCTGAACCCTCTTTACATTCAGGAACACCAGCCAATTGGTTTGGAATTTACAAGCCCTAAACAAATGTCAGACACCCTTTCATCTCCAGGAAAGAAAAAAAAAAGGGGGGGGGGGACATGAATGTAGAAACAAATTCTAGATGAGAGATATGTTTTAGGATTAAACTAAATGGCTGAACAATTTGTGAACTAACAAACTAAACAAAGCTTTCGCTCTTTAAAATGGAAAACGATGAGCCCCACTCAGTTAATCTATCTCAGTGGTCCAAACTTTGAGCTGGTTTTCTTTTTTGTTTGTTTTCGTTATCAGTTTTTTAAATTGAAATATAGTTGATTTATAATATTGTTAGTTTCATATGCAGTGTTAGTTTCATATGCAGCAATGTGGATGGACCAAGAGAATATTGTGCTTAGTGAAATGTCAGACAGAGAGAAATACTACAAGATATCATTTATATGTAGAATCTAAAAAATAATACAATGAATGTGTATGCAAAACAGAAACAGATTCACAGATACAGAAAATAAACTTGAGCTGGTTTTTTGAATCTAGGAAACCAAGAGTCTGGCATTTGGGCTGTCACAAAGGTAGAATGTATATTTGAGGTCATAATGAAAATGTTGAAGTTTAATTTATTTCCAGAACCTGAAATGTTAGAATCAAAATATATCTTTGAAGAGATGTTTCCTAAAACCCTTCCTAATCCCAAAGTGAGGGAGTGTTTAAATTCTAACTTGAGGCAAAAGTTAAAATTCAACCTGTGTGTGTCTGTTTTCCGCTCTTTGATAATCAGTAAATATAACCAGACTTCAAGAACTCTGGAAGGCTGCAGTCCTTCCCCACCCCCAATGGTCATAAATTCCCCTCTTGCAGTTTCTTCTGAGGACAATAAAGTCAAGACCAGGCCTCTTTATTTGCCATGAAAATCCTCACCCTTTCCGGCAATATAACCCCTGAAGAAAGGAGTAATGAGGAAGAGCCAGGCTGCATATCAAAGCCATGCAAAGTGTTAAAAAGTGTCTGTTGCCCCAATCTGACAGATAAGACCTCCAACCTCAAGAAGACACAGATCAGGGGGAAATATTGACTGCACAGTTAACAAAGAGAAATGAATTCCCATTTCCTTATTCTCCTCTTGTGTCCCTCCTCCCAAACTTTCTTCTTTCCACCTCTTTCATTGCCTTTGCCCTTAAATGATGAAATCTGGTTGAATGGGTTTTGGACATTTTCTAGTAGAGCACAATGCCATTTTTCCATGCTAAAACAACAAAGCACTAAGAACACCAGATTTTATTGTTCAAGCTATTCTCTTCTCTCAGAGACATTTCTGAGGGTGAGGGATCCCCTTCTCTGGCACTATTGTGAGTTAATTTAGGAAGGTAACTAGCCTTAAGATACATGACAGGGCTGCTTCCATAGCTCTGTGGTTGGGATTTCATTGCCTCCCCCTGCCTGAACTTCTCTTGTTCCCACTACCTAGAAGACAGTATCCCCACAGAGTTTGCAAATAAATGTCATTATATATGATGACTTATCATCACCCTAAATATGCTCATTTGAGAGACTGGCTGTGAAAGTGCTATTAGGTAGAAAAGCACTCTCCAAAGCTCAGGTTATGATATTGATGACAGTAAGGGTAAAGCTGATGAAAATCAATCTTTTTCTCTAGGGAGCAGAGTGCAACTGACACCATCATGACTTTCCATCTTATGGTAATCTTTTGCTGCTTTTAGTTAAAAATTGCATCCAAATTCATTCATAAATATTGTCTAGTGAGATAAGCAAAACCAAGAAAGATAATAAGCTTCAGGAATTATTAAGTAACTCATTTTCTGAAGTGTCCTAAATGAGTAAAACCTTTAAAGTATAACTTTTTCAGTGTTTTGTGTTTCATCCAGTGGGTAAATCAGAATTATTCAAAGTCACTTCTTTCTCTCTTCTTTCCCACCTGTAAAAAGAAAGCCAGTCTCTAGCTCTAGCCCTGCTTAGATTTCCACATGCCAATACTCATCCAAAGTTACAACTCTAAGTAAAAGAAAAGATAAAAAAAGATTCCTAACTGTAATGCACTGATAATGTTTAAAATATGAAGATACTTTTTTGCAGAATGTTTCTGTCAGGTTCTTTTTCATATAATTTTTAAAATGAGATGTGTATTGGAACAAACTACTTAGAAAACAAAGTAGAAATAAAACTAGCTCACTTTTAAATCAGATCATTTAGTGAACATTTATTCTGTATGTCAGTCCCCTTTCTCATTCAAAAATCAAATGTGATTATAATGACTATGAAATGCTTTCTGATTGTGTCCTAATATGTGTATTTTTCTTTCTTTAACTTACGGCTATTTAAAACATTCTTTGCTGATGGAAAGGGCTTTCATTTGATTATCATAATCAAGAAGAGATTACTTCCATTTCGTAGTTCATCTGTTTTCTTCTCAGCCAAATGTTGTCCTACAGTACTACAGAGTGAAGTAGAATGTTGCCCTACAATACTACAGAGTGAAGTAGAAAATTTAGGAGGATCTAACTTATTCATTCATTTAACAAATATTTGTTTAACACTCACTATGTGCTAAGCATAAAAAATAGGTGTCTTTTGGTTCAGAGTGATATAGATAGGTGATCAGTTTAATTTTCATGTGGATTTTGTAACCCAAGATCTATGGAAGGGCTTCAGTGGGTCCATGAATCTCCCCAAATTATTTTCAAAATGACGTGTGTGTATGCACACACATTTGTTCTTTTGTGCATTTTTCTGGGGAATGGGTCCATTCTTTTCATCATTTTCTTAAATTGTTGCTATGTGCACCTTGGGCTACAAGAATACAGCAAAGAAGTACTTTGATGAAACAGTAAAATGAAACAAAGATTGAATTTAATAAAGTCTCATCTATAGGATAGGCTGCCAGAAGTCAAAGGGGTTCCAAAATCATTCAATTTAGAACTTCTCATTGAGGAGGAAATCTTGTGAAGGTGGCATTGTACAACCAGGTTTGAAGACTTAGTGAGGAAAACACCACAGAGTCATTTAGAGTCCATTTCTAAACTTCTGGCAACAGAATCACCCAAGAGAGAGACTCTGATAAATGCAAATGGAAGACTTTTAAGCAGAGAAACCCATCATATTTTCTCTCATAAACAGAAAACTCATGACTCAAGATAATTTATTTTATCTTGTCCTTTTCCTCTCCTTGTTCGCTCTCCAAACAACATAGTAGTGACTTTCTTTTTTTAAAGTGTTTCAAAACATAATCCTGCACTGGGAGCAGCTACTTTTCTGGCTTTTGTATCTTTTGTTGATGGTTAGGGCTTAGTGAATAGATGTTAACTACAACTCTAAGATTAGATATAATAACAACCTTGGGAGAGTCCCACTCTAACTTTATTTTTTATTCTATTTAGCCAGCGGACTCGTTTTTATTTCAAAAAACAACATGCAGACTTACTTCCAGACACATTAAAGCTAAGCATGTAAGCTCTACTCTTAAGTTGTAATTGCCATCCTAGTAGTGTCCTAATCAATTGGAACTGCTTCCTCTGGGCTGAGTCCTCTTAACTCTAAAAGTTGATCCCTTCCCACCCTCCTGGTTTTGCTTTTTTTAAGGGGAGAAAAACTGCAGAACTGTGAGCAGAAGCATAATCGTTGTGGACAAATGCTATTGAAATGTCATTTCTTCCCTAGAGGGATGAAAGTGATAGAGCTGAATTTTACTAATTTTCTCTAATGACAGGGAGCCATGGGTTGGAATAATAAGAATGTGATAAAAGAACAACTGTAGCTGAAAACAAACATCTCCCCGCCTCCCTCCTCCACCCCCTGTCCAAGATTAAAGCAGAGTACCCACTTCCCCCGCCCCTGGCTCCCAGTAGCCGCCTACTGGCTTGCTGGTAGGAGTGTGGGCTGGTGTTAGGCTGAGATCTCTTGGCCTTCCCATGTGCCGTGACAAACCTGCATCCAGCCCCCGCACTAGAGACGCCTGCCAGGACTGTTACTAGAGCTTTAATCACTTATTAATGCTGGGGCTAAATATTCGTGCACTTCCAGGGGATGTTAGAGTTAAGAAGCTTATTATGTCCCACTGGCATGCTGTGGCTTTTTCGCAGTCTCTACGCTTCCATTGGCAGAAGTTGTAAGAAGGCAGTGAGTTTGAATCCAGCTAGCCTCTGCCAGCTTGGGCGAAGGAAGCTGGAGTTCCTTGAGAGTCCAGGGTGAGGAGACCGCCTTGCTATCGGGGACTTCGTGGCTTAACTGGAGGGTCTGTTGCCAACCAAGCACTGTGAAACTAAGTTGAGTATTATCAGCTTTAGGGTGGGGGGAAGCCGACCTGCCCAGGTGGGAAAGGATTTGAAACGGAACCGGCAACCCACAGTGACGGAGCATCGGAATACAGTGGCTATCCTCTCTTCATTCACCCATTGATCTTCCTCATGCGTCGATTTTCCCATCTGGGCAACTGCGGGGTTGGATCCTAGTCCTTGTGGCTCAGCATGCCCATTGTCTACCCGCTGCTTCCCTGACTGATCAGAAAATGGTGTAAAAGCCCTCTAGGGTCAGTTTAGTTCCAAGCGCCACACTCTGCTTTGAGCAGAGGCACAAGTGAGGAAGGTCACTAAGAGCTGGGGCCCTGAGCAGTCAGCCAGACGGTGGTCTCCTTAGTTAAGCTGTCCCAGGAGAAGCCTGAGGACTAGGAGGGCCGGAAGGCCAAGAGAAGTAGAAGAGAAGCAAAGGAAGGAAAGGTGTGAGAGAGTTGTAATCGATTACTCACCAGTCACCTGCACCGTCTTGCGCATCCACGCATAGGGGCTGTGGCGGCTTCTGCTGGGAGAACTGGCGTCGGCGGTGCCCGCGTCGACTGGGAACAGTGATCCCCCGGCTGGTGCTGGCAGGCTGCTACCGCTGTTTCCACCCCCTGCGGGGCCCAGGTTGCTGTATTCCGGCGAGCCGAAAGCGGCGGGGCTCGAGGTCATGTCGTTCACGGGCACCGTGCCCATTGCACTGGACGGCCCAGGGTAGACGCTCCAGTCTTCCCGAGGGGGACTATAGGGTGAGCTCCAAGCCCCCAGAGATGGCCCATGAAGATCCGTACCGGGCATATGGGGATACCCCATGTAGTGCGCATAAGCCGGGGTAGCTGCGAAGTTGGAGGCTGGCAGCGGACTCCCACCGCCCCCACTGCCGCCAGCCCCAGCGGTGCCACCTCCCGCGGGGCTCCTGAGAGTGCCCGAGTACATGGCCGCTTCTTTTTCCAAAAGGCAGCTTCTGTACATAGTGGCTTGGTATGAGAAAGGAGCACCCTAAGCCATCCTGAAGTCCCTATAAGGCCCCAACCCAACTTTGAGAAGCAGTAGGTAATCAGTAGGTTAGTCCGTAGCTGTGTTGCAGGCTCCTCTGCGCCCCTCAGACTACTCCATCGGCATTTCCTACCCTGACGGTTTCCAGGTGACTGGTAGCCCGGTATAGAAGGGCCCCCAATGGCTGGGCTGACGTCAAGGGGCTTTAGGCTTTTACATAGCATTTGCATTCAAATGAACGGCCATTTCACTTTCACAGGGACTTGTTCACTCTACACTCCCTCTCCCAGAGCTCAGGGGCCTTTCTGTCTCTTTCTCGCTTTAGTCCGTCTAGTTCCATGGCACTAATTTTGTGTTTTTGGAGGCCGGAGCTCCTCTAAAACTCCCTCTAAAGTGAGTTGGAGGCGTGCAGAATCAGGGCCAGGTCCCACTCTTTGAGATTCAGCCCTTACTCCAGGGCCTCTTCCCTTTATGCTGATCTTCTCATACCCACCCTGCATCCCTGGTGTCCTCTTTGCCCACTTTCCCTGGCACAGCGTACTCCACATGGCACTGGCCCATGACACCTCTGAAAGGGGTTTTCCCTTCTCCCCATTGCCCTTTTCACTAGGACTAGAGCTTTGTTTTTAAGGACAGAGATTCATTTTACAATTATATATATTATGTGTCTACAGTCTGCCAGGCTGTTGTAGACATGGGCATAGAGCAGTGAACAAGAGACAAACACCCCTGCTCTGCCTTCCTAAGGATTCGTTCCAGTAGATGGAAGGCTGGATTGATCTGATGTTTTACAAGTATGCACAAATTAAAGAAAGATGAAGAAAGGAGGTTATAAAAAAAGGAAGGAAAGAAGGAAAAGACTCATGTGGATAGTGGGCTTCCCTATTTTCTTGTCAGTTTACTAGTCTTGCTTGGGTGTCTCTTTCTACAAGGGGCTGGCTTCTGCCTCAAAGTCAATACCCCAAGGAGCCAAATTCCTGCAGTCTCAAACCCAGGGCAGATGCAACTCCTTAACTTTTACTCTTGAGAAGATTGCCTTCGTAAAGGTCCATTTATTGAAAAAGACATGGGCTTGCTTTTGCTTCAAAAAACCAGATCACCTCCTGACATCAAAACCAATCTGTATCCCGGGATTCCTTCTCACCCACATACTCCCTCATCCTTCTCTCTCCCCAAACGTACCACAAACTTTAGTTCAGGTTGTGCTTCTACTGGGGGACCTTGCTCCTCTATACTGTCTAACCCAACTTGGCACCTCCATTAACTGATCCCTCTTTGGCTTTGGGAATATCACTTCATCTCTATAGAGTTTCAGGGTTTTCCTCTGTTGGCATTTACAAGGCAGGATTTCCTGAGATAATGTATGCAAACTGCCTAACTTAATACACAGCATGGCACCTCTTTGTTCATTAATTTACTCAACAAATATTTATTGAGTGCTAGGTGCTATTCTATGCATGGAGACATCAATAGTGAACAGACAAAACTCTACCTTATTAAGTTTATATTCTCAAGGGGAGACATGCTAATAAGTAATTAAATTTTATGGTATGTTAGATGGTAATAATCAATATTGTGAAGAAAAATAAAGCAGGAAGGAGAATAGGGAATACTGGGGATGTTGCAATTTAATATGCAGTGGTCTGGGAGGACCTTACTTAGAAATGACATTTAAATAAAACATAAAAGAAATGATGGAGTGAGCTATGAGGAAAGGATCCAGACAGAGGTAACAACAAGTGAGAAGACGATGTCTGTCTTCTATTGTAGCTAACGAGTAGAGTAGATTAGGTTGAAAAGTTAATGAGGGTAGGTCATTTTAAATTTCTAAGTTTTTACTCTAAGTCAGGTAGGGAGACACTACAGGATTTTGAGAGTGACATGATTTAAGTTTTGAAAGCATCATCTGGCTGTTAAAAAGTTGACGGTAAATGAGCAAAATAGAATTGGGCTGGTTAGTTAAAAGGCTATTGCAATAATCCAGGTGAATGGCATTGGGGATAGAGGGAAGTTGCTGACTTCTGGATATGTTTTGAAGCCTGCTTTGAAGAAGGAGGAGAAGGAGGAAAAGGAACAGGAAGTAATAGGTCAGCGAAGGCTAATTAAAACCTGGCACTGGGGAGAAGAAACTAAGGAGCAGGAAAGTCACATACCTATAGGCATTTTTTACACATGATCTCTTTTAATCTTTACAACAGCCCCATGAGTTATTTATTATCATTCCCATTTTAGAGATGAAGAAACTGAGGCTCAGAGACGTGGCATGTCTGTGTAAATGACCTACTGGTGTGTAATAGAGCTAGGTTCCCATCCTAGGCAGACTTGATTGCAAAGTTCATATTCTTAAATTGGAACCAGGGAAAACATACAACCTCAGGTCTGGGGCTTGGCTTCTACTTTCTTTTTTTCTCAGGCTCCTAGGCCTGGCATTCAATATTTTCCATAACATAGACCCAATACTCTTGCATTATTCTCTTTCATGTATTCTACCTGGTACAAACTTGTCTACTTGATATTTGAAATGCAGTGTCAGGATGAAAGCACATGGAGTACCTTTAAAAGTTAACTAACCCAATATTATCATTTTACCTATGAGAAAATGGAAGGAGGGCCCAAGTGGGGAAGGTTTTCTTTAAGGCAATGAATGGCAGAACTGAGATTCAAATTTAGGCCAGTTGACTCCCAGATCAACACTCTTTCCACTAAAAAATGTATGTTTGTTTATGCAAGTCCCTTTGTCTAGACTGTTTTTTATCAATAAAAATTGTTCAAATTCTCCCTATTCTTCAAGACTCAGTTCAGATTACCCCTCCTCCCTAAAGCCCTGTGTTATGATACTCCTCTCAGAAAGTACTGTCCCTCTTGTTTAAATCCTGTCATCAATTCCCCTCCTTCACTCTACTATTCTTGTCCACCTTAGAGTTATTTGGGGTCTTATCTGAATATTTTGGAATTTAAGAGGACGTGAGGAGGTGTGTTTGAGCAATGTAGAATGTAGTGTCTTGCACATGATAGGATTTCAAGAAATATTTGTGAGCTGAATCAGTAAATGAACTTGGAATCAGAGATTGGAAATCACCATTTTGACTACTCTAGGGACATCTGAAAGCGAACCTAGTAAGTACATTGTTCAGTGCTTGGCAGAACTTAGCTTCAGGATTACTTGGTTTTGTGTTTTTGTTTATTTTTTTTCCTGAGGGTGGGAACGAGGTGGGGGAGAGTAGGCAAGTGGGAGAGAGAGGTGGACCAGCAGGGAGGTTCAGTCTAGTTTATTTGACTGGAAATTTTGATGTCTTCTTCTTCTTTTTTTTTTTTTTTTTAGCCTGGAGATTAACCAGAGAGGCAGGCTCATGGGAAGCAGAATTGCCAGCAGCAAAAGTCAAACCCTACGGGCTAAAGATCAGGGCTTAGGCTGTGCAAGGATTATTCAGCACCACTAGGGAGTGATCAATTAGTTTTTCTGAGACTTAGAGAGGCATGGGTCAAATGGGGCTTCAGTTAGACACCCCTTCGCTACCCAGCTCTGAGCTGACCCTCACAACCAGGTTGTTGTAAGGCCTGCAGGAGATAATGGATATGAGATTGCTTTATAAATAGTATAGTCCACCTGTGATGTACTATGGGGATCTGGGTAAGACTTTTCTGTAGCAGGCTTAATGCTTAGGAGGACCTCACTGTCTGGTAAATATTTTCTAAGCCTGGTCTGGCCTCTCAGGACTGCCAGAATAAGCCAGCCCTACTCTCTACTGCCTTCAAGCCTCTCCCACCTCCCTGACCCAGATTTCAGCCTGGTTCAGCCTCTGCAGGACAGAGAGAGGGGAAGGAGTCTATGCTGTGGAGCTTGGCTTCAGTTGTCAGTCATTGGGCCCTTGCTACCACTGCGAAGGATATGGGGAATGCAGATTAAGTCTTTCTTACTGACATGGCAACTGAGGCTGAGAGTAGGGAAGAAATTTGCCTGAGGCTCACAGTAATTTATCTGTGGAACTTGGATTTAAACCCAAGCATAGCTGACCGAAGAACTCTACAAGGCACTCTACCTATCTTAATTTCAGTTTCCAACAGGAAAAATGGGACTAACAATAGAAATCACTCTATATGGATGTTGGAGGATTCAGTGAATCATTGATACATGCACAATAAATAGCATTATTATTGTCATATAGTGAGTGGTTGAGACTTCCACAGAGCATGGCCTACCATGCCTCCTGTAGCCCATATGTAAGCATGGAAGGCACTGAGAACCTTCATCAGAGTTCTGTAGTTGTCCTTATAGAGATCTTGCACATACTATGTTAGATTTATACCTGAGAATTTAATTTCTTTTGGATAACAAAATAAATGATAATATATTTTAAAATTTCAAATTCTACTTGTTTACTGTTAGTATATACAATAGCAATGTTTTTTTAATAATTATTATTAGTTTTTCCATTATAGCTGATTTACAGTGTTCTGTCAATTTTCTATTGTACAGCGAGGTGACCCAGGCACACATACATGTATACATTCTTTTTTCTCACATTATCAAGCTCCATCACAAGTCACCAGTGCTATACAGCAGGATCAGCAATGGGTTTTTAATATTAATTTTGTATCCTTCAGTCTTGCTGCAATCATTAATTAGTTGCAGAAGTTATTATTATTATTTCCATTTTTCTACATAGAGGATCGTTTCATTTGCAATAAATTTGTATTTATTTGTTCCCAATTTGTATACCTTTCCCGTCTTTATATGTCTTATTGCATTAACTAGAACTTACAGTATGATATTGAAAACCAGTGATGGAAAGGTACATCCATGCCTTATTCTTGATCTTAGGGGGAAGGCTTCTTATTTCTCACAATTAAGTGTGATGGTAGCTGTAGGGTTTTGTAAATATTTTTATCAATTTGGGGATACTTTTCTCTACTACTAGTTTGCTAAGAGATTTTTTTCATGAATAGCTGTTGAATTTTGTCAAATGATTTTTCTATACCTATTTTTATGATCATGTGATTTTTCTTCCCTCAGTTGATTGATGTAATGAATTACAGTAATTGATTTTCCAATATTGAAACAGCATTGCATACCTGGAACAAATCCCACTTGGTCATGGTTTGTTTTAATTCTTTGTATACATTGTTAGATTCAATTTACTAATATTTTGGGGGTTTTTTGTTTTTTTTTAAAGCAAAAGAGATTTATTAAGACATCAGAGGGTCACAGGTTGAGCTCAAGTTGGTGCCAGCCCTGACTGTGAGGAGGTACTAAGCTTATAAAGGATCTGTGGTGGGAATCTGTGGCTGGAGTTCATGGCAGAAACATGTGGCAGGAACAGTGAAGAAGGAGAGGAAGGTCAAGGGAGGGGTAGGTAGGGAGGGGTAGCTGGTCGAGTCCTGTGAGAGAGGGCAGTTAATTC